>JAGIQG010000014.1:9040120-9382765 GCA_024679065.1 Sphyrna mokarran | reverse complement strand
GGAGAGTTCTTCAGCTGGGCGATGGTGAGCGAAAATCTTGATTGGTTGGAACGCCAGTAATAATCGCAAATATCAAGATTTAAACGTTGGGATCTAAAGACAACAAACACTTTAATATGGCGCTTCTTTTTTTCATCTCAAGTTTTATGAATTAATTAATCATGGGCATAGCCTAGTATTTGAAGGTACACATTGCAAATATGTCATACCATCCCTTATCCCATATATGTATACGTCAAGGATGGCTATTCCTTTGAATCGTCTGGAGCAGATGGTGACATTAATGTGATCTGTTCATATTGGGAGAGAGCCACAAAAATCTTCACGTGGTATGACTTCAGGAAATGGTTGAAAACAAGATTTCGTCCCGACAGAAAAAGTCGCCATTTGAAAGAAATTCCCGGATGTACTCGTGTTCTAACGAGGGACAGAAAGTTTGGTTTTAGTTTCTCATATTTCTCCAAAATGACAAAACATATATCCAAGGAATTTTGAGGATATTAAATAATTCTTTCCTGAACTTCGATTGTGTCGCTACATAAATGCATGTGTTTGCACACGACTTCAACTGTGTGAGCATGTCTCCGGTTTCAGTGGCAATATATGCAGGAGATGTATAACCAGGTCTGAGATGAACAACCAGGCTGTTAATCCAATGAGTCACCATCGATGTCAGACTCAACAGTATAAAATTGGCCGACACAGCAAACAACAAAACAATTGATTTCCTTCGGCTCTCCATTTCTGGATCATGCTGATTCTCAGTGATGGGAGTCCGGAGTCTCCTGCGAGCAATATTCGTCAGTACAATTCGCCTCACTGTTATGCAATTGAACAGCAATATAAAACCAAATGGCATCAATGAGAATAAAACAATTTGCAATTTGAAGTACGTTCTCCCTGCAAGTGATGTGAAAAAGGCCACACTTGGGCGGAAACCCCATTGCACACCGTTCAAGATTTGTGTATGCTCATTTGAAAACCAAAACGGGATGTTCTCTAAACACATTAACACAGAAACAATGATTATGACATTGGATGCGGTTCTCACGGTGCAATATCTGGTTTTCAGTTTCTGAGAACATATGCCTACACACCGGTCAAATGTGAAGCCAACTGTAAACCACACCGACAAACCCACACTGGTGCAAGTCAGGTATGTCATTAGCTTGCAAACCACAGTGTAAGAGAGAAATGAAAATGGAAAGCGTTTTCTTAGAATTTGAAATGCGATTCTTTGGACGAGTGTGACCAGTAGATCTGCGGCTCCCATAGCAACCATATAAATGGACATACATTTGGAAATGCCACAGTTTCCTCGGCAGAGTGTCACTATTATCAATAGGTTCACTGAAAGAGGCAGAAAAGATCATTAAGAGTAAACGCTCAGCAACATCTCCACATCTGTTGCGGCACAGCGTAAAAATGTGTTTTTACGAAAAATTGGGATCATGATTTCCTTTTACAATAATAGAAAAGCATTGGTGACATTGTTTCCCAATTAATCAATCTGAACACTGCACATCCTTTATGCATATTTCTTTCGAAAGCAACAAATGCGGTTCTAATTCAGGATGATGATGAATCGGAAAGAAACAGGGGCATACCAACACATGGAAACACATACGCTCAACTCCCAAAGAATGGCGGGAGGATAGGGCAATGACGTGGGTGATCACATGGTGTCACTCGTCAGTATTTAGTCATTTTCTCTCCCAATTTGATTCCCAAAAGCAAACCCCGTTAAATTGACCGCTAGGTGTCAAAGGGACATTAATGGTCCTAAAAATTCGGTCCTCCCCACGATGGTACACAGAGGGTCTCGAACACAAAATTTAGTTTCTTTGCAACTGAGGAAATTGGAGCTTAGGAAACTGTAGCTGGTATTTATCTCTTGTTTCTAATGGAATATATCATACTAAGGTTCTTCGCGGAAGTGTTATTTTTCAAAATTAGACACCACATCATCTAAGGAGATTTTAGAAAGGTAGTTCAAGTTTCGGGACGGGAAGTCCTCAGGTTTGAAGGAGTTTCTCTGAAGAGAAAAGATGAAGAAGCAGTGCAGTTTGCAAAGAACGATGACAATTTTGTAATGGAGGCACTATTTTGGCGGAAGATAGCGGAGGACAGCGGGTAGTAACGTACAAGGTGAACAGAATTTGTGTTGAAAAATGTCATAGATTATAGAGATTTGGATATCTTCAAGTGTACACAAGTCAAGGCGTGAGTGGCCGGACAGGGTTGAATTAGCATGGTCAAGAGATAGCAAGTATTTGAGTGCACGTTTCAGCAGCCAGAACTGGACAATGTTTGAGATAATTGCGGAGGTGATAATGGCGGACTCTGTGCAGGTGCAAGTATATTGTTAGAATCGCATCTCGTAGTCAAACATTAGGCCGTATTTCAATACACTTCGGCTTCATTTCTTAACATTACTTGGCAGAGTTAAAAGGCAATATTTCGGTAACTAAGTTTGAAGCAGGAGCCAGATCGAATGGCTTCCTCCTTCCTGATATTTTAAGGTATTAAATATCATATTATCCAAGAAAACATATCAAATAAACGCACTGATGATTTATTAACAGTGGGGGAATCGAGTGAGGGGACTGTGTGGCAGAGCTCGCTGTCATCGGTGTACAGGTGAAATCATTTATGATTTTGTTTGATGTTATGTGACTATAAATAGGATAGAGTTAATGAAAAAATGTTGAACATAAGAACATAAGAAATAGGAGCAGGAGTAGGCCATCTAACCCTCGAGCCAGCCCTGCCATTCAATAAGATCATGGCTCATCTGTAGTGGATCAGTTCCACTTTCCCGCTTTCTCCCCATAACCCTTAATTCCCTCGTCTATTGGAAATGTACCTACCCGAGGCTTAAATATATTTAACGAGGTAGCCTCCACCACTTCAATGGGCGGAAAATTCCAGAGATTGTGTGAAGAAGTCCTTTTTCAACTCTGTTCTAAACTGACCCCTCCCCCCCCCACTTATTTTGAGGCTGTGCCCTCTAGTTCTGTTTTCCTTTCTAAGCGAAAATAATCTCTCTGCCTCTACCCTATTACTGTTCATTATCTTGCAAGTCTCTATAAGATTCCCCCCTCAGCCTTCTAAACTCTAACGAGTACAGGCCCAATCTATTTAATCTTTCCTCATAAACTAACCTTCTCATCTCCGGTATCAGCCTGGTGAACCTTCTCTGTACTCCCTCCAAGGCCAATATATCCTTAAGGAAACAAGGGGACCAAAACTGCACACAGTATTCCAGTATTGATTTGATATTTATCACTGGCATAGAAATGGGACGATAAGCGATTGCAATTTGATCTTGTGATGTGATTAACTAAAAAGCAATCACAGACAATCATATAATTGATCTGGCGCATACAGAAGCCATTTTTTACTTCCGTGTTTGTACAGTTCTCCCAATCCATAACTCTCATGGTCCGACTCCGGATTGTTTTAACTGAAAGCCTGTCGAATCTTTCTGATCAGATACTTGTGTGAAGCCAATATAAATTATTCAAATTGACCTCACTTCACCATATTCGCAGGCAACGCAATGCACACTTACTGCATAAAACAAGCGTTTTTCTTCGTAATATTTTTCCAGATACTCGTTTAAACTTATGAAGTTTTGTCCTCGATGTTTTAACGACTGAGAAAGTTTCTCCCTATCTATTCAGCCTCTCATAGTTTTGAATGTCTCTATCAACTCTTCAATCAGTTGCCTTTTCTTTCAGGTGAGCAGTCGAAACGTCTCCAAATTATCTTCAGAGCTGAAGCTAGTCAGCCCAGGAAGCTTTCCTGAATCTTTTCTACACTATCTCTGCAGCATTTATATCCTCCTTAATGTGTTGCGACACTAACGGGATGTGATATTGTGACTTAAACACGTAGTCCATATCCCCTTTACTCTGCATTCTCCTATTATTAAAGCGAAATATGTTGCTTTCTCTCGAACAGTCCCGCCACTTGCACGGGCGCAAAGGTCTACATTATTAATTTTGATCAGAAAAATAAGCATCACAACGTTAACTCTCTTAACCCCTCGACGAATTTTCCCCAAGCATGAAATAATGCATTAACAATCATTATCATTCCTGTCACTCACTCAATCCCTGATTGCAGTGCTACTCTCATTTTAATTCCGTGAGTGTGAATCCTGCTCAGAATTCCAAATGTGCAGCATTTTATCAATTGGCGTTTGAAGGTTCATATACACCATGTTAAATTTTATGTTTCCAACATGAGAATGAAACGCATCAATGCCAAGAGCCACGTGATTGTAGTCAGCAACAAGGCAGTGCCGAGCGTGAGAGACACAACACTTGTTAAGTGTTCCAACGGCTACAGCGAGGCAGAGTGCTGTGAGCACACGTTATTATGATCATGCAGAATGTAATTATTACTTTGAGTAAAGCCATGTTGTTACTCTCTCCGATGTTGAAACTCTTTCGATCGATTTGAATATGTACTTCTGACTAATGAGGACCCACGTTGGAGAGGAAACAATTGTTCAAGAACATTCTTTAGAACAAATGAAGTTCGGAGATAGGAAATATGTTTAATGGATCATGGGTCCAAGTGTTGTGTTCGGTGGAGTTAAAAGGCAATGCAGTTCTTCAAATGAGTGATCCAGCTCACCAGACAAAAAAGCACAACTATTGATAGCATGAACTGATACGAGGAGCAGACGAAAAGATAGTTTTGTGGTCAGCAGTTTAGTTCGATTAAGATTTAGCGTGGATCTCATGGACAAGCTGACTTTTGAACATGGAATGATGAGGCATTGGAGAAACTAGACACATCTTTGAGTTACGGAAATGACAGTAGAATTTAAGTGCCTTTGAACTGCGAATTTCATTCAATCCAGCATAGCTGATGGAGTCCATGGAAAATTGAAGCGATTAAAGAGTGAGGCAAGGAATTGATCAAAGATGGATTCCATTGTGATTTGTACGAGTGGCATCATATGACGCGAGAACCTAACCAGAAACATCCAGTACTATAATAAATGTTTCATGGGTGGTTCAATGATTCTTAATCTTCAGCAACAATACACATTCATTTATCACATATATCTGAACATACAGCAATTTGTTATGCTCAGAATTTTTTTTAAAAAATAAACTCAACACGATGCTTGCACACACAATTTATGCACGTTTCTAAGTTACCGGTGCAGGTTCATTGTGTAAGTAATGGGATTTTACATTTTATCCCTGCAATTTACTTGAGACCAGAATCAGGGGAACAGTATTAGATGCAAATCGCATTCAATATCTTTCCTAAACCTTAATTCGAAATAAACCAGATCAAGTAAAACAATCAACTGAGATAAAGGAGCAAAAATGCGCGAGGAAGCTTCTCAGGAGTTGAACGGGAGCTGGTGGAAGCTTACTGTTTCTTTCCAGTTAAAAGTTTATGATTTTTTTTCTACAAATGGATTTCAAAATCTCTATCGATTATATGCATCAGCAGTAAAAAACACAACTGTACAGGGACCAATGATGCAACATGAATGATGGAAATTCATCACAACATTCACAAGCACAATAAAGGCTGGACAATACATACTAGCGTTCACATTTCGTGAAATCATAAATAAAACACTTTCTTCAGCAGGTCATTGAAACAACTCGAGTCTTGCAAAATCCGTTTCGCTACCTTTATTATAGTGACTGAAGCTGAGTCGGAATCTAACACTCTACCAGCCAAAAGAGGCTCTGGCCCGTTGCTTGATCTTCTGAGTTTTCTGCTGATTTTTAGTGCTTCTCTGCGGCATAAATGATTCTGCAAGCAAGAGTTTCTCATTCTGCCATATAAACATCAACACTAAAATATTCAACATTGATTTAAAAAAAGAATATAAATGATTACCGGGTGTACCAATGGCCACCAGCACGGGATAATAAATGTCGATTATCTGTCGGATCACTGGCCTTTCCATTCTTTGGAAGGATGCTTGTTCAATATTGCGTTTTCCAACTCCTACCAAAATGTAAGCGTTTTTAAGCGTTCGCCTTTACAGAGAGAGAGAAAAAAAAAATCCACGCCCAGCTGGGTAAATCAGCTTACGCAGCAGCTGACTTTAGTTATCGTCACCGAACAAGCAAACAATCCATTCCACTTCCGTGAATTCGAAGCGACGATGGATAAACTGCAGCCATCAATCCACACAATGCTGCCAATGAAATGCATCACCAGGAAGAAATCTGAAAGAAAATACAGCTCATGGAATGTACACAAGCGTGTTTTGTAAATTCGTATTTCCACAGGCACAAAAGGGAACAATCGATATCAGATCGAGTAGTCCTTACAGAGAACATTTTAAGTAAGAACATTACGCTTTATAATTCAAATTTAGACTTGGTGACTAATTCATGATGTCTATAGACAAACAAATTTTGCGAATAAAATAAACATAATATTAAAATCATTAAATTAATTCTAGAGACAAACAAATCACAGAAGATAATGGTTCAAGTATGAATAGAAAGAGCTCTGACAGTTACGAAATTAATGCCTGACTAGATAGTAACCATCAAATATTCTTAAAGTTTCAGAAAAGAGAGCCTTTTTTTATGGGTAGAACAAAAGGGAATTAATTACGACGCACGTTTGTGGCATAAACCAGTCTAAGAAGTTTGTGTGCAGTCTGTAACCAGAAGAAAAAGAAACACATGTAAATCGATGTTGACAGGTTAGTCAAAGAGAAAGGTGAAATTATAATTGACAATAAGAAAACAATCCAGAAGTAACATGAAATGGAATGTCTGACGAAAATAGGGAGCGTGTATGTATCAGTATCAGGATTTCAAAACAAATATAATATTGGTAAGAGTCAAGGAACTACGTGGGAAAAAAATCCTCTGGACTTGTCTTCGAAGGGTTTTTAAAAAAGAGTTGAATATCAAGTTGGCAGATGTGATAGACTTGGTACTTCAGAAACAATTAGCGTATTGAGTGGTTGGGAGGTGGGGAAGTAGGGAAGCGGGGAAATAAATAACGTAAAGATGAGGCAAATATTCGTGCCAGGCAAAATGATCGCAACTACCGTTAAGTGCCTGATAATAATAAAATTGTATGTCATAAATTCATTCAATGGAATCAATAAAGAAGGGGAATTGATCTGAAAAATAAAGTGTTAAAGCCCAGAGGGACACTCAGCCAATTTTGTCTTTGCAAATTGTCCTGAGAAGCAGCCTATGTATTACCAGTACTATCCTTTCTCCCTTCATCCAGTGCATTCCTGGTTATCACATATTTACAAAACATAGCAATTTTGAATGAGCAAAAAGAGGTTCCTCATCTCACTTTGCAGAAATGCAAAACAACGATATTGGGCCTATCGATGTTGTGTTTTCCAAAGCGGGTCATGTCCATTGAAGTTAGAGAATTTCAGATGCTTATCTTATACCTGTTGAATGGCGTGAAAGTTTGTGCCTTAGTCATTATTTCAGATTGCGACTTCCAGAGTCCTACCACCAACCGTGCGAGAAAAGCCCACACTTGTCTTTCAGTCAACTGCTTTCATTCTTTGGCCTTTCATATCCAAATCAATGATCTCTTAAGTCAGGGATGTAGATCCTTCCATATCACTCATTCAACACCTTTCAAATTCTTCGAAGACACAGTCAAGTGTCCTATCAGCATCCTCTGTTTCAAAGAAAATAACGACAGCCTTTCAAAACTACACATGACAAAATTTTCCAATATGGGAAACATAATCGTCAAAGTCACATCTGCCTCTTCAAGTACAATTACATCCTTTCAAAAAGGAGGTGACCAGAACATTTTACAATAACAAAGTTATGCCCAAAATTAATGATTTGCACAGCTCCAGCATAATCTCTCTGCCTTGACCACCAAACAAATCGATTCAAAATGTCTCCTTAATATCCATATCAACCAATTACTTTCAAGGACCCTCGAGCATATGCACCGATTTTATTTTTTGCATTTCCACTACAACTTTCAGCATTCTCACATTTTTGAAACTGCATTTCCTTTGTCTGATTTCCAAAGTATAACACCTCAAACTTCCCCGGTTTGAATTCCATTTGCCTCTCTTCTTCCGATTGAACCAGTTCTTTAATGTGTCCCCCCATTCTGCAACGATTCTCCTCAGTACAATAAGCAGCCATATTTCACTTTGTGGACAAATTTCATGATCATGCCTTCTTCATCAAAGTCAAAATCATAAACATGTACGCAGCAAGCAGCACACCTCGAACTGAAATCTGTGGAGCTCACTGTAAACTACCTCCCAGTCACAAAAAAAAACATTCGCCGAGCGCCACACTTTTTAATTTTCCGTGCAGCTGAGACGAAGTGGTATCAGTTTGCTATACTCCCCAGGGTTTTGTGTACGACCTTGCCAAATCTTTTGCAAAACAATGGTTATACGACAACAAATTATTATCCTAGTATATCATTCTTTTAATTTCCTGAAACAGTTTAATCATGTTCGTCGGACAAAGCCTACGTTCGACTAATATGGTAGAATCCTTTGAGAACATTGCATGTGCAGTAGTCAATGAGGAACCTTTGAATGTGGTGCATCTGAGTTCCCAGAAGGTATGTGACAACGTGCCACAACAAAGACTGCTGCATAAGGTAAAGGTGCATAATGTTCGAGGTAATGTAGGTGCGTGGATAGAAGATTGTTTAAACAACAGAAAACATAGATCGGTGGGGTATATTGATTCAGTTGGTTGATTCTAGAGTTGAGAGGGTTGGCTTGTGAGGAGTGATTGAGTAGACTGGGCCTCTACTTATTCGAATTCAGAAGAAAGAGGCAAGATCTTAAAGAAGCATATAAAATTTTGAAAAGAAGAGAAAATACAAAAGCAGGAAAGTTGTTTCCACTGCCAGGTAAAACTACAATTAGTGTGCAGAGCCTCAAAATAAGAGGAAGCAGACTTAGGACTGAGTTGAGAAACAACTTCACACACTGGTTGTGAATCTGTCGAATTCCCTGCCCAGTGAAGCATTTGAGGCTACCTCATTGAATGTTTTTAAGGCAAGGCTTAGATCCATTTTTGAAGAGTAATAAAAATCAAGGTTATGGTTTGCGGGCGGTTAAGTGGAGCTGAGCCCACTGAAAGCATCCATGAGATTATTGAATGGTCGAACAGGCTCGAGGAGTCAAATGGACTGCTCCTGCGCCTAATTCTTTTGCTATTATGCTCTTATTAAGCTAACTCTGAAGAAATTCATGATTCCAGATTACTGAAGTTTTTTCTTTCCTGAATGACAGCTTGTCCTATCCCAAGGAATTAATTCCAATAATTTTCTCACTGACCTAGTTAGACTACTGACATATGTTGTATGATCTATCCTGACTGTCCATCTTTTAACCAAATTAAATATTAGAAGTCATGCAAAGGAGTTTGTCAACACCCCCGTATCGAACATGGAAACTTTTAAAAGATTGCCAAACATTCTTCTTTAAATTCTTCCCAGCTTGTTTTTACAGTTTGGTGTATGTTTCCTTTGGTTTTGATGTAATACATATTTTCAGAAATGCTAATCAAATTAATCTTTCATCTATGTTTCGATTTAATATTTACAACATTTTACTTACTCCTATATAAATGCACTATCACTTTCACACAAAAAAAGACTCAGAACATTTATTATCCGCATCCAGCGCTTGAGAACATAGGCTACTTTTTCAGCTTACTTCTGGGGCCCTATTCTTTATATTCTATATTACCTCTGATGTATTAATGCCACATTTTCGGGGTCCCCTTGATTTTGCATGGCAATATTCTGCAGTTTTGATTTTCTAACTCCATTTTAGATTATACCTCTTCAATTTCTGTGCTCCTCCTCGCTTTCCATGCCATTGAGCTCCCATAAGCGTTGGCTTTCTTTCTTAGTGGGAATAACATCATTGTGACATTTGTGTTTGTGAAGGTGGTGGAAGTTTAGTGGACATGGAGGGAAGTGGAGGCAGCAAGGAAGCAGAAGGTGGGGCATCCAGCATTCTAAGTTCGCCTCTGAATCGAGCATTTTCATTTGCCAAATATAAAATAAGTTGTAGATTAAACAGCAAACATGAAAGACCAAAATGGAACATCACAAGAAACGAAACAGGAGCAGAAGTAGGCAAATACATTGAGATTATATTTCATTGTTCCTTGACTTCATTTCCGCCCCTGACCTGTTCACCAAATCCCATTTAGCCGTTCCTTACATTTTAAATATATTTATCTCCATCTTGAAACTATTCAATTATTCAGTCTCCATAGTGCTTTGGGAGAGCGAGTTCTATACATTCAGCACCCTACGCGGCGGTTTAATCTCTCCTCAAACGTCAACACTTCCATCCCCATCAAAAAAAAAATTGTGGTGAATGCCCTCTGAACTCCAATTCCACCAGATCCACTCTCAAGTAAGTCGACCAAAATTGGACACTGCACTTTAAATGTTGTCTGACCAACACCTGATACAATTGCAACACCAGTTCTTAATTTGTTTTATTCTTCAGTCCTATTGCAATAAACAACAGCATCACATTTGTTTTTTTTTTATAATATGCAGAACCTGAATATCTACTTTCTATGATTCATGAAGATAGGTTGTCGCTACCTGAATGCATTTTGGATCCACATTTTGGAAAAGTACAAGTACTCCCTTTTTGAACTCAAAACTATTATGTTAATTTTATTCATGACCTTTAGGTATACGTCGAAGGTCACCATTGTTCATTTTTCAACTACTGATCTCTGCCAATTCTAACATTTCTTATATTATATTATGTTTGGCCTGTCAGGCAATTTAGCGTTCAGATGACAGGCAACGATCCAGGTATGATCTTGTATAACCAATAGACCAGCGCGTGTACTGCTGACTGATTCCATTCACAAACGGCATACACGAAAGATTTATGAGAGAAGCGTTTCGCATTGGTACGAATGCTACAAATAACCGAGAATACCTGTATCGAATTATTGACTGAAACTAAATTTCCAATTTGCCTGCTAGATCACATTGCAGTTTAAAATTAGGGGGAATCGTGTAATTCCTTCCCCTGCGTTAGGTGGACACGTGACAATCTATCTTACCTTCTGGGTAGACACCCACACTACATCACAAGAGCAGTTGCGGTTCAAGGAAATGACTCATCAGCAACTTAACTGGCAAGTGAAGTAGGATAATAATCGACGGATTCAGAGTGATTTTGTCCATTTCTCTATTGGCAACAGAAACCGTTGAATAACGCAACTCACCACAACCACCTAAAGGACAGTTAGGGAGTGGAAACTAAAGGTAGCGTAGAAATTAATCCCTATGTCAAATAAAGTAATGAAAATGGACTTTGGAACCAAGAATACTGAAAGCACACTGCGCAACAACTCTCCCCACGTGTCTTGTCTAAGTCATGGTAGAAAGTATCCGGCAGCTTGTTCACGGATCGGTCCAGTGAGATTAACGTCCAGATCAGTTTTCTAATGGAGTTCAAGCGGAGACAAAATTCATAAACGTCTATGTGGTTGATGGAAGTGCCTTTAAGCTCTTTATTATTTGTAACCGATATTACCTCTATCACAAAGTCCTAAATTTGGTGGAGCGATCTTTTATCTCCCTCTTCGTGTAAAAGGTATCGTTCATCGAGGTAACAATGGAGATACAATAGAATTCCACACGAAAGCTTTCGAAACCGTTATCTATCTGGTTACCTGCTAAACCGTCCTGTTTCCTGGAATAGATTCAAGAGCTCGTGAGACTGAAACATGAATGGATAAGAGGAGGTTCCGATTTTTTTTTAAGAGGATGCTTATTGGAATGGAAAAAATTGTAATAAGATATTCTCCTCGATAACCAGTGTGCAGAGAGTTCGGGTAACTTGTAGGGTATTTAACATGAATTCGGGAGTGTTTTCACGGAGCGGTATTCAGAATTTGGAACACATTGCCTCAGAGGTTGAGAGAGGCAGGCACTTCAATAAAATTTATCAAACGGCTATAGTATGCCTTTTAATTTGCCGAAGGTACAGGCGACAGACAGGAGCTGGATAGTGCATAAATATGTCCGCCGTCAAAATGGACCGAATGACCTGTCCACATGTTTTGCACTATTTAGTCTTTATATTTATCCTGTTTTATATTGTTCCATGGATTCCAACTGTATGCTCGAACATATGAAATAGACAAAATAAACGGAGATATTAAAAATGTTTGCTGAGTGCAGAAAGGAAATTGTGACGATCAAAATACGAAAACAGACTTGGACGATTTTACATCGTTGTTGGAATGTCGATTTTTCCTGTGTTAACGTTTTACAATTAGAATCTTCTGCCTGGTCAACAATTTAAGATAATAGTTTGTCGTAACTTCCTTTCTAAAGATTTGCGATTGGTTGTGGTTGATTGGATGTTCAAGTAAGGGAACATTGATATGTGTGTCCACTTAATGCGTTTGATAAATATAAAATGACCAGCAAAAATTCCAAACGGAAATTTTAAATTGGACTATCACAGAGATCTTGTATGATTGGACAAAAGGACCAGTTGAAAACGACTGGGAATGTGGTACTGCCTGGAAGAGGTTTTAGAGATAGCGTCAGTCGCAAAGGCTGGATGAATATACAGAAGTAAGAAGGCCAGTAGGCGTTCCAGGGTTTTATACAAATGTGTTGTGGTGATGGATAAGTTCTCTTCGAAGGGCATAGTATACGTTCAGTTGGAAAGTCCTGTAATGGAGGAAATTTAGGATTTGAAAGATTTTAGTGTTTGATGCGTCGCTTTCGGGGATTGGACGAGAATTTAGAAATAAAGATCACTGGTGGGGCTGGACGAGTTTTCAGGAATGGGGAGTTTAAAGATGGAGTTTTTTTTTTAATACGGAGGATTAAAGGAACAGGAGGATGATGAGTACATAAGGAGCGTCGATCTGGAGAGAGTTTGGAAATATTGAAATTCAAATACACGAACAGTGATTGCAGCACTTTTGCTGATTTGGAAGGGAAGCATTGCTATAAAGGCTGGTGGGTATTACAGAGATCGAATCTGATCTCTGCTTTGCTATACAAACCGGTGACGTACAGTCTATTTCTGTATGTTCCTCCACTATTACACGTCTCCATATCTTCCCAAGTTCCCTAAACACTATAACACTCCCTGATCGATGACATCATCGATGACATGGTAATCATATGATTGTTCTGGCAAAAGATTCCTCGGCACCAATTGGCTGTCCTGTTTTCTTGAATTTAAGAGCGATAACACTTTAAACAACAGATCGCTTGTGGTAAAGGACGTTGGGACATTTTGTTTGTATTGCAAGAGAACGTGTAGAACATCTAAATAATGTTTCTTCTCAATTCCCGTCACCAAGGGAATCACAGAAAGTCAGCAAATCACAAAAAATGATATTTCTAGCTAATTATTTGTTTAAAATTAAAGCCATTATTATCTGTAGCATTAACCATTAAAACATCAAAACGAAAAAAAGTTTATGCCTTGAATTTGAATGAACTAATTTCGCAAAAGTGCACTCTTTGCAATAGGTAAATACATCCAAGATGGGAGCAGCAGTAGGAAATGTGCGCCCAGTCAGAATAATCGGCACAGAATCTCAACACAAGTTTGTGCGTTGTTTCTTCATATCCCTTAACAATGCATTTTTTTAATGATCACTCTGCAACGTACAATGTGGACATTGTATATATTGTTCTTGTCACAACATAGGGAAAAATAAAACACTTGAAAGAACCACACATTATATAGAAACGTGAAGGCATTTTTTTCGGAAACTAATACATTCTAACTAAAATGAAACGTGCGATAGAATTGTACTTTGTTGAAAGCTGAAGAGACTAAACGGAAGGTAAGGGAGGTGAGACAAATTGTTGGATTGTTGGATTCTAGTAAAGGATCAATTGTTTAGCAGGTTGGGGATAAAACGTATTGCGGATTTGAATTTTAATTCGTTGGTACATTGATTAGAGGTGAGATGAGCAACAATATGTACTTCAGCGATGAAGGAAAAGGTACTGAAGGTATGCTACCTTATTATCATAAGCCTAATCCATAAAATCCATAGCTTTTCTACAATGCAGAAAACGGTCATTCGATCCATGGGCCTTCACTAAACCTCCCAACGTGCAGTCTACATCGGGGCACTCTCCGCCTGATTCCCGTAATCTCTTATCATTGATCATGGGCAATCCACTTAAATGACGTCTGTGGGTAGAAACTGAAACACACGAAAGAAATCCACGCAGACGCAGGCAATTTGTACAAATTCCACAAAATAGTAAAACCGAGGCTGCAATCAATCCAGGTCCCTGGCGGTGAGAGACAACATTACGAATCAATGCGCAGCCTGCAAAGAGAACAAAATTGATATGATGATTTACCTTCGTTTAAAGTTGAGCAACTAAACCGTTAATACACCTATTGACAACTCATTTTCCAGCCCGATGGACTGAACTCACTTGGCTGAGGCTAGATCCAGGAATGCAGGATAAATATTTTCATGATCTCTTGAAAAATCCCTGCACCAGAGTTTTTCGAACGGAAGAAATGGGCGAGTGGTATTAGGACTGGACTTTTAATTCTGGAAGCCAGCTGTTGTGCAGGGGATCCGGGTTCGAACCCTGTCACGGATATTGAAATACATAAAAAAAGGAATCTGGAATTTAGAATCTACTGATCAAGGTGAAACCATTGTCGAAAGTCTGAGATCTCAGTTCTTATTTGCCTGGTCTAAGTATGAATCCAGAGCTACAGCAATGTGGTTGACTGGCCTCTGCCCTTGGGCAATCAGGGATAGGAAACAAATGCGGGTCATCCAGCGACGCCCATGCCCCACGAATAAACAAATTTTGCACAGTATCAGCGGTGTGAGCCATCTAAAAGACACACTGCAAGGCTCCTTTGAAAGCACCTTCCAAGCCCTAAAATCTATCACCTAGAAAGAAAAGGGTGGGTAATGCATTGTGTGCAAACTAGCGCTGCCCAGATCCCAGGATGGAATGCAACAAAAACATCTTATTTGTTTGTCGTGAGGTTGTTTCACTCTCTATAACATCCGATCAATCCATTTTTATCATGCAAGTGGCCTTGTGTTGTCGTTTCACCTCATTTTTAGCTGTGCCATATCCTTAATCTGGCATGCCATTTTCCCATATTCATTGAATCAAAATTGACTATCAATTTGATAGTAATGATAGTTTGGGTGACATGACTTGCGTCGAATTCGCAGCTTATGCTTGAATGGTGACCTGCTACCGCTGATAGCGCACAAGGCCATTAGGATATCATGTTTTCAGTTAAAAATGTTTGGAACTTATCCCATCTACCGTAGCGGCAGTGCACACAATATAACGAAAATTATCCAAAATTTGCAACTGAACTGTACCCTATTTAGGACATTGCGGTCGTCATCCTACCAAATCTATTGGAAGAAGTAACCGCTACATGCACAGAGTACATGGATAAGTGCATCCGGGACTGAGATTGGTGAGGATGAATTGATTTTATTCACATTTCTTTAGTAAACATTTGGTGTTTTTTTTTTACCCTCAGCTTACCCATATGAACAGACCTATAAATATATTAATTTGGAGCAGAAATAGATGACATTTTCCGTGGAATTTCTTCAAGTTATTTCTTATTCTTTCAATTTTTTCTGAATATAAGTGCAACCTCAGCACGCCTTCAACCTGACACAGAATCGTGTTATTAATTTCGTAAAGCTCCGCTGAAATGTGTCAAATAGATTCTTTTTTTTCTTTAATAACAAGGACGCCAGGCAAGTCTCAGCCTTTCTTCTATTAGTTTTATCAGGTCAGGTTAGGCCAGCTGCTGGCGAAGCAAGATCAGTAATAACCAGCATGACGTTTCACTGCCCATGCCTAACCTGGTGCTATGTTATTTCATTGGATTCTGTTCAAGGTTGAGGACCCCAACTCGCCCCAGGCAAACCTTTGTTGGATGCATGACAACATGCCCTTGCCTCTGTCCATACGTAGGAATTGTTATCATGCATCACAATATCATAAGGTAAGATACAGTCACTATAACTGCATCAGTCCTTTGTTTTACTGATGACCAGCCCCCAAATGTTCAGATATTAGACTTTGACAGAATGAATGTCCCGTGCATACTGCTGTATTCTTTGGCAATGGCGATGTTCGGTGATCCATATGGCTTTGATCCACTTAGAATTCGAGTGGCTAAGTGGGCCATTTCAGAGTCAGCGACTCAGAGTCAGGGCCTGGAATCACATATAGGTCAGGCCAGGTAAAGATTACAGATTTCTTAAACAGATGGATGCTAACTTTAATCGGCCATGCTTTCATTGTCATTATTAGGGGAGTCTTTTCGTTGGTTTTCAAGTTGTACGATTGCAACAGCAATGGTAAGCTTTTAAAACGGCCGTCAGAGCAATAGCCTCTATATCTTGATTTCTCACCAAGTGTATTTTCACTACAACATTATCTATCCAAGTGATTGTCTCCCTGATAATTGCAAAATAAAAACAAAGCCTTTGCTAAGGAAACGCGGATTATGCTTGTCACTGATAAAATTATATGACGAAAATAGCACTGAATATATAATTCTCTGTGTTATCATTAGAATTGAATTGGGTCTATAGCTACACGGTCATAACTTGATGTTGAAATCTATTTGCGCAAAGCAAACTAAATACAATGTTATCAACGTTGCAATCTAGCATATCCCCAAGGACGCCGAATACAATAGAAAATAGTAGGCACGCACTGATTCACATTTCATAGAGAAACTTGCCCGACCACAAAGGAGCATATCACATTGTACAGAAAATATATTATCTGATAGATAGTATCCTAGGAATATATTGCAACATCCTTACTTTTACTGGGCTTCCTGCGAAGTCACTATAGATAATAATCTTGTGCAAAGATGTGTCTCAATTGTTCTATTATTTTATTTTGCAATTGATAATGTTACATGCTGCTTTTGAAAACACAATTTTCCAGGCAATGAAAGAATTATGTTATTTTGTTGAATCAAATTCTTGAATTACCTGAGCTGTGTTAATCAAATGTTTTAGCTGGTAATATATCTTACTATCTGACTAAGGGGCTTCTGAATGATGATGCTCATCGTGCCTTTAAAGCAACATTGTGTAGATATGAATCTGACCTCAATGCATGCAACATCTTTGAGTAAAGTTAGTAATTTCGAGTTTTTTGGGATTGCCTACTGTTGTAGAATTATATTGAGTCTTGTTCAGGAATTGAACTTGGCACCACTGACTCTGCATGTGTTTCTGTCAGTGTAGACCTGTTCAAAGAGATGTGCACCAACTGAACTAAAATAAAATATCTGACTGCACTAATTATGTGTTACTGTAGCTGTAATATTATACTACATGAGGCTCACCAACTCAGCACCAGAAAAAGTTTGCCCATTCCCTTTCCAGACTCTACCAAATGGACAAATGATCGATTCGAAGTTGCATTTGCTTATTATCAATTACTCTCTGCCCATACTTACTTCAACATGTTGCACTTAATCGCTGAGTTAGACATTGAAAATATCTGAT
This sequence comes from Sphyrna mokarran, assembly GCA_024679065.1. Taxonomy (NCBI): domain Eukaryota; kingdom Metazoa; phylum Chordata; class Chondrichthyes; order Carcharhiniformes; family Carcharhinidae; genus Sphyrna; species Sphyrna mokarran. The sequence continues at coordinate 9,365,216 of JAGIQG010000014.1, read as the reverse complement.
TACTAAATCGCAGTATTGTTTGCTGGCTCCCTTATAGTTAATTTTGTGGCAATTTGTGGTCTTATGCGGGGAAAATGCAGCCTCTCCACGTGCACTACTCATTACCTGGTGACACGATATGGCAGCAGTGGATCTATTGGTTATCATCACCGAGGTAATACTGCAAAGAAATGTGTACTACTATTATTCCCGGGGTAATTTTGCTGTACATCGTCCCTGTATGTAGTATTATCAACATCAGACGACACTGTGTAGCCGTATAATGTTCTGTCTTGTTTAATGTCATTTTCTCCTTTGATCGATCATTAGAAACTTGTTATCAGAAACTGAGAACTAAATATTGAAACAAGAAAACAGCAGCTGCTTTCTAATAACAATCTATTTTTTCACTCTATCAAGAATCATAGCATTCTACTTTACATTTGAACTGTGGAGAAGTAATCAACGAAGTGACACCATTCTATTATATAAAACAACTATTTCGCTGAGCTAACATTTGACCAGTTTAATTAGGTTTTAACTTCAAATCTTTTATTTGCTTCAATTCTGCTGTTCAACGCTCTGACAATCAAACATATTTTATTGGCCAATCGAGTCAGTGAGGCACTGAAGGGTCAGAAAAAAAAGAAAGAGTCGTAGTGACCAGACACTGAGAGCAGAAGGAAGCCTTGGTATTTACTGTTCTTCATATAGAACAAAGAACATAGAACACTACAGCACAAACAGGCCCTTCGGCCCACAAGTTGCGCCGAACACATCAAAACCTACCCAGCCATAGACCTATCTATAACCCCCAATCCCATTGGATCCCATATACTCATCCAGGAGTCTTTTAAAAGACCCCAGCGAGTTCGCCTTGACCACCACCGACGGCAGCCGATTCCATTCACTCACCACCCTCTGAGTGAAAAACTTTTCCCTAGCATCCCCTCTGTACTTGCTTCCCTGCACCTTAAATCTGTGCCCTCTCGTCGCGACCATTTCAGCCCTGGGAAATAGTCCCTGAGAGTCCACCCTATCTAATCCTCTCAACATCTTGTAAACCTCTATCAGGTCGCCTCTCAATCTTCGTCTCTCCAGGGAGAACAGTCCCAGCACCCTCAACCTGTCTTCATAAGGCATGCCTCCCAATCCAGGCAACATCCTTGTAAATCTCCTCTGCACCCTTTCAATAGCTTCCATGTTTTTCCTACAGTGAGGCGACCAGAACTGCGCACAGTACTCCAAGTGTGGTCTGACAAGGATCCTCTAAAACTGCAGCATTACCTCCTGACTCCTGAACTCAATCCCTCGATGAATGAAGGCCAGTACACCGTAAGCTTTCTTAACCACATCCTCCACCTGGGAGGCCGATTTGAGAGTCTTATGGACCCGGACCCCAAGATCCCTCTGCTCTTCCACACAGCTAAGATTCCTACCTTTGATAGTGTACTCATTCATCCCGTTGGATGAATATCTGGTAGCTTCATCCTTTTGTTATCGGTGGGTGTTTTGCATGTTTCATAATATAACATTAATGAAGCAACGTATATATATACACACACACATATGTGTATATGTATATATATATATATATATATATATATATATATTCAACGAGTACAACTTGTTAATGTTTTTCTCCCGCTTCTCCAGGAAGCAAGTCCGACTGGTTAATATTTTTCCTGGGGAGGGTGAGAGAATAGGGATGAATCGTTTGGTGAATTGAATGGATCGATATGCTTGTTTGATGGGAGCAGCTAACATATTTAGAACAATTTGCTATTTTTTTTTTCACAGAAGAGACATATCCAGGAGTTAAGGGACACGAGATCACATTCAGAGGACTCAAGGTAAGGATGTTGGAGGAGTAAAGCACTGACGGGCTGTGAACTGTGGGAATGTATTTTGGCTTCTTTTCAGAACAGGTATCGCCAAAAAGCTCAGTTCATGCAGGAACTCACGAGACCAGAGTCCCAATGAAAGACACATCTTTATCGATCAACGATCAAGGTTAGCCTTGAGCAGTCAATACCTTACTAGAATAGAAAGACTTTAGAATTCTCGTTCCACTCTAAAATTGCAGTATATCAATCAGAACAATTAGACATTGCCCAAGTTTGCATCTTTCACTTTTTTTCCAGTGAATATTATGAAATATTCATCATTTGTACAAATCAATCACTGTTAACAATTGTCTTATGCGTTAGCCAGTTGAATTATACTCTCTGGCATCATGGAATTTCAATGGCTTGAACATCTGGATTCTTCTCCCCTCTGTCAGTTATAAATTAACAAAAAATCGGATTTTACATTTCAACTAATTGGGAATATGCCGAGGTTTGAAGCTGTTGCAGTAACAAATTTCTTTATGCAGCGACTCAGTCTAAATTCAGAGAACAGTTTAAAAGTGCAACGAAGCACCAATTTACTGTATTTAATCCCAGATACTTAGCTACAAATGTCAAAGTTGCTGCTCCCACCAATTCTCATTCACGTCAATGGCCGAAGAAGATAGCTGCCATTCTCATACATGAGAAGGGATGCCTTATCAGGGCAACTTGAATTGTCCTATTCATAAAGTGGCTTTAGAAGCCATAGCTTTCGTAAGGTTTTCTGAGAAAACCATACACATTCTGTGTTTTCATTCTTCCAAGGAATGTGTTTCGTCTGCCAAAGCACCTTCCTTCACAGCCTTTGGATAAAGTGTACAATTGCCTTTAAAATATAGCTAATAATTTCAGATATCAAAACAAATATTTAAATCGTAAATACTTGATCAAATTGCACACATAATTTAAGTCAATAAAGCGTTTATGCCACTTTCCTGATACAGTTTCCCCTGTAACACTGAGACTCTGATCTGGGGTCATTATAATTATTGCTAGCAGTTTATTTTGTCTTAAATTCCTGATAATTGGAAATTATCAAGTATGATCTACTATGAATTTCTCCAACAGCAGAATATTTATAATGATACTATAATATGTGAAACGCTACGTGACAATGAAGGTACAATGAGCCAAATAAAAATGGGAACCTTTAGGACACCGTGGTAGATACAGAGGAGTAGGCAGACGGGCCAAAGAGCCGTGATCAGGGACAATTTTTGTGCTATCAAATATAGGAAGGGAACTGTGTGGTGGCAGCGCATTAACAAAATCAGAGCGTCGCCAGATGGTGTGCAAGCTACAGCTGCTGAGACCGCCAACTTAGCTGGCTCGATTCTCAGATTCTAAAGTATTGAAAGAAAGAAACGTAACTCTACTTACGAAACGAAAATTATTCAAATGTTGTAAAGCTACTTGTGAGAGCTGGTTACATTTTAAATATTACAACAGACAATTTATTGTGTCCCGGTCCCTAAGTTTCAAGCTGTAGAGCTCACAAGAATGAAACTCGAATGGGAGGTTGAGGGGAGGGCGAGTGGCGCTGTTCACGTGTTCACCTGTTCACCTGTTTACGTCCAGTCCATGTCTGGACAGAGCGACAGAGCCCGGATAAGTGATTAGAGATGACTTCGGTTAATGATACCGAGTCTCCAATGCCTCAAGCCTTTGGATGCTGGCCAACTCAATTTGTCACTGTGATAACTCTTTCAAGCTGAAAAAAGGATGTGATCGCTCAATCTGAGCTCAACTTCTGATTACTGATTCTGCTTAGCATCACTAAGGCCGCCTCTTTCACCTCTGCGACATCATCTGACTCGCTTCCTGCCTAATCATTTCTGTGACTGGAAATCTATAGCAATCCGTCTTACCTCTGGACTTAACTATTGCAGCCTGCTGCTTTCTGACCTCAAACAATGTAACCTCCAGTGAGTAAAGGTTGTCCAAAACTTTTGTGCCTATGCCCTTATCACACAGAGCCCCATTCATCAGTTCTGATCACTGACTCATACTGTCTCGTTATATATGATTTAAATTATTGCCACGCTTTTTAGGCCCCTTATGGTTTTCTATACCCCAGTTAATGTTCATCAATCTCCTCTTAAAGAAATTATATCCAAATCGGCCATTTTTTTTTTCCATGGCTAAAATTGTGCAGCCCTGCCAATATCTCCTGCAGGATTAATAACATTATCCAAAACTTAGTGAGAATGTTTTAATCGCAGTCTCAGGGATCACTTTGAAGTTATGGTTAGAGAAATAATTAATGCTATAGAGATTAGCAATATATTTTGATCGCGTCAGATGGAGAGAGACCCGTCTGGAACATCAGCACCATCTGCAATAGATGTTCTGAATCGTCTATTCCTTTCTCTGCTTCGTCCGTCTGTCAAAACTGTTTGCATTGTCTTCAGGTAGTTCATTCAAGATTAGAATAGCTCGACTTGTGAACATCAAGCCCCTTCATCTCTTCTCTCGTTGTCACATTTGTCAATTACTACCAAGCGCCTGAAGTTGATGTTGCGATGGACAGATTGTTTTATCAATCTTACATCTTCCCATAATGCTGCATTCATTCTGTACTTTGAAGATCGGTGACAGAACGAAGTGACGAGATGATGAGGGAGAAGATTCAACACACATTACTATATTATACGTTAGGTAGGTGGATTATTGAGTTTCCGGGAATGGGGTTCACCCGCGGAAACAATGTCAGTGCAGACTCGATGGGCTCCTTCGGCATTGCAGAGATTCGACATTTAACTATTCTTATTTGGTCAACACGGGCAATATCAGGTCACAGCTCACAGTACAGGTTATGACTTGACTTTCTGCAGTTTTCTTTGATCTGCATCTCTGTTTCCTTTAAGTTGATCAACAATTCCTATTATGCTTGATTTCATTTGTCATTGGTACTTTGCTGTTGACCATCCAGCCATAATCCTTCTTGATAATCTTGGAACATTAAACGCATTGACCCATAAAGAACAAAGAACAAAACAACATGGGAAACAGGCCCTTCGGCCCAACGAGCACAGGCCGCCACCCCGATGTTCCCAACTCTATCCGCGATCCCTGTCCATGTTTATAGATCTATGCATTAAAAACCAAATTTGAGACAATTTAGGGAGAATTTGTTTTGCCAATTAGCCTAAGAGCACATCTTTGGGATGTGGGAGGAAACCGGAGCGCCCGGAGAAAACCCACGCAAGCACGGGTAGAATGCGCAAACTCCCACAGACACAGGCTCAAATCCATGTATCTGCACAGCACAGCGATAGTCACTGAGCTGTCGTGTTGCCCATCAGATGGTCCAGGTCAAGCGTACACTAACACTAAGCACTAGGTGCTGAGTGAAGCACTAGGATACTCTCGAAAGAGATCCAAGAGCAGTCCTCTCACGACCCATCGCGTGTATGCCCCTCGTGAGACAACAAGGTGGACCAAAGCACCTGTAGGATAAAAACAAGTACATCAATATCATCATCTATTTACACACTTCCCAGGGACTCCCAAGGCTCATGATCCCTATTTTAAATCAGTTTTCTATACCCCTCCATTCCCATTCTGTACATGTGCCCATCTAAGTATTTCTTAAATATCTCCTAAGTACCTGCCTCCACCACTTTACTTGGCAGCGCATTCCATACGCCCACAACGCTCTGTGTGAGAAAACTCCCTCTAGCATCCAAATGATACCTTACCCCCCTCACCCTACGCCCTTGACCCCTCGTGCTTTTTGAGCCCATCCTAGGAAAAAGCTTAACCCTGATTACTCAATATACCCCCTTCAAAATCTTGTACACCTCTATCAGATCTCCTCTAAGTCTACGTCTTCCTAAGGAAAACAGTCCCAAATTGCCTAAGCTGTCCTCGTAACTCAGACCTTCCATACCAGGCAGCATCCTGGTAAACCTCCTCCGCACTCTCTCCAGAGTCTCCACGTCCTTCCGGTAATAAGGCGACCAGAACTGGACGCAGTACTCCAAATGAGGTCTAACCAGTGTTTCATACAACTGCAACATTAAAGGCCAGCTCTTGTACTCTATACCCCTTCCTTTAAAGGCTAACATACTATATGCTTTTTTCACAACCTCCTTCACTTGCTCTGCCAACTTCAGAGACTTGTTCACCTGTACCCCCAGGTCCCTCTGCGTTTCTATACTCTTAATAGGTCTACTGTTTATCATTTACCTCCCCCCTACATTCTTTCTCCCGAAATGCATCACCTCATCTTTATCAGGATTGAATTCCATCTGCCATCTGTCTGCCCAAGCTACCAGCCTATCTATGTCCTGCTGCATCGCCTAACAACGCTCCTCACTATCTGCAAGTCCAGCCATCTTTGTATTGTCTGCAAACTTGCTGAACTCTCCACTTACTCCCTCTTCCAAGTCATTTATATATATTACAAACAGAAGAGGTCCCAGTATCGAGCCCTGCGGCACATCACTAGAGACCGACCTCCAGCTAGAGAAACACCCTTCCACTATTACTTTCTGTCTCCTATTACCAAGCCAGTTACTTATCCATCTAGCTACCTGTCTTTGTATCCCATTTGCCTTGACCTTCTCGACTAACCTCCCATGAGGGATTTTGTCAAACGCCTTACTAAAATCCAAATAGACAACATCAATGGCTCGCCCTTGGTCCACTGATTTCGTCGCGTCCTCAAAAAATTCTAGCAAATTTGTAAGACACGACTTTCCCTTAACAAATCCATGCTGCGTATCCCGAATCAGATCACAACGCTCTCAGTGCCTATACATCCTACCTTTAAGAATTCCCTCCAACAGCTTCCCTACCACTGACGTCAATCTCACTGGCCTATAATTTCCAGGGTTATCCCTACTACCCTTTTCAAACAACGGTACAACATTAGCTATTCTCCACAGGGACACAGGACCTCACCTGTGTCCAAGGAAGAGACAAAGATTTGCGTCAGAGGCCCAGCAATTTCACCTCATACCTCCCTAAGCAGTCTGGGATAAATGCCATCAGGCCAGGAGATTTATCAGTTTTAATGCTACCTGGAAGCTCTAACACTTCCTCGATCGGTACGGATATTTCCCTCAACTGGTCCACAGCTCCCTCAGAGACAGGAGCTGTCAACAAACCCCTCTCCTTCGTGAATACCGACGCAATGTATTCATTCAGGATCTCTGCCATTCCCTCGGGCTATAAGCACAGTTCCCCACCTCTGTCCCGAAGAGGTCATAAACTATGATCACGTTCACTGTCACTGATAATTATTTAAATATCAGTCAAACTAACTATTCAGGTATTGCTTTTATTTCTTCTTTATGCGTAACTATATTTTCATCTCCGAAATGTAATTCCGTTTTCAACTGATATATTATCTCTCTTTTACATTTAACGAATGGAATCGTAAATAGCATCAAATACACTTAAGTGCTCAATATTATTAACACAGCAACATGTGATATGAAATGAATCCATGGTTGAATTTGCCCGTTCAGTTCCAGAAATCATAGTTACTTTCACCGCGTTAGAAGTCCAATGAACATTAAAGGGCTTCTATTTAATTTGTTTTAAATTCCTTGGTAAAAGAATAAAAGTAGTGTCATATTATTTTTCAAAGTAGTTAGCAACGTCTTTTTCAATTCATCTTAAGATTAAAATAAATGTCAAGATTTTTTATTAAAACTATATAGTTTATTCTAGCTAGTATTTGATACTTAAAGCAAAACGTGATATCGATATTATATGTCAATATGGATAACATTCAGTGAGGCAGTCTCACAAATTTCCCATGACTCTTATAAGGTATACATGCAATTATCATATCAAGACTCGTAGCTTCTGTTGAACTATTGAAATCCACAACTATCTTAAAACCAAACAAAAATTGTTCATTGGAATATGTTCAGCAAGCACATATAATTGCATTATTTTTGTTGATATTTATTCAGATCAAACGTTCTAATCTACCCTTCTTCTCAACCACATAAAGTACGTGGCGTTTTCACGAATTCTTATAGTTCCTACTTCAGAAACTTTTGATTCAACTTCATCCATTGGAATAAGTTGAACTCCAATATTATTCCTTAGAAATTTCCTTCAATGTCTCCACAATTGATCTCAGACCAAACCCGAGTCAGCTGCCGAAATTTACTACTCGTTATATTCGGACATAACTGTCTACCCTTCAAATATTCTAATTGTTCCTTGTTCATCAAAGATGAATCCTTTCACTGGGTAATTTATTGAAGATACTTCCAAAGATTTCCGGTCATTTGATTACCATAAATAATATTCTGCTGTTAACCATCATTTTACTTCCCCTTTAATAATTTAATTTATGGACCTAGCGTGACCTTCAACTAATATAATCACATATATCATTCAGCTTGTTTTTTTTTAACCAACTCCCCCTTAACTTACAGGTGGTCAATAGCATTTGTGTTTGTTGAATTTGTTTCATCTATTGAGTTAAGTGCTACATTAATTATTTAAATTGACTGGATCGAGTGCACAAATATTATTGACCGATCAGATTCAAGCCATTTTCTAAATGGCCCGCACTCTGTGGAGTAAAACATAGACCCCATCTGATGTTCTCTCAAAACACCACTTTCAATGATAGCGTGTTGATCACCAAAGCGAAAAGGACTACATTTTCAATAGTACTGTGTGAGAAAAAAAGATAGTGCCTGCAATTATGAACAGATCATAGTCAGTTCGTATTTCGGACAATTTTACAACCGAGGAACGGTTGCACTCGAACTTTTACTCATCTATGGAGACATTAGCCATTACGTTTTGAACTTCTCTGATGACAAGATTCCCTAGAAGACCCAACCGTAGAAGATTAAATCTGAGAAGATTGGTGAACACCATAGCGGCAGTGAGTGTAAACAAACTCTTGTCATAACCTTCAGAGCTTCACACCTGGATAACAAGCCATACTTCCAACCTAATTCAAACAGTAAAATATGAAAGCCAGCAAGTTATTCTCAGCAATTCAAGTATTAATAGGATTCAGTAAGTTACCTACAACATGGAAAATATCGTGGAGTGAGTAACTAAATAACATATTATATATATGTTATATATATTATATATATGTGTGTATTATATTACATGTTATATATATATATATATATAAAACATATATATGTTTTATATATATATATATATAACATATATATGTTATATATAATATATATATATATATATATATATGTATATATAATACACCCTGAGCACAGTGAACTGGTACCCACTCATCATTTCAGTTTAACTCAACAATTTACTCGACAAATTGCTCAATTGCTTGGTGAATTGTGTTATTTTCTATCACACGCCCCTTGTCCTCAACGTCTGCAATGTCTACAACGTCTACACTAATTGTCTGACTACTTGTTTTCCTATTCTCACCTGAGTTTCTGACTAACTAATTGTTTATCTCGTACTCAACCTGACTACTAAATACTGTGGCGAGTTGGACCAGGCATCAGACAAACTTTCCGTCCAACTATTTGTTGGACTACCTTCCCATATGTCTGTAAAGCTAAGGTTAATGTACAGCTTGCTGCGGAAGAACTAGCAAAAGAGAAACAGAATAAGCATATATCTCATATACTTCCAAAATAACATGATATTGATGACTGCAATGAATACGATGTGCTTTGTTTTGATTTACATAGTCCACCCCAGTCATTCCAGAAACATCAGTAGCTCAAACGTAGATGCACTTACTTTGTCAGTATTCGTAAGAGGCACAGACTACCTCGGAGTTAAGAACAAAGTGGGTTAGTAAATTTACAGCATAATCTGTTGTTCAACGATATAATGTACAGCATTCACTTTACCGGCGAAATAAGCTTTACTCATATTCCTTTTTCTGTCCCATGTTAACAGTGCTTGACATCTGAGCAGCCGAAACATTGCCAGCAATTGCTATAATGTTTATTATAACTGATTTCACGAAATTTAAATCATAAAAAAGTATCTCAATTTCCGTCATGGCATGTCCAGTCATTAGGATATGTGGATTAAATGTATTTGTTTTTGAAATTGGATTTGTCACTGTCATAACACAAGGGACAATACTACATTCCATGAGAAATTGGTTTGCTGTACATTTTTGTGAAGCAGGGATTTTAAATTATAATTCAATCATTTCAACTATTACACATGATTGAGGATGATAAACAACCCGAAATTTCAGTGTAATCCCATGTCTTCATGACTTGAGCAGTAAAGTAAATATTTTAATCTGATTTGACACACACTTGTTGAACTAAGTTCATATTTTCTCTACCGCTCAAGTCATGAAGAAGTTGGATCACAATGAAATTTCGGGTTGTTTGTCATCCTCAATCAGGTGCAATAGTTGAAATGATTGAATTATAATTTAAAATCCCTGCTTCACAAAAATGTACAGCAAAACAATTTCTCATGGAACGTAGTATTATCCTTTGTGTTATGGCAGTGACAAATGCAATTTCAAGGCCAACAACATTTATTCCATATATACATATGTATATATATTTATATATGTATATATATATATATGACATATGCTGCCACTTTCGCTGACTTATCTTTAGTCGGAAGTGGTTCAACTTATTTACTGAAACTGGCAATTATTACTAGTATATATTAATATTCTGCCTGATAATATCCTGATATGGTTGTAAAAGATCATCATAACTATTTATAAATTAGTGCACTGTCCTTCAATTAATGTGTCCCTAATTCTCCCTAACTTGCATATCTATCAGGTTTATTTTGAGCATGTACGAAACAGTTATATGCATTATGCTTTACATGCTTATCCACATTAGACGATAACATGGCCCTTTGATTCGTCCAGCAGTTGCTTCTGTTCCCTGGTGACCTTAATCATCATGAAATTGATAAATAAGTTGATACCATCTTGGATTAGCGTCCATTTTTATGAACAATTTCATCCTGGAGGGTTAACTTATCTTTCCATTGATTGTGTGAAGCAGGATATACTCGGTTCTGTAACTATTTGAAATCATCATCTGTTTGAGCTGTCTGCAGCTATTTGAGATCTCCCATTTTACCAGACAAAACGAACAACATAGAACATAGAACATAGAATATTACAGCACAGAACAGGCCCTTCGGCCTTCGATGTTGCGCCGACCAATATAAAAAGCAATGCCCCTCCAAACTAAACCATTCCCTTCTCTTCCATATACTTATCAACTAACCTCTTAAACGCCACCAAACTTGGCGCATCTACAACTGCTGCAGGCAGGGCATTCCACTCCCGAACCACCCTTTGGGTAAAGAACCTACCTCTGATATCCGTCCTATAACTATCACCCCTTAATTTAAAGCTGTGTCCCCTCGTGCTAGCTTTCTCCATCCTAGGAAAAAGGCTATCACTGTCCACCCTATCTAAACCTCTAATCATCTTATATGTTTCGATCAGGTCCCCTCTTAGCCTCCTCCTTTCTAACGAAAACAACCTCAAATCCCTCAGCCTCTCCTCATAAGACCTGCCCTCCATACCAGGCAACATCCTGGTAAACCTCCTCTGTACCCTCTCCAATGCCTCCACATCTTTCTTATAATGTGGGGACCAGAACTGCACACAATACTCCAAGTGCGGCCGCACTAGAGTTTTGTACAGTTGCAACATGACGTTGCGGCTCCGAAATTCAATCCCTCTACCAATAAAAGCTAAGACTCCATATGCCTTCCTAACAACCTTCTCGACCTGACTGCCTACTTTCAGGGATCTATGCACATACACACCAAGATCCCTCTGTTCATCTAGACTACTAAGAATCCTACCATTTGCCCTATACTCTACACATTTATTATTTCTGCCATAGTGCATTACCTCACACTTTTCCACATTAAACTCCATTTGCCACCTCTCGGCCCAGCTCTGCAACTTGTCCAAGTCCCTCTGCAAACTATAACACCCCTCTTCACTATCTACCACTCCACCGACTTTAGTGTCATCTGCAAATTTACTAATCCATCCTTCAATACCCTCATCCAGATCATTTATAAAAATTACAAACAGCAGGGGCCCCAAAACAGACCCCTGAGGTACACCACTTGTCACCGAACTCCAAGATGAATATCTCCCATCAACCACCACCCTCTGTCTTCTATCTGCTAGCCAATTCCTAACCCAATTAGCTAAATCACCCTCTATCCCATACATCTGCATTTTCTGCAGAAGTCTTCCATGGGCCACCTTATCAAACGCCTTACTAAAGTCCATATATACCACATCAACCGCCTTACCCCCATCCACCTCCTTAGTCACTTTTTCAAAAAACTCAATGAGGTTAGTAAGGCACGACCTACCCTTCACAAAACCATGTTGACTATCTCCAATCAATTCATTACTCTCTAAATAACTATAAATCCTATCCCTAATTATTCTCTCCAATACTTTGCCCACCACAGAAGTAAGACTCACTGGCCTATAATTCCCTGGAAGGTCTCTCTTCCCCTTCTTGAACAATGGGACCACATTCGCTATCCTCCAGTCCGCCGGAACCACACCCGTAACCAACGACGACCTGAAGATCAGAGCCAGAGGCTCTGCAATCTCCTCTCTTGCCTCCCAGAGAATCCTAGGGTAATTCCCGTCCGGCCCAGGGGACTTATCCAACTTCAAACCCTCGAGAATATCTAGCACATCCTCCCTATCTACTTCGATACCTTCCAGTTTGCTACCCTGTACCTCAGTGTTCTCCATAACTACATTTACATCACCCTGCGTGAATACCGAAGAGAAATATTTATTCAGTACCTCTCCAATCTCCTCAGGCTCCACGCACAACTTCCCACTGCTGTCTATGACTGGCCCTAATCTTGCCCTAACCAATCTTGTATTCTTAACATATCTAAAGAACTAAGATGACACTAAGATGATTGGATTGGCGGGTACTGAGGAGCAGTGCCTGGCAATACAACATGACATAGATACGCTGGTAGATTGGGCAGATAGATGGCAAATGGAATTTAATCCGGATAAATGCGGGGTGATGCATTTTGGCCGGAGTAATGCAGAGGGGAGTTATAGGATAAAAGCTAAAACTATCCGGAGTATAGAGATGCAGAGAGACCTGGGGGTGCAAGTTCACAAGTCTCTGAAGTTGTCAGTACAGGTGGAGAATGTGGGAAAAAAAAGTGTATGGTATGTTAGCCTTCATAGGAAGGGGTATAGAATACAAGACTTGGAGTCTGATGTTGCAGGTGTATAGAACGTTGGTTAGGCCTCATCTGGAGTACTGCGTCCAGTTCTGTCGCCGTACTACAGGAAGGATGTAGAGAGCCTGGAGAGAGTGCAGAGGAGATTTACCAGGATGCTGCCTGGTATGGAAGGGCTGCCTAAGGAAAGATTGAAAACACTGGGGTTGTTTTCCCTTGAAAGACGTCGGCTGAGAGGGAATCTTTTAGAGGTATATAAGATTATGAGGGGTATAGATAGAGTAAATGGTGGTAAGTTTTTTCCACCATTAGAAATGGATAGAACTAGGGGTCACGGGCTCAGGGTGAGGGGGGCTATGTATAAGACGAATATTAGAGGCCAGTTTTTCACACAAAGGGTAGTGGGGGTGTGGAATGCACTGCCGAGTAAGGTGGTGGGAGCAGGCACGCTAGGGTTGTTTAAGGGTCTCTTGGACAGCCACATGAGCGGTCTGCAGATAGAGGGATATAGCAGGACTGTTTGAATATCGGGAGGACCAAATAGTAGTAGACTATCTTTTAGTTTCGTCTCGGGAATGTCTTAGTTTTTTTTTAGCATGTTTAATTAAGTCTTATTTGTTTCCGCAGGCAATTCGGTCCACCTTGTTGACCAACAAGGGGCATGCATGCGGCATGTCGTGCGAGAGCTGCTCTTGGATGTTGCTTCAGGAGTGGCCTAGTGCTTCAAGTCGTTAGTGTATGCTTAAACTGGACCATCTGATGGGCAACATGACAGCTCAGAGACTATCGCTGTTGCTGTGCAGACACATGGATTTGGGCCTGTGTCTGCGGGAGTTTGCACGTTCTCCCCGTGGTTGCGTGGGTTTCCTCCGGGTGATCCGGTTTCCTCCCACATCCCAAAAATGTGCTCTTAGGCTGATTGAGTAACAAATTGACCCTATATTGGTCGCTATATGGGAATCTTCAACAATAGGCACAGCCTAAAGTCAGGGATATGTCATTAAGACTTTAGGACGGCGGCGTGGGCTCGTTGGGCCGAAGGGCCTGTTTCCCTTGCTGTGTTGCTCTTTGTTCTTTGTTCTTTGTAACATCCAGCCGAAGAAACCCCTCCTCATCACATTTATGCTCCCCGACTCTGAGAGATTGCGCTCAGATCCTAATGGCTTCTACGGAGTAAAATATTCCCAACATCCACACTCTCCAGAGAGTTCAGTATTCCATGAACTTCAGTGAGATTACCCCTCACGGTTCCAATCTCCACCCAGTACAAGATCCAGATTCCTCAAACATCTCTTACGTCTGGCTTTTCATTCCTGGGATAATTTTCGTCTCACAAGTCTAGGCCACCGCCAAGGCCTTCTTTACATAGGAGGCCCAGCAATCTTCCAAATGTTTCACCAGTGTCAAAAAAAGACAAACAGTGCACCTCTGCTTTGTTTGTTTTGAAACCCTTTCTAAATAGATGTGAACCTCGCATTCCTTCCCAACTAGCAAGTCAGCCTGCAAGTTAACGTTACGATAATGTTGAATGAACTCCCTCGTTCCACGTTCATTCGATTTCTGAATTCTTTTCGAAAATTGTGTACACCTTACTTTTTTTCGACAAAAGTGCATAATTTCACATTTTCTTGCCTTGTTTTTCATTTCTCTCTAATTTTCCAACTCTCATAATCTGGCCAAATCATTTTGCAGCTTCCTCACCTATTCACTATTACCTGCCACTTCAACATTAGTTGTATCATCTGCTACCATAGCGAAAATCTCTTCAGTTCCTTTCTCTATATCGTTGATGTAAAAATGAGTTGTAAACGCGGAAACATCCGAACAATGTTGAAAAGCCATTGAGAAAGTAGTTTTGAACAATGAAAAAACAGTCCTTTCAATTTAGAAAACAAGAACAAAGAGCCCTCAAACGGACATACAGGAGGAAATAATCTCACAGAGTACATGGAGGACTGGGAGACTAATAAAGTAACACATAGACATCGAGAGAACGCAAGAGTAACAGACGCACAGATAGACAGATATTGTGAGATCATCATGCAGACTTTGGGAAAAGGCACAAGAGAAAGCTGGAGAGAGAGAGAGAAGTTTTGCACGGGGATGTTTGAAAACACCTTGTCTTTACTTAACTCTTCTTTTAGGAAACTGTTCCAATGATCTCCACAGATATGTTAAACGGTAACAATTTTTACCAATCCAAGCAGATAGTAGGAACGAGAGGAGGATTTTACGCCACTTCCAACATGAAAGAGAAACAAAAAAAGAGACTACTTTTTGTTTAACTGCGGAATTCCTAAGGATTTCGCTTCAACAGTAGAAGTTCACTCGTGTTGATGCGATTAAAATGGGGGAGCAATGGAAAAAATGGATTATGATAGGGATTGGAAAAGAGTGCAAATATACGGAGAGTCGTGGTGGTTAAATGAGTTGACAAAAATAATAATAACGTTGGGAACTGAGAAAGATTAGAAATACGGGATGGGCATGGGGACTGATGAAGGTGGAGTTCTGGAGATGCTTGTAATAATAGGTCAGCATACAAAATTCGAGAAGGTTGTATTTCAAATGGAGCTGAAAAAAAATTAGGAAGCCAATCGGGGCAATAACATATAAAAATCTTGGGAAATACAGTATGTCACAGAATAAGTGTGTCTTATTGGAACTGGAAAAGACTGGTACATCGTTGTGCAAGGGCTATGGACTGTAAGATCGGAAAGTGGGAGGGGACTCTACGGGGGTCGGAATATTTAATGAGTTCAGGAGGAAACAATATCTTTGAAAAAATGCAGCATTTTAAGTCAAGGTTTTGGTGGACATACATCAGAAAGATCACATAGCACACGGGATGATTTGTGTTTGAGGCTTTCTGTGATTAAGCCATAGATTTTGCAGAGGGTTGTTATGGAGTGTGTAAGTGGAACATTTGACAGAGTTGCTTTGGGCTAATGATGTTTGAACAAGGTGTTAAATGGTGGACACTTTGAGCAGAATCTGACAACAGAAATGAGTCGGGTGAACTTATTGTTTAGAATAAACGTGAAGGAGTAGACATGCGTTCAGATCTGGCGATCAGTATGACTCCTGCGAACTTGATTGGGAACAGGTTCCAGGGAGTGGCACGGAGGTGGCCCAAAACCACGATCCAAGATGAAATGAATCGCACCCCCTCACCCCACTGGCATCCCCAACCCCCGACTTCTTGTCTCCTATACCATACATAGGCTCCGCATGTGATCAGGCAATACGGCGTCACTGTTTGACGCAGGAAGGAGGGTATGTGGAGAGATATAGTTGGTGGCATACAAAGGTCATAGATTCATTTTTTTTTCGAATATTGCTGATAAATGTTGTTAAAGCTCAAATGCCACCGGCCTACCAGTCAGTATTCTACTCTATATTAAGTATAAATTGTCTTTTTCGGGTTTTTTTCGGCCATTATTGCGAAATGTACAAGTGACTGTAAGGCAGGGAACATCAAAACGACGCTTCCTTTAGCAATTATGAAGTGCTGCACGATCAAAAAAGTCAAAGCTTTCAAAATGGAGGTGAGATGGATGGATGGAATGGATGAATGAATGGATGGATAGACGGGAGGATGGGACAGATTGGCAGTTAAACAGATTGATGAAATAGTGGACAGGTGAAGCGAGCGATGGATAGGAGGGAAGAGGGAAAGAGGGATTGATGAAGGAGGGATGGTGAGATGAGCGGTTGATAAATGTACGAATTGACTTGCCTGTCAATAACACCTCTTTGATATTTTTAGTCCTCGAGGGTTTTTTTTTTGTTCCGTTGCGCCGCCGGTGGTCAACTCTTGCATCAAAGCACTGAATCTTGGGGCAGATTCCAATTTAATTGTTTATTAATTTAATAATCCATGTAACAGGATATTTCACCAGACTCTTCAATTGCTCTCTGAACTTGGACTGAGTCGCCACATAAATAAATGTATTTGTGCAACAGTTTAAATCCCGTAGCATATACGCAATTTTTTCAAAGTTATAAAAAGATTCAGCATCTAATCCATCACCGACGTCAAAAAAGTATAAAAGATACACCAACCACAGAAGAAGGAAGCTGCCAGGAATGGTGAACAGCAAAATAATTGATTTCATTCTGTTCTCTATCTCTGGATCACTGTGATTCTCCCCCTTGTTCTGACCTCTCAGCTCTTTACGTTTTCGACTGCTCAGTAAAATATGTTTGACGGTTAGGGCGTTGAGCAACAGAATTAAACCAAATGGTATCAAAGGGGTTAAAATCTTTTCAAATTTTCTAAATCCAATCCATCTCGGATCAGTGAAGTAGCTTCGCTTATTATAACAGTACCATGGTACATTCTCAATAATCTGTTTCGGTTCAAATCTGAAGTAGATCGGAATGTTTTTTAAACAGAGCAAAATGCCAATTGTAGATAGTATCAGCACCGCAGTTTTCTTGGTGCAATATTTCGTTTTCAGCGAATGACAACAAATGGCGACATATCGATCAAAACTGAAAGCGACAGTAAACCAAACAGAGCAGTCTAGGGCCGCACGCAAAAGTGCATAGCGAACACTGCATACAGGGGTAATCCATAGGAAATTAATTCTGAAATAATATTCATTGACGCGCCTGAGAATGACCTCAGTAATAATGACCACTAGATCCGCAGTTGCCATTGCCACCAGGTATTGAATGGTGCAGTTGGAGAGGCCACAATTGCCACGCAACAGAATGACGATTGCAAGTCCGTTAACTGTAACAGAAATAAGAGTCAAGAAACTGGAAATTATTAACATGCACCTGCTACTCCGAAACACATATGGCGTGATATTTAGCGTCAAAAACTGGGGATTAGGATCGGGTCAGCCTCTGCTGAACCTCAAACTTGACATCAACCACGCTTCTGCTCGCACATTCGCGTCCGGATGACCAGTGCACAACTTCCAAATGACTACATCCCCATCCCTCAACCTGCTCCCAGATGCCTTCAATGAGGGGAACCATCGAGGCCATTTCCTGAAACAATGACTGAGTGGAAACCTGTATTTCAGGACCAAAAGATGAATATCCATATATTCCACAAATAAAAAGAAACAGACTGAATACGAGAGTGCTGAGAATGTGGAATTGCAAACAATTGGAGTAGCTGAGAAGAAATGTGTTGAAGAAAAAGCAAGATTTGCAGCTGGGTGAAAAGGAATGAAAATTGGATGAGTTGGAAAGAAAGAGCCCTTAAAGTAATCCTTGTGGACAGGCATAGATTATTTGGGATGAATGACTATAATTTACACATGGAATATTAACTATTCATGTCCATCAGTGTGTTTTTGTTTGATACTGAAATAGATTAATGATTAAAGCACTGCACCCATAGCACAGTGAACTTCATAATCCTTCATCGGGAAAGCGATCATTCAGAATCTGAAATTTGCCATAGAAGCAATTGTTCAATGACAGAAAATGTAGCAAACTGCAGAGACACTTCTGAAAATAACATGCATTTATTCTACTGAAAGGATGATGAGTATTAGATCGAATTTAACTTTGCCGTTCACATATTAAGTTTAGAAAATACGCATGCATAAATTTAATCATCCCGATTGACTTTTTTGGAAACTTACCAGGCACACCAACTATACCAAGAACCATGTAGAATATTTTTCTGACCCATTGAACTGGTCGATGCATTTTTGTGTGTGAAGTCAATCCGTCACTTTGTACAACAGACAATGCATTCACTGTGCATCGATTTTATGCACTCCATGATCTCCAGGGAGTTAGTGACGTTTCAGAATGGTTCATTTTCTTCAATTTAGAACAAACAGATTAACGACACCTGTTGACGGAATATGCAAGATACTGAGAACTAATCGAACCAAAGAATATCTCATCATCTGATCACTTTTTTAAAAAATATATAAGTGCAATCCATGCTAAACAGCAATGGGCATGTACCCGTAAACAACAAGGCATACATTCTTTGATCTCATATTTTTGTTCGGAGATGACATTCAGTCTGAGTGACCATTCAGTAGTTAAACCCCTAATATTAGAGCATTCTTTTAATACTTTGTGTTCTGAATTGTGCCTGTACATTAAGTTTTGGTATTCGATTCAATAAAAAAGAATCGAAAGAGATCAAACTATATAACGCTTGTACATAAGCTGTTGACCATTTGGTTGTTCGTGTCAGAGTCAGCTGTCTACAAGATCAACTTAGTTCTTAGTCTTTAGTTGTCCGTGGCTCTATCATTGTTGCAAAACAAAAGTTCTCGTTAGTCGCTTATTCAATTTGCATCTGACTGAACTTGGCACCACCACACTAGCAGGCTTCTGATTTCAGATCCTGACAACGTATTCTGTAACATTCTGATTATTTCATTCTGTTTTTGATTCTCCTGCAAAATAACTGAAAAAAAAATGTCCTTTCTTGTGTCAAACCTGCCTTCGTGAACATCTCTCTGCACTGTGATAGACCGTCATTATTTTAAAGAATCTGTGAGGTTGCCGGAAAAAGTTCAGTCAAATTCTACACTGCGTTGATTTCATTCACATGTTTGTTCAATTGCCATGTCCAGTCGAGGATTGGGTTTGCAATCTCCCTCTATCTCTCACTCTGCGCTCAAAGCAACGCAGGTTCAAACTACCGTATATTAATTCAATACATTGATGACTGTAACCGTGCGATGACAATATGGTACTGACATGTTTTCCCTTTTAAGGGGAATATTTTAAAATTCATTTTATACAGGCAGTCTATCTGGAAGGGATAGAGTTAGTATGCCAGAGGAACAGAGAGATTACTCATTTTAGCCATATGATATATACTTGTGAATATAGTCATAACTTGTGTTTTAAATTGGAGACCCATTTATTTTTAACTCTGCTAACGACCACTGCACATGAGCGTGCAGAAATTCTCAGCATCTAACTCTGAGAAGTTTATATATTTCAATTAGAGCGCTTCCATTCTCCATATTAAGAGAATTCCAAACAAATTCATCTTTTCACTTAAGACAGACCTTTCTTTACTTTCCCGGGATCAACTTGCTAGACCTTTTCCGAATCTGCTCCTTTATTGGCGTCGTAAAGACTATATTCAATCCATATGAAGGTTACTTAATTGTCTTCCCATATCGTACATAACATAGCGGTGAATTTGATTAAGTCCCTCCACTGCTTCTTTCCCAAGCGAAGTTTAAAAATCAATATCTTCAGATGAAAATATTTCATTCTCTTCAATGATGACACTGATGAATTGCTTATTCGTCCAATTTTTGAGGTTGTCGATTTGGGGGTGTGGGTCTTCCTCTGTTAATGATGCCAACTCCACATGTCCTGAAGATTTTGAATGGTCTTCTTCCAATATAGCAACCATGTCAATGCAGACCACCTCCCTCCAGTTCTCCCCGACCAATCCCACCCCTCACCATAACCCGCACCCCTCCCCCCAAACACACACACACACACACACACACACACACTCGTTTTCTCTGAAAATCACAATCAAAATCAGAATTAGCATGCTCTCATTTTCCCCTTCTCTTCTGCAGCTTTTGTTTGCCTCCAATGTTGTGGCTGGTTATTTAAGTGCCAGCCCTGATTTTCTCACAAGCATCCAGATAAATATAATTATTCTGGCAAAAAAAAACAAAACAATCAGTGGGTCTTTGATGAACTTTTGACTGCCCCGTTTTGAAACGGCAGTCAGACGCTGGTGTACTTCACACGCAGGTGGTGATCTTTTGTTTTCAGACTATGTAGTGTCACCTTTCCTTTGAACTACCTTCTCGGTGGTGATACCAGGCGACTTATTTCTTCTGCCACATGATATATGACGTGTTGTTGCGTTTGATAGGGATGAGGGGTTTTCAGAAATCGTCGTGAATGTTAGCATTCTTTTGCCAGGGCCTCCGTAATGTCTGGGCTGTGGTTATCTTGCATCACAGCTTTCTCCCGTCTGGAATAGTGGGTACCATCAGGGAAGCCGCTCCTCAGGAATGTGTTTCTCCTCTCAATGTGTTTTCCACTGATTGGTGGAGAGATGGACTGTGGATGATGGGATGACCAGGGTCAGCAATTTGGTGTGTGGTGAGGGAAGGGCTGAATGATGCCTTGCGAGTTGACTCAGTATATGACAGTTGGCATCCAGCTCCTCATTGACGGTATATCTGGACTCAAAACAATAATGCTTGGATACAATATTACACAGCGTGTCGAGGAGCCACACCAGTGTGGTGGAATCCCGTCTGAGCATATCCCTGTTCGGACGGAAATCCGCATTGTCCGCAAATCAGCACCCGTTTTCCCAGGGATTGAACCCCACACTGTTAGAAACCTTGCGTCGATGCCTTCTTCCAATGCACAACGAGATTCTCTTTATGGGCACACCTTTCACTTCTATGCTCCAACAATGCAGGACGCTCTATGGAGAGATCCTTCCCCTCTTCATCGGGCTGAAGACTAGTGCATGTAGCATTACATGAAACCGAAAATGGCACTCGTCCATGGGCTCCCATATAACCTGCCTTATTTGGAGTCCGTGAACCACGTCCAAGTTAGTTGTTTTAAGCGGCACTCCTTTCAATTATTGAACAAAACTATTTTTACTGGCATTTCACACCCCACTCCTGGTGTTTGAACACACTGTGTGGGGTCTTCGGGGAAGGAAGCAGATTGTCTCATGCACCTGCTCCTCGGCCTGGCTCAGTATGTTACATATTTCAGCAGACAAACACGGATTTTCTTCATTCCGACTGTCTTCCCGTCAACTGCAGCTCTATTCACAGCTGGGTGTCTCTGGACAGGGAATATGAGCCGTCTGAGGTACCGCTGAGGCCTTTCTTGATGTTTTGGACATTGGAGGGACTGCCATATTTTAACTTAGTTTAAGCACATTTTGGACCAATGCATTAAATTTCATTCTGCGTCATTGCTTTTTATGGGTGATTTTTCGTCTTTTAATGGGGCTTTCATTCCTGGTTTCTTACTGAGTTTAGTTGAGTCCGTTTAATCGTTTGTAACAAAAGGAAAAGTGGATGTCATACAGCGATAGGCCAACATTGCGGAAATTTGGAAAGTACTTTTCAAAAACGGTAGCTATAAACCGTTAAACCGTATAAAATCTATAAACAATTGTTAAAACAGATCGAGGTTACCACTATATTTTTTTTCCATGGCGAACGAGTACTTTGGGATGAATGGAAACATCCTGGCCAGTACTGAAACTCTGGCCATCATAGAATAAACGTGTGATGTCCTGTTGACTAAGAAACGTTGACTTCCAAAAAGTCATTTTCAATAGCCAGTTTATTAGTCTAAGAAGAAACATCTCAAGGCATTTGTTTTCCCACTGCGTTCTTTGGCAATCCATGCAAACAGACTTACAGCGCATTTCCCTCACAGGCAACGCAAAGCATCCCTTTGCCTTTGGTTCATGAACTTGCACCAAATAATTGCATCTGCTCAGTGGTGTGTGAGATGTTTACTTTTCACTAGGCCTTCACAGATTTGAGGACTGCATTGATTTCAGGGCGATATTAGTGGAAAGAACAAAGAGAGAGATGGATTTCATAAACGGATAAAAAGTTTCATCAGGAGTTTTTTTTTTGTGGCTTAGTGTAAATCCACAAAGTTCATTCGGATGTGTTTTGAACTCAATTAATGACAAAGTTTAGAAGTGCAAATAGATCTGTGGGACCTCGGTTTTGTTCATAAATGCTCCATCAATAATTCGTCTTTAATTTCCCCTATATCATTGAGGAAGTAGTTCAAAGTTATCCCAAGAAAACTTTCAAAATGTTGCTCCTGCATTAGCCTCCAACGGCAACTCAAAGGATCTTCTCTTTGACTGTATAGTGTTCTCGGTAACAGTCATATACATACTCCATCTTAACTTTGTCGTTATCGTTTCAGATGCTGCCATCCCCTGTTTAGATTTTTCAGTATTCTCTGCCTCTATCAAATTCTTCTCGGTTAGCCTTCTTGACGTTTTGTATTTGAGCTGAAGTCATGCATTGACTAAGTAGCTAAAGACACCACTGACGTTTGAATTTATGATAACCAGTTTACTGCATGGGCACTCTAATTATCTAAGTCGCAACCGTAAGTTTTCAAAACCCATTTGTGATGATCTTATTGGCTCCTACTACGACCATGCGAATTAAGAAATGTCAACTGAGTTGTGTTTTCAAAGCTTTGAATATGACAATTACTGTGGTCAGATGTAAGGTGTTTGAAATCTCTCTGAGGATAAACAAAGGGACATTCACTGGTTTATGAAATTGCAAAGCAATTGAAGAAGACGTTCTTGAAAAGTTTGATATATTCCACTCGAAAACAAGGCCGTTTTCGGAGTAAGGTTTTAGGTGATGAATAACAAATGGTGGTGTTTAAGTACATCACTGAGCCCAAAGTCAGAATTGAAAATCTTCCATGTATATCCTTCCCCACACTCTCCTGGATAACATGCAGTGACACAAATTAGTTCATTTTTTTTCCCCTTTGCTCCCATCTGTCACTGGCAACAATTCAAAGCGCTTCCTTCAGCACCAACTTCCGAAGGTCATATTGAACCAGTCGGGTTTCGACATGTTTGTAGCAAAGTCCAAATGGTTTATTTAGAATTTGTTAGGTTGATTTGAACTTCACAACATGCTGCCTCCATGTTATTTCTTGTCGATTTCATGTTGGTCATGTCCTTTCTTCAGTCCTTAATGTTACACTGGACAATTGTTATGCAGCCATTTACAATCTTAACTGGACATATGTTTTGTCTCTTTAATATGATTATTGTCACTTTCTTTGTAATTTGCATCATGAAATGTCTTCCAACTTCCCTACTTCCCCACAAACGTTCTCTTTTGTATACCTTGTTCCTTTCACTCCCTTTGTGTAAAACTTGTTATATTTATATCTTTATTCTTTTCTGAGGAAATACCATCGACGAGAGTAAATTCGACTCTCCCCATGGATGCCTAATAGCTTGTGAAGTGTTCCAACATTTCCTTGTTTTTATAAGATTTCCAGCTCTTTGCTTTACTAGCTGACAGCATGGTTTTGAGCCAAATCTGAGATATTGGTTTAATTCATGTAATTATTTAAGTACTTTAACATACAATATAAACTGGTAAAGCCGGATTTCATTTTCACTGACATATGTTTCATTAATACAATGCTCTAAACAACAGTATAGGTCTGCTATTTCCATACGGAGCTGTCTTTGATGTGTAAACTGCAAATGCTTATGCCACAGATAGCTGAAATGAGTATTTACAAGAATATTCAAAATAAAATAATGGTATATATGGCCAATCCTGAAAGGAAACGACAGAAATATCAATCAAAATCAATGAATTATGCTAAGCAGCATGAAGTCACAGAGCAGAGTGACTCAGGTTGTAAGTCAATTTGCAGAAACCTGGTGTAAAACATTCCATTCATACACTTGCAGCACCAGATCACAGCTCCAAGATGTGCTTAGTGTACGTTATTGTTAATTGAATGGATATTCATTGTAACTGGATATTTCACTGCACTTTTGAACTGTTCTCTGAACTTGAGCTGAGTCCCTCAATAAATATTTTTTCCCTTTTTACAGCAACTTACAGAATGAGGTACTTCTTGATTAATATACAATGTATCATTATAGGGTGCAGAATTGTCTCGTGAAATGTTATAATGTATAGAGTGTGTGACAGCAAAATGTAATTGCTGGATATGAGGAAGAGTAAAATCACAGTGTCCCTTCTCATTTTCAATTCCGGATCATTGCTGTTATCTCCCTTATTCTGACTCCTCAGTGTCTTATGTACTCGATTGGCCAGTAAAATAGGTGTGATCATCAGTTCATTGAGGATCAAAATCAAGTGAATGTGTGCAATGACATTAAAATCCTCACAAACAACTCAAGACTCATTCATCCAGGATCAGTAAAGCAGCTTGTTGTAATACGAGAACCACAGCGGAAAGTCTACTTTCACATCAGCTTCAAAGGAAAAGTAGATTGCAATGGTATTTTAAGAAAGCGGGACACGATTTGTGGTTCAAAATCTTGTTTTCAGCATCTGGAAGCAACTAACAATGATTCAATCAAAGGTGAAAGTCAGAGTGAACCAGACAGAACAATCGGTGGCTGTACAGTTAATTGAGTAAAAAAAAGCTGCACATAGAGGTGATGAGCAGGAAAGATTTCAGTAAATAATAATAATAAAAAAACTCATCTGCCACAATTTGATGTCACTAATGAAGAACGTTAGGCCTGCACTCTGGCAGAGACATCAGGCAGCCAACAGTACAGCAGGAGGGACGACACTTCTCCGGGACAGGATAACAATTGCTAGTAAATGAGCTGTAATAAGAGAAGACGCAATAATTTGGAAATTACCAATAAATATCCTCTGTGTCTGAGATGTTAAACAGTGGAACTTTGACCGCAAAAACATGCAGGCATAAAATCAAGTCAAACTTAAAATTTGTAAAACTTAAAATGCTTTTGCCTCTGTCATCCACTCACCCTTACTTCCGTGTTTATAGGAGGCAGTGAATGGCACAGACAACCAACCGAGTCACTAAGGTAGTTTCCAAGTTATATCCTATCATGAGGCGAGCAGTACTCTCTAACAGAATCTGCTCTAACACTTTACTATAGATAATCACGTTTCCCAGGTAGTGAAAACCCAGGAGCATAAAGGAGTTGACGCTCAATTTGGGGAAAATCTAAATGTATTTACAGTCCAGTTTGTGGGTGTTGTAGAATAGAAGAGCTTCCATGTACATTAGTAATGAATATTATTCTGATCTATAGTCTTTTTTCATCTTGTTCTATCCCATGCCACGTCAATATATTTTGTTTTCCCCATCGTCATGTATAAATCAGAAATCATCATCGGTGATGAACACAGAAAGGTCATCATGAACAGGTGAAGTTTCATATGTTGCCATCATATTCTATGAATTAAAATCGGTCTTTCACATAAACTTTCTCAATCACCCTAAACCAGCAGGCTAACAGTTTAATCACTTGCTATTTCAAAAGCATTTCTTAGCATTATTTGACTCACATCATCATTATCTGTAAGCATCGAATTATGTTCCCTGGTAAGAAATATCACATTTTTTCCATCAAATATATTTATCATCTGTGTCAGTAAATCAGAAGCATAGAATCTCTATAGTTGAAATTGAAATGAAACCATCCATTTTCCTGGTTGGTGTATTTACTGAGCAGGTACACAATGGAGTAAAGCGTGACAGAAAAATATTAAATAAACTGAAAGGAAAAAGCTTCAAGTCTTTTGTGAGGCAAACTCATCATTTAGTCCGGAAACTTGTCAACATCAAGAAGATACGACAGTGACTGGACAGCAACGTGATTTAGATACTAATATGATGTTGCGTCATGATGAGACTGAAGAAAACCTGGAAGCAACATATCAAAAGTAATTAAAATTGTCGACACTTCAGACAATGTCCCGATTTGAAAATTAAATACTATGATTATGTGTTGTGGAAAAAAATGTCTAATCTGATGTATCAGACGAGTATGTTTGTTAAATGACTGCAACTAATATCAACTATGATTAAACCCTGTTGACTCCCTGGTGTTTTTGTACATGTATAAATATAGATTTCCTTGCATTGCTTTATTTGTGTGCTATTCAGACTCTCACAGCACCTTCAAATGTCATTTCCTCTCACAAAAAAAATCGGGGAAATCTGTTATTCTGTTGGTGAAAGAGATTTACTATCCAGTTCTTGCAGTTTTTGGTTTTCCCGGTGAGCTGTTCTATCCTGTTTGTTGTTAGTCAATGTTAACTATCTGTCTGTTCGTATCACACGTTGGATAGGGGAATCAATTTCCTTGCTGTTAACATTTCCAACTGGATCGTTGCATGAAAATACCCCGATAGAATTTGTTCATATTTTCGTATTTCCCTTTACCTGAAAGCATTACCATTTTAATGAGTGTTTTGCGAATGTCCATCGAATATTTTAGTTGATTTTCTAACTGCCATATCATTCAGCAGAGAGTGAGTTCTGGAGCAGCATATTTATTATTAGGGACAGCATGGTGGCACAATGGTTAACACTGTTGCCCCACGATAGGGACCTGTGTTCCATTCCAGTTTGGGTCACTGTATGTGCAGAGTTTGCACATTCTCCCTGTGTCTGCACCCTTTTCATCCAGATGCTCTAGTTTCCCCTCATAGCACAAACATGTGCAAATTAGGTGAATTGAACGTTCTATATTGTTACGCAGTGTGTCTAAATAGTTGCCAAAATGTGATGATCCGGGGATTTCCTCAGTATCTTCATTTCACTGTGAATTTCAGCCTACTTCCTACTAATAGATAAATTAAAGTTAGTTGTGTGGTTACGTGTCCGATTTTTATAATCACAAATAATGAATTGAAATAACGTATAAATACGTTAACACGTATTTGCATATCTCTTTCAGCCAGACAGTGTAATATTATTAGTTATGTTTCTCCCTTTCTCTTACAGCAAATCTGCTCACAATCGTAATTCTTTCCCGAGGAAACTGTGGTCTTTCCAAATGTATCTCTATTTACATGATAGCTATGGCGACAGCAGATTTATTTGTTATTATGATCAATGTAATGGTGTATTATATAGTCAGTTATCACTTTCCACTTTCTTTCTTGTCCTACACTCCTGTATGTCAGACCATTATTTATATGACTGGGGTCACTCTCGATACTTCTGTTTGGTTCACTGTCAGCTTTACATTTGACCGATGTGTCGCAATCTGTTGCCAGAAATTTAAAACAAAGTACTGCACCAAAGGAGCTGCAACAACAGTTGTAGCAATAGTACCGATACTGGTCTTGTTAAAGGGTATTCCGGTTTTCTTTGCATATGAACCTCAGCAAGTAATTAACAAGGTGCAGTGGGGCTGCCGGTCGAGTGTGGCTTTTTTGACTTCATCTCCGGGTATAGCGTACGTTTGGTTTCACAGCACTTGGGTGGTTTGGCTTCCTTTTTCTCTAATTGTCATATTTAAAATATTTTCACAATCCGACGTATTTTAGTAGCCAGTAGAGCTCGTACTGGGCTCCGGGGTCAGCGGAGTGAAGATCAAAATGATTCTGAGATGCAAAACCGGAGGAAATCCATCATTTTGCTGTTCACTCTATCAGTCGGTTTTATATTGTTGTGGTTGACAAATGTCATCACTTTAGTGACGACCAAACTTTCAAACACAGTCTATTATCAAGGCAAGCACAGATCCTGCATGCATCGCCACTGAAACTGGGGCTTTCCTGAACCTTTTGAGTTGCTTCCAAAACCCATGTATCTCTGCAGCGACCCAGAGCAAATTCAGAGAAGAATTGGAGAATGTGGTGAAATATCCATAGAGACTAATGCTGATATTAGGAAAAAATGCGTGTATAAAGAATTAAAATTAGGGAAACTCTGAAAATCTAAATTTTCGCATGTTTTCCATCATAAGATGTCCTTGCTTCCAAAGATTTGAAAATGAATTGCCTCTATGTTCACGTATATTCACTATTCTTGTAATTGCTTGATGTAGCATTATTTTGTGTTTTCCCCTGCCCTTTACGCTTCTTGTTTTCGGAAGTAAAGAAAAGCTATTCCTGCAAAAATAAAGCATTTCAAATTTAGCAATCGAAAGTAAATAATGATGGGTTACAGCAGTGGTGTCAGAAACATACAAGCAATACAATACACACACACACACACACACACACACACACACACACACAGAGAGAGAGAGAGAGATTAGCACAGAATATATGCACACACACACACAAAGACACACACACTCATATTATATATATATCATACCTAGAGGAATCCAATGCAGCTACTGAACGGCCAATTGAAAACGACCAATGGATTTCATCCAGTACCAAAATAAATTCAAATGTTTTCTGGTCAAGGGTTATTGTAATTCCCGAGGAAATATTGTGTCAATATTGCAAGCTTGGGATTCATTATAGGGCACGATTCCCCATTCAAAATTGGATGGAGCTCTTACCAATGATTGATTCTCAGATGAAGGAAGCAATCCATTCCAATCACATCGCTGCGGCATTTTTTAGGTGACTGAGATATTGTTGGATTTATTGGTGTTTCACTCTCATCAAAAGATGGAGTCAACTGTCGACGGTTGAATCGTGGACAATGTTACTGTTGTGTGTCTTATAAGTCGTACAACATTGGAAAATGATTTTAAAGTGTTTGTTTTCATTCAGTTATTGATAGTATATTCAGTATAAATAATTAATGAAATGAAACGCTGCCTGCAAGTCTGAACAAGTCAACTCGCGATCAACACATCTGTGGTCAACTATCTGAGGCCTTGCATGCAGTGGAAAAAAAAATAATGAAATAACACGTACAACTCTGACTGTTTATTATTTTGATCAATCATTTCTCCTTAATCGACAGATAACTTTCTGGCGAGGAATTTGAACAATTTCTCAATGGATATGAATTGAATTAATGTAAGGGTAGTGAGGGCAGGAAATGCACACATCATGCTCTAGAAAACACGTTTGTGTTTTCGTATAATATGTCTTAGGAACAGGATTTTTTTGTACTTTAGAGATGGGCATGTTTAACAAGTAACAGCAAGGGATGAGAAAACTGCACAGAAAATGGGTCCAGCTTTCAAATACCAACTATAACGAAGGGTTTCCTCTGTTGTTACATGGCAGAGAGAATAAACAATAAGCCATCTGTGTCTTCACGCAGAAAATGCAAATTAACTTCCCACAGATTTTGTAGAAGGAATGGAGTAAAGAGATTGAAGTGAAATACATCATTATTACCTAACACAAATAAGACATGAACAAATGTCGGACGACAAAGTCGATTAAATCCATGGGCCGGATTATTTTCATCCAATAGCGTTCAAAACAGTGGTTGTGAATATTTTTGATGCAGTGGTGGTTACCTTTCAACATTGTTTAAATCTACCTTCGGATAGATTGGAAAGGATGGAATATTCTTTATTCAAGAAATCCATTATTCAAGAAAAGGGATGGCGGGTGGAATGAGCTTCTGCACCCTGACATCAATTGTGAGAACAAAGCTCGAAATTTCTTTAAAGGAGGTGGTAACTGGATACCTGAAATTTAATGATAGATCTGAGCAGTAAACTTTGATTTATGACAGTGAAGTCATGCTTGAGGGTGTTATTGAGAGAGGACCAATAGATTTGATTGTTTTTTTTGAATTTTCACAAAGCTTTTGATAAGGTCTCATGTAACTTGTTAGGAAACAAAGTCTGATATTCTGGATTGGAGCGCTACATTGGCCTGGAGTAAGAGTTGCTAAAGGACAGAAAAAAAAGAGAGGATGCATAAAAAGGTGTTCCTTGGGTTGACGGGTCATGACTGGGGCGGCAAATACAAGTATAAGTGGCTCACCTACTCGTGATTCATATCGATAACTCGGACTTCTTAGCAAAAAGTAGTGTTTCATAGTTTAGAATGGCAGGGCAGAAATTGGGAATAAATGTTGGGGGAAGGTACCAAGAGGTTTTAGACATGCTAGGTAAGTGGGCTGGAAGATGGACTATCATATGGGAAAAATGCGATTTTTTTCCACTTCAGTAGGAAAACTGAACGGCAGGGTATTCAGAAATTCTGAGCGGTAGGACCCGTTGAATTCCAAAGATAAAGCGGTGCAATTGTGCATAAAAGAAAATGACCTGTTGGGCTTTATTGCAGCGGGTTCGAAGAGGGCTTCAAAATATATCACTGCAGCTGTACAGAACCTTTGTGAGACTATAGCTGGATCGTTATCGTCTCTTCGATAATGAAGGGTATTATTTTCATCGAGACAGTTCAATGAATGTTCAGCAGTATCATTATTGTGATATTGGGATTTTTTTTTCTCTCTATGAGATGAGGTTAAGAAGGCTGACCACAGATTTTCCTGCAATCTGAAGTACAAGCGATTATATCATTAAAGCAAAATTGTTACAGGCATTGACTGGGTATGTGACGGAGATGGCAGGATGTTCTAGAATCAATGGAGACAGTCTGAGATTTCTCAGCAGGCCAATTAGGATCGAAATAATAAGGAATTTCTCCGCTCAGAGAATGGTCAATCCTTGGAATTTCCTACCCAAAAACGTTGTAGAGAAGCGTATTAGATAACGATTAATCGCACAGCACAGAGTGTGTCCACTTTACAGAATTTGAGAACGATGCATGTGCATATACAGGTTACTTCCAGCGCTCGTATAGAATCATTGACTTGAATAGTTGGTCGCAGCTGCTGCAATTTGTTGACTTCAATAACTTTTCCATTCTATATTTCAACGACTGTAGGATAATTTGCTGCAATGTCCATAGTGTTTCCAGTCACATAAACTTGGCTGCTAAATTTTTGAACACTTGTCTAGATCTTAAATTTTGTGTTTTCATGGTGTTTCATTGAGTGTGTTCAAAGTTAAGATACGATTTATGGGCTGGAGCGGTTATTTCTTACAAATGTTCACCCAATTTGCTTTTTGTGTGTGTATATGATTAATAGTTTTCGTTGCACCAAATTCGTGGATAGCGTCTTCCACATGATTACCACTCATAGTCAAAGAAAAATCTTCTTCATCAAGGAGGCCTATTCAGGTTGCTATTTATCATTGTATCAAATAATTCACTCCAGACAGAATGAGTCAAATAACTTTCTGTCCCACCGTAAACCTCCAAGTAAAACCACATCTCGGGACAGTGAGAGTTGTACTGCAGATCAGCTAGTCAGTGAGTTTGAGATTGTTGCAGAAGTTAGAGCTTTACAAAACCTGCATAATGAACCTGCATGTCTAAGATCCATTTCCAATTTTGCAGAGGTGAATGTTGAAGACATTTGGATTAAATAAATTCACACAATCTTCGATATAGTAGGCCATGCTTGCCTGAGAAACATATAAACTTGTAAACTAGGAGGCTGAATAGGCCATTTGTCACTTCAAGCCTGCTCCACCATTCATTTTGATCATGGTTGATTATCGAATTCAATATCTTGATCTGCCCTCCAACCAGATGTCTTGATCTCCTTAGCCTCAAGAGCTTCACTTTATTTATTGTTGAGATCTAAATTTATTGTGTTAGTGGATTCCACACAGTCACCACCCACTAAGTGAAGACAGGTCTTCTCACCTCAGTTCCAAAAGGTCCCCCCTTATACTCAAACTATGAAACTGAATTCTGGTCTTCACCACCACTGGGAACATTCTTTCTGAATCTATCCTGTGTAACCCTCTTAGAATTTTAAAAGCTTTTATCAGATACTTCTCATTCTTCTAGACTCCAGTGAACATGATCCTAACAGACTCAATCTCTCCTCATATCAAAGACATGCCATCCTAAGAATCAGCCTGGTAAATATTTGCAGTATTCTCCCCAAAGCAAGGACATTCTTCCTCAGATAAGGACAACAAATCTGCACACAATACTCGAGGTGTGGCCTTACAATGCTGTATCCAATTGCAACAAAACATCCCAATCCCTATACTCAAATTTTCTCGCTGTGAAGGCCAACGCATCATTTACTTTCTTTAATACGTATTATATCTGCATATTTACTTTCAGCGACTGATGCTGAAGACCT
Organism: Sphyrna mokarran; assembly: GCA_024679065.1. Taxonomy (NCBI): domain Eukaryota; kingdom Metazoa; phylum Chordata; class Chondrichthyes; order Carcharhiniformes; family Carcharhinidae; genus Sphyrna; species Sphyrna mokarran. The sequence continues at coordinate 9,332,574 of JAGIQG010000014.1, read as the reverse complement.
CAAAGTCTCGTTGAGTATTCTCTGTCCCAATTTACACTCATTAAAGGAATAATCTGAACAGAAAAGACTATTTTTTTTTTCAGAACAGCAAAATTTGAAATCAAATGGGTATTAATTTGTAATTACTGTCGGCAGCACATGTAGTTTGTCAGGTACAAAGTGCAATAAAATGGTGACTGTATACGACTCAGATCCTTTTCCATTTAGACGTGTAACAAAATCTATTAATGATAAAATCCTACATGCTGCGTGTGACTCCTGTTGAAAAATGAAGCGCCCCAGGCAAGTTCCAGCCACGGATGAGCCTTAGGGGTAGATAAAAATGAAGTTTGATCATAACGGGAGTGGAAATAACACACATTGTTTATATGGGCTGTTCTTTTTTCAATGAACTGCAAATACGTTTGTCAAGTGTGATTTTGTTCACCGTGGACTGCCACGGAATCCCGATTCGCATTACTTCTCACAAAATGAATTAGTACCGAAAACTGATAGGAATCTACACAATATAGTCAAATTAGCATAAGCTTCCGAACCTCGCGATTGGATTGAATAAGTCGGAACTCGTATAAGGACGAAAAAGTCGGATTAAACTTGGAAGTAATCCAAATTCATCGCTATGTGGGAGTGAAAATGCTACTTTCGTAATTGGTGGCAATTCATTTGTATTTCATTTCATTTGACACAGCAACGTGCGGGACGTGGGAGTTGCTGTGCCCACATGTATTGCCGTTTCTTGTCTGTCCTTTTGAAGACAGTAGTGAGCTGGCTTCTTGAATTGTTATCATCGCTATAGTATATGGACAGCCAAAGTGCTATTAGTGAATGAGTTCCAGGAATTCCATCCAGAGACAAGGAAGCAACTGTGAAAATTTCCAAACCAAGAGAGTGAGCGATTCAGAGGGGTATTTCCAAGCGTTAATGTCCGCATAATTGCTGCCAGTGTGCGCCGGTGGTGGATGAACTGTACCATTGGAGAAGGGATGTCAATCAAACTGCTTTGCCTTGAATGGTGTACAGATTCTTGCTGGAGCTGCAGTTATCTGGGTGAGTAGAGAATATTACATCTCGCTGATGTCTTGCATCTTCTAGGTGCCCGACTGGCTTTGGAGAGTCAGGAAGCAAGTTACGCACCCTAGTATTCCTAGCCATTGACTTAGCCTTAGAAACATGGAGAGGAGTGGAAGTGGCTTATTCGATTTGTTGAGTCGGCTGCGTCATTCGATGTGATTATAGATGATACTCTACATCAATGCCATAGTTCAATGCTATCCACATGCCCCTGAATCGGGTAACGTTCCCTCAATCTGTTTAGTTTCAAGTGTTAACATAGATTCTAATTAAAATAGATCCACACAACAATCAATGACGATTTAATTGAACGACGTGCAACTGTAGTTCACTTTTGCCCTTGAGAACCTGGAAAAATAGAAAGAGAGTTTGATATGCAACTGGTCAGAGATTTCGCTTTCACTGCTTGGTAATATAAAATGCAAATATTATAATTTTGCACTATACCCTTCCATGTCCATGATGCAACTTTAGTCAATAACTCTGACTGGATATAGATAACTCCCTAAACATGATTTATATATGCCAAAAGCGATTCATTGAATTTGAGACTATAATTGGATTTCCATTTCAAAATTCTGCATTCTGGCGAGTTTCAAGCTGTGACTTGTAATTTTCCAGGGTTAGAGCTAAACAGCTTGATTAAAATTGCCATTCAAGAGAATCCCGTGACCAAATTTGGTTGCATGAAGTGTAATGTTGTGATCAATTGAAAAGGCTGATACCAAAACCTGCAAAATACACAGATCTCTCTTAAACCTACAAATATCTCCCAAATGTTATATGGGATTTTGTGTCAAAATAGAGACAACGGCATATGGACTCATCAGGCAACATCATGACATAGTCACCGAAGTTACCTTATAATCAATAACACCAATATCATCATCTTACCAGCTGGCAGGTCTAATAAGTGTCAGGGTGAAAATTTAGGATATAGTTGTCTGGGAATACTCAATATTGCTATTAGACACCATGAAGTCTCACAGAATTAAATCAAATAGTACATGGTAGCCTCTTGCTCATCCTTTTTCACTTTCCACTCACTTACTTGAATAAGTGAGTAAGAACTACTTCCTCGTGAACATCATTCCAATGCCAATGGAACACTCATAGTGGCAAAGGAAGCCTGAAAGGCGACTTCAATTTCATTCATTACTGGTCGCTTGTGAGCATACCAACCAAGCTGTCAGAAATCTCAAGAATACATTTGTCAGACCAGTCCCATCACAGGCCACAATCCTCAATCTCCTCTGCTGCCACACCAATGGATGCAACACTGATTTCTCAAAGAATGCAGGACAGAATGTCAGGAGCAGCACCAGAAATACCTGAAAATGAATTGTCAACCTGGTGATGTTGCAACACAATATGCCTTGCAAACTAAACAGCGAAAACAGCAAATAATGGACAGTTAAGCTACCGGACAATGAAGTGATCAACTCTGAATTCAACAGTTCTGTCCTATCCAAACATGATTGGAAAATAAGTAAATAATTTGAGGACTGGAGCGTGTCAATATCTCTATCCAAATTAATGGCTGTGCACGGCACATCAGGACAAAATAATGCTGAGCATTTTCAATGATTGTCAATTTGAATTTGTGTTTGAATGACAGATATTAGGCTTCTCCTGAGGTCACCACCTCAAAGCGATCAATGTTTAGCCATTTTGATTCACTCTATTTGATGTTAGCAAAGACTATGGACCTTGAAAATACCCTGGTAATCATGCCATAGGATGGTGTGCCAAAACTGCATTCACTCTTAGCCAAGCTGCTCCAGAACAGCTACAACACTGGCTTATACATGCCGCTATGGACAGTTACGCAATTTCTCTCTATTGGACAGAAAAATGCCACAATAACCACATCAGTTTTCTCGTTACCATTACTAAAATACTATAAAATGTACTCAGTAGCGCGATGAAGTGGCATTTACACAGTAATAACGTGCCCCATCACCCTTAATTTGGGTTCTTCCAGGTCTACTTAGCTTCTGTCATCAGCAGAAATGAAAGGCAGAAAAATAGAAAGCAAAATTGAAGGTAGAGGCAAGAAGTGCTAACAACTAATAGTAATTTAGAATAATTAAATGTATATACAAAATCGGTAGAAAGGCAAATCTGATGACCCTGGAGCTGCAGGTCTCTCGTACTGTGAGACTAACCACTGCACCACCATTCTGTCCCGCAGGGAGGAGAAACCTTGGGAGTTGTCTAGAGGACTTCAAACGGTAGTGTTATGGTACTGGAAAACACTGGACAGGGATATTGTGGTCATGTAACAAGGGCATTGCAGTATTTCTCGGTGACTTCAATCTAAATATAGATTGAAAGAAAACAAATTACTAATAGTATTTTGGCTGACGCATCCCTGGAGTTGTCCGAGAAGGATTTATCGACCATAATGTGGAAAACGTAAACTATAGAACACGCTAGCCTAGATTCACGATAGAATTTTCCATTAGGATAGAAAGTGAACAACATCAATCTGAAAATAATGCTGTGTGCCTAATCAAAGAGCCGCAATCCCAGTTAATGTTACGACGGAGCAGAGGATGTCAGAATGAACAAATGGTTCAAGAGCCCATAAGCATTACGAACACGTGAATGAAGATTCACAGGGCTATCAATTATTGTTAGCAGCAAAAGTGTATGTTTTATACATGAAAATGATAACTGTAGTTCACAGCTCCTTCAATCCCCTTATCTTTCCAAATGCATGAAGATTTCGGGGATATCAGTGATTACAAAATACATCTTATGTTATAACATTCTCGGTAAATACACAGAGACTAAAATACAACATTTTCTGACTGCGAGCCGACATATTCCCCTCTAAAATCAGGTGGCTGATTCTTCACAAGATCCTGGGTCAAATTCTTCTCAAATTCCCTTGCTTCATTCTTACACTGTGAACCAAATTATCTCACTGGATTCTACCTTTCTCAAGGACAATTTTCAACTCCAGTCTCAAGAGCACACGCTTTCGAATCTTATTTCAATCATTTTTTTTCATCAGTATCCAACCTCCAGGTTTTATGCCTCTTCTTTCATTGCTCTCATTGTGTTTTATGTTATTCACAGGCCCCAAGAACCAACGAAAAAACATTCTACAATTATTTCAACTATCGATCAATTGGCTGTAGTAAAAATTACAAACTTTGGGTCACTTAAGCTAGCACTGGCTTCTCATGAGCGAAAATATTCTCAGCTCTGGCTGTCGCTTCAATGTAAAGTGTCTGGTCCCAGTACCAATTGTCGTTTGTTCTTTTGATTACAAACTTCCTTGAGCGTCTCTTTTTAGTTTTGTAGTTTCCATGTTTAGTTGTTTCTATGTTTACTGTATTTATTTTGTGGAGTTTTTTTTTAACCGTTCTTTTGTACTCCAGACAGAGTTGACAACTATTGCAGTTATGTTTACTGCACAGAAAGAAGCCATTTGGTTTTTCATGTCTGCACCTGCCACAAATCTGTTCTATAATCTAATCGTTGTCCAGTATTTGGTTTGTAACCCTGCATATTATGTTGTTCCAAGTGCTCCTATAAATGCATCTTAAATGTTGTGAGTGTTCCCTCCTCTTCCCCACTTTTAGGTAATGAGTTCGAGAATTCTACAACCCTCTGGGTTAAGAAGAACATAAGAACATAAGAAATAGGAGCAGGAATAGGCCATCCAGCCCCTCGAGCCTGACCCGCCATTCAATAAGATCATGGCTGATCTCCAGTGGCTCAGTACCACTTTCCCGCTTTCTCCTCGTAACACTTAATTTCCTTGTCAATCAAAACGTATCAATTCTTGATTTAAATATATTCAGCGAGGAAGCCTCCATCACTTCAATAGGCAGGGAATTACAAAGATTCATCGCCCTTTGCGTGAAGAAATTCCTCCTCATCTCTGATCTGAACCTCCCCCCGCCTCCTAATCTTGAGGCTATGCCCTCTGGTCCTGCTATCTTTGTTAAGCGGGAAGAGTCTCTCAACTCCTACCCTATCCATCCCCTTCATTATCTTATACGCCTCTATAACATACCCTCTCAGCCTTCTAAACTCCAACGAGTACGAACCTAGCCTATTTAGTCTCTCTTCATAATCCAACGCCCTCATCTCCGGTATCAACCTCTTGAACCTTCTCTGTACCCTCTCCAAGGCCAATATATCCTTCCTCAAATGCGGCGACCAAAACTGCACACAGTACTCAAACTGCGGCCTCACCAGTACCCTATACAGCTGCAAAAATACCTCTCTACTTTTATATTCTATTCCCCTAGCTATAAAGGCAATCGTTGCATTCGCCTTCTTAATCATCTGCTGTATCTGCAGACTGTGTTCTTCTGATTCCTACACAAGGACCACCACGTCCTTCTGCACCATCGCATACTGCAGCTTTTTGCTATTAAAATAGTAATCCTTCCGACGTCGTTCCTACCAAAATGGAAAACCTCACACTTGCTAACATAATACTCCACCTGCCAGGTCCCCGCTCACTCACTCAACCTAGCCAGATCCCACTGCAGGCTTTCCACACCTTCCGCGCAATTTGCTTTTCCACTCATCTTCGTGTCATCAGCAAATTTTGTCACCCTGCACTCAGCCCCTTCCTCCAGATCATTTATGTAAATGGTAAATAGTTAAGGCCCCAGCATCGATCCCTGGGGCACTCCAGTAGTCACCAGTTGCCAATCAGAATAGCACCCATTAATACATACTCTCTGCTTCCTATTAGACAATCAATCCTCTATCCAGTCTAATACCCTACCCCCAACTCCCTGCACCCTAACCTTTTGCAGCAATCTTTTGTGAGGCACGTTATCAAACGCCTTTTGGAAATCCAAAAACACCACATCCACTGGTTCCCCTCCGCCTACCGCACTAATCACTTCCTTATAGAACTCCAATAAATTCGTCAAACACGACTTCCCCTTAACGAATCTGTGCTACATCTGCTTGATCAAACAGTTCGTATCCAGGTGCCTCGTTATTTCCCCACGAAATCTCTTGGCAATTATTGTAAACCCATGTTCCAGTGCGGCGAGCAAAATTGTACGCAATACTTTAGCGTTGGCTGACCAAATGTATTATGTAACTCCATCATAACCTTTTATATTCTACGCCACCGCTAATAAAGGCAAGTGTCTAATAAAAAAAATCCAACTACCTTGTTCACCTGAACTGCTGGACATGCACTCCAGTGGTCCTTTTGTCTCCTTAACTGCTTAGGTTCATTGTGTTTTCCCTAGCGTTGACATTCCTCCCAAAATGCAACACGTCACACTTTCAGGATAATGTTCTATTTGCCACAGCTCTGCCCATCGAGTGAGCACGGCTCATCACCTTGTAATATAAGGTTTCTCCTTCTCGTATCCAAAATCCATTTGCTATGAATTGAGCTAAAATACAATGACAATGTCTGTCTTTCCTAAATTGTCTCCTGGTTGTTAAGCAATCTCACTTCGCCCCCGCCCCACCCCCCACTCATGATTACTTTTCGTGTCGTACCGACACCTCCCTCCTTACCCCCTCCACCCACCACCCCTATGCACGCAATTAACGAATAAAAACGTAATAACTACCCGTTTCAAAAGAGAAACACCAAATTAAATTGCTTAAATTCATATCGTATTTCCAAAGTCCTGAAACTAAACTACAGTTCACTTCAAACGAACACTGCTTCATTAGACCTCCAAATTCAATTTAGTATGTCTTTGTTACAATGAATACTTCTCCAGACTAATGTTACATCCACTTCATACGAACCTCACGTCAGAAATATATATGAACATAACGTACACATCATAGAGTAAAACTGCTCTTATTTCACAATTACACATGATATAATTATAATGATTTAAAAGGGATATAATCAGAAATGCGTTATCATAACGCAAGCTATGTATTTTGTTTTCCTCTGGTTTTCAGTTCTTATTTGAAACAAAAGTGTTTCTTTTAGGTCTACAATGTAATTGTCCATCCCATTATTTGAACGCGTAGTTCCAGTCTCAATCAGACTTTCCAAATTCACAAGCAGAATATTCTCATTTCGATTTAGGGATGGCAAAATGACATCTACATTAATCAACATTGCGTGTCTTATTCGGTAAAAATCCCTTTTATCTGTTTCAAGAATGTTGTTAAGATGCTTTTGATGTTCATTTGAACATGGTTCTGAATTCTAACTTGATTTGTTCTTTGAATTATTTTATTATCTTTATTTTTCTTCCAACTGCCTTTTCATGTGAGATTTATTCAATTCGAATTGCACCATTTCAGTTACACCCTACAGTTACTTTTGTTTCGTTTGTACTACTTTTGAAATATTCCAGTGCAGTTTCAAAACAGATTTTGTGTGTTCTTAGGCAAGCTGTTTATGTCTCTTGACCCCAGTTGTTGCATCGTATACAGTAATGATAATGACAAGCACTTTCAAATAACTGTCTCTGGTTATTGAAGCAGACATTTTTTTTCGAATTTCTGTACTATTGTTGACAATTCATGATTTCTATGTTGGTTTATTTCTTATAGCCGATTATGTACTTACGTTGTTTTAACAATATTTTTCTTTGGATGAGTATTTTAAATCTCCTGCGTCATTATTGAGTAGTCATTTTTCATTCACAAAAATAACTTTAAAATTAAGACACGCCACACCATCCATCTTCTTAATTTTGTCAAAGTTCAGTAATCTCATTTTCTCATGATGAAGTTCTAAAAATTCGTTAATTTTGCTTTAAATTCTGCCATCAATCAAATACTCTCATTTACGGGCATTAAGTTTCCAACTTCAAGATTTGCTCAATAATTTTTCATAAATACTTCTGAGCCAGACGATCACCAAGTTTTAACTGGCAATCAACTTTTGCTAGTTCCCTTTTCCAAGTTTTCCTCGAAACAGTTCAAAAACTTAGTGATTTAGTCGACTTTTCATAATTGGTTTTCAATGTGTTTTATTCCTTTTTTTTGACGAGCAAACTCCTTTTTTATATATGCAATTTAACTTTTTTTTTCTTTCAACAATTTTGCATTTTCTTTTCTTTTTGTTGTACATTTTAAAATCTCTTGAAGGCCAACTTGATCAACTGTTTTAGTAGTTGTTATCACCCCATTATCTGTGTTTACAAATCGTTACCCCAAATAAAACCCAATTCTCCAATCATTTATTTAGGAGTAATTCTCATCGTAACGATTCCACTGAAAACTTACTTCTGAATTACATTTACACGAAAGAACAGGTTCATCTTTCCACCATTGCTTATTAACAATGTTTTTTTTCCTCCTAATATTATATGTAGCACAAATTGCACTATAAGCTACCATCAACAATTGGTCTGTTTCGACGTATCTCAAAAACTTGCTTTCCTTCCTTTCTTGTTTAGCTGATCAGGACTTTTTTTTTAACCTTTGCATCAGAAATTGTTAAACATCAAAACCTGACTTCGTTCACTGGTAAACAAATAATTATCTCAAGAGTCTTATGAACTATCCCGCCTTCTTGTACATTTTTTAAAGGACGCATTTCTGATATGTCACTATTACATTTTCACACCTATTTAATTTTCGTGCGACCATCCTTACTGCAACAACTGCAATCTTCTAAATTCCCAACCATCTTTCCACCTAAATTGCACTCGGCTGCAATTGAAATAAACATGTCTTTCATCCACAACACTTCCTCTTTCCGGATGTGAAATTTGCTGACGATTCCCATTGTTGTTTCCCCTCCTTGACGTTTCCCCCTTTTTCCTTCCCAAAGTTTATTTTCGGGTTTAAAAGGATGAAAAGAAATGTTATGGAATGGCGGACCCTTTCATAATCAGCTGCTCTTCTCCTTCTTGTCTAGCTGTGTTTCTTTTTTTAATTTTTGGTCCTTGACGTAAGGAGCACAAACCGACGGGAGTGAATCTTTAAATTATTCCAAAATAATCAGGTGTTAAGGGTCTTCTGTGTAATACCTTTAATATCCATAACAACGATACGATTGTTTTGTTTTATTCCTCAAATTCAATATAAGTTTAGTCACGTTATTTTGCATTTCAAAAGTTTTGCTCTTATGCCTCAGAAACAAACTAACCCAGGCAGAGAATCACTTTATTTACCCCATCATTATGAACATATGCATGCAAATGTGCATGCAACTCCCGAGCGCTACCAACCAGCTCTTTCATAAGTAATTTTCAAATTTCTGATGGTCATTTCACCTATTATTCTACCTTCTCAAAAGTTTTGAAAATATTGTCCCATGTCACTTTTTTTCCAGACTTAGGAAGAGGTTAAATTAATCTAAATAGCTCCCCATTAAATTTTCGTCTCGAACCTTAAGGTGATCCCATGTCTCTGATTTAAGCATTAATCTTTTAATCTCAAATTATCTTTCCTTCTCTTTTCATTGTTACCTTCTCAATTTCCAGTTTCTTTTCATGCCGTCTTTCTCTTGCACTTGAAATTTCTTTATTTATATTTATCAATGGAACATAATTTTAGCTGCTCAGTTGCCTGACTTTCGGGAGAACTTGTCCACCCGGCTATCCTTGTACACTTAAATGCCTCATTATTCAATGGCGTCAGTTTTCCATTACTCTGTAACAACCTCCAAGTGTAATTGATCTGCCAATTACCTTGGCGGAGCCGTTCTTAAATTCTGTGAAATTGTTTCTTCCAACTTTAGAACAGCCTTTGTATTTTCCAAAGTCACATTTGTTTTTGCTCAGTAGGATGCACCTCAGTTTTCTTTTTTAAGTCGAGCACCTCAGTACTTTCTTATGAATAGATATGCAAATCTCATTTTAAGAATAAACCCCAGACTGAGTTTTATTGTTCAGCAAGTGTGACAACATTTACATATAAATTATTGCTAATCAGCATCAAAAAACCCTTTCCTCTCGTTTTAAAATACGTAATTTCCAATATTTTGCGATGGAATATAGATCAATCAAGATGATCTCTGTTTCCGAACGGTATCAGGCAAAGTTCTGCCTCAAATATGTGTTAATACGTGGGAGACAATCAGATTTCCTAACTGTACGTGTGTCAGAGAGAATGCGAGAGCGTTTCTGGGAGTGAAAAGTTTTTGAGTGAGTGTGGGTGAAGTGCTAAAGTGAGTGACTGGGTTTTATGAGATGAGAGTAAAGGCCAATGAGTATACTGGAGTGACTAACAGATTTTTTTTTCTTTTTATGTGAAAAATACACCATCACATGAACAGGATTTAGGATCCGTTCAGGAAATTTTCCTTTATCGTGTTTATTATTTAAATTGGAATATTACGATGTGTCCATGTGTCTTCTCTGCAGTGCATGCCTCTGACTTCTATGAAATTCAACAGGAAATTATTTCTTCTCCCATCAATATTTTTTTATGCATTGATTTTTTTTTCAGGACAAGGAAATCATTTCTTTTAGGAGTTTCGGTCGGCATAGAATGAATTATAGAATGCTTCCCGTGCAGGAGGCCATTCGGCCCATCCACACTCGATCGCGCTCAGGCCCCGTCCCCGCTTAGTTAACCTGCCATTTTTTTCATCCTATTGCATTTGGGGACGCTAAAGGTTTAGCATGACCCATCAACATAACCCGCAAGGCTTTGGACTGTGGGAGAAAACAGGAGCACCCGGAGGAAGCATATGCAAACACACAGAGAATGCGCAAAATCCACACAGACAGTAATCGAAAACGGAAATCAAACACTCGTCACTAAAGCTGCGAGGCAGCAAAGTCAACAACTGTACCGCCCCAATCTTAAACCGGAGCACCGGGAGAGAACCACATAGACACGACGATAACGCACAAACTGTACAAAAGTTGGTGACACCAGGAGGAAATCAATCCTAGGATCTCTGCCGCTATGAGGCAGCAGTGCTACCATTCTGCCAGCGTGCATTCCACTCTGCTGCAGTGCCGCGCTATGCTGTCGTATCATTGAATAATTCTGGACATGGTAATCATGGGCACGTCTTGCTTGTTACTTCGCAGTCAATCTTAGAATTGTTGAAAGTATAGTGTCGCACCACCTTAATGCAATATATTGCATTTAATAGAAATAGACTGTTCTGGTTAGACTTAAAACTAAGCGTGTCGACATGGGGCTGGAAGAGATTCTGGAGGTGGAAGAAAAGTGCTGAGGGTCCCGCGATTCCTACCGCTCCCCGCCCATCCACACCACGCCTTCCAAACACACACACACACACACACACGCGCGCGCGCACACACACACACTATTATATTTAGATTTAGAGCGAAGTTCAAATAATCAAAAAACAAACTCTTCGCACTATTCTTTGTAATCAGGGAACTGGCTGCCTGCAAAGCAGAAGTTTTTAAATTCCAATTCCCGAATTCTATTCGTTAGTGTATTGACATCAGGTTTATATTTGTCGAGTGGTGCCCACATAGTTTGTAGGAAGGGAGATGAGACTGATAGATGCAGGGAATTCCATTCGTTGAGCAATCAAAAACCACAGGCCAGAGTCAAAATTGTCACTAACAACAATATCTAGAATTAACGGCGGATAAACTGTTTACAAGAAGATTTGGCCAATTGTGGAATTTGCGCATATGAATTATTCCGAAATCTTTGTGGACAATAAATACACGCGGAACTAAATATTTGTCGGAAATATTCATTTAAACTGAGTAATAAAATTGGAACCATTTATTTTGCTTAAAGTTAAACGTCGACAACTTCTCGCTCGTCGGAATGAACCACTATAGTCAATTGACATTTTCAAGGGCGGACGAGAGTGAAGTTAACATCCGGAAAAAAAAAACAATCGGAACTGACATTGATGAGTCAAGTTCCTGACTCCCGCATTATTAAACACTGATTGGGTGATAGGAGTTCTTCAGTTATCCCTGGGAATAATAGTGAGCGAAATGTGATTGGAACATCAGTGAAGTAGTATTTACTTATGAAAGTAAACATACGCTCTAAAGTTGCAAAATTATAACATGCCCTCCCATATTTATATTCTAAAGTGCTTATATACTAATCAAGCATGATACATTATTTGTGTTTTTGAAATGTAGAATGTGAACAGTGTCAAATATTGACATTAACTTGATTTGTTCAATCTCGGGCAGCAGCTGAAATCAAACATTTAAATTCAGAAAATATTTTCAAAACAACAATGTATTTTCTCCCCAGTATGAATATGGCTAGTTTATAGAACATCAAGGATATACTCAGTTCTAACTAAGGGAGGGCGTTTGTGTTTGCTTGTTCGTATTACTCCAAAATGACAAAACATATACCCAAGGAAATTTTACGAAATTAAGTAATTCTTCCCTGAACTTCGCTTGCGTCGCTACATAAATGCACGTGTTTACACATGACTTTAACTGTGTAAGCATGTATCCGGTTGCAGTGACAATATGTGCAGAAGATGTATAATCAGGTCGGCTATCAATAACTTGGCTATTAGTCCAATGGCTCACCACCGACGTCAGACTCAGCAATATTAAAATGGCCGATACAGCGAAGAGCAAAACAATTGATTTCCTTCGGCTCTGCATTTCTGGATCGGGCTGCTTTCCAAAGCTGGGAATCCTGAGTCTCCTGCGAGCAATATTCGTCAGTACAATTCGCCTCACTGTTACGCAATTGAACAGCAATATCAAAACAAATGGCATCAACGAAAATAATATAGTTTGCAATTTCAAGTATGCTCTTCCTGCAGGCGATGTGAAAAAGGCCACGCTTGGACGGAAACCCCACTGAATATTGTTCACGATTTGTGTATGTTCATGTGAAAACCAAAACGGGATGTTCTCCAAGCACATTAACACAGAAACAACAATTATGACGGTGGATGCAGTTCTCACTGTGCAATATCTGGTTTTCAGTTTCTGAGAACATATGGCTACACACCGGTCAAACGTGAAGCCTACTGTAAACCACACCGACAAACCCACGTTGATAGAAGTCAAGTACGTCAGTAGCTTGCAAACGACAGTGTAGGACAGAAATGAATATGGAAAACGTCTTCTGAGAATTTGAAATGCAATTCTTTGGACGAACGTGACCAGTAGATCTGCGGCTCCCATGGCAACCATATAAATGGACATACATTTGGAAATGCCACAGTTTCCTCTGCAGAGTGTCACAATTATCAGTAGGTTCACTGTGAGAAAGAGGCAGAACAGGTCGTTAAGAATGACGTTCAGGAACATCTCTCCAGGTATTATGGGACAACTAACCGAAGTGTTCTTACTTAAAATTGGGATTGTGATTTCCTTTTATAATATTAGGAAAACATTAGTGACATTGTTTTCCAATTAGTCAGTTTGAACACTGCGCATTCTTTAAATTTATTTTGCGTTTCGGATTCGTGATGCTGAATGGAAGAAGACCACGGCATGCACACACCATGGAAACACAGACGCTCAAGACTCAAAAATTGGCGGGCAGATATGGCACTGACGTTAGGTGATTACGTAGAGTCATCCATCAGCCATTCCTCCTCTAAGTTGTTTCCCAAAGTGAACCACTTTAAACTCTTCCGCCCAATGGCAACATTAATACTCAATGGTCCGTTAGAATTGCTATCCTGTCCACGACGATTCATGCAAGTCAGGAGCCAACAAAATTTAACTTATTTAAAATTCAGGAAAGGCGAGTTGGGCAACAGCAGCTTAGATGTGTTTCTTGTTTCTAATCGAATATAATATACTAAGGCATTCTGCAGAAGGATTATTTTGCAAAACTAGATACAATATCATTTAAAGTGATGTTAGAATGGTACACCAACATTCAGCGAAATTTTGATATTTTAAGCAATTTCTTTGAGGAGAAAAGACAGAAAGGCAGAACGGTTTGCAAAGAATGATGAGCATTTTGTAATTGAGGTAATATTTAGGCCGAAGATAAATAGACCATTTGGCACAGGCGTGCAAGGTGGACAGAATATATTGTGAATAATTTCGAGGATTGTAGACATTTGGATGAGTTCAAGTAAATACTAGTCAAGATATGAGAGGCCGACCGAGATTGAACTGGCAATTCTAGAGAAAAGAAATGTTTGAATGAACATTTCAGGAGCCGGAACCGGAACAAAGTCGAAGAATATTGGGAAGTGGGTTATGGCAAATTTAGTGAAGGTGTGTATAGTCAGAAGCCCATCACGTGGTCAAATGTGATACCACATCTCAACACATTCTGTTCCCATTTCATAGCATGACTTGGCAGAGGTACGAAGCGATTGTTCGAGAAGCAGGGGACAGATTGAATGGTTTTCTCCTTTCCGATATTGAAAGGAATGAGATATGAGATCATCCACGAAGACATATCAAATACACGGCTGATAACTTATCCACACTGGGGGAAACAAGTAACGGGACTCCGCATGGCAGAGTCGGCTGTCATCAGTATATACGAGAGAACAAATTTTGTTTTTGCTTGATGTTCTACATATAGAAATAGGATAGGGACAATGGAACAAAAAAACTTGGTTTGAGCTCAGCATCAGAGGTAATAGTGTAGAAATGGGCAGATAAACAAATGCAACTTGACGTTGGGGTTATGATTAAATAAAGGTAACGTATATCCTTAAATGAGTGAACCACCTCACCTGAAAAAAACACAACTATTGGTACTATGAATTGACGCGGGGAACACACCAACATCTAATTTCATAGTCAGCAATTCAGTTCGGTTCGATCTCTGAAAAGGATGAGATGACTTTGAAAGAGAATGGTGAGGATATTAAAGAAACTAGGCACCTCTGTGAGTAACGGAAACGGCAGTGGAATTTATTTTTAGTGCAGCTGTTTTTGAATTGCGAACTTGATTTGATTCAGGGATATGGGGATAACGAGGTCGATGACGTGCATGGAAACTCAATGCGAATGAAGAGCCAGGGAAGGCATTAATCGGAGATGGATTCCACTTGATCCTTACAAGTGGTGTCATATGATGCGAGTACCAAATCAGAAAAATCCAGTCCTATAATAAATGGTTCATGGGTGGTTCAATAATTGTTAATATTCGCCATGTATTTGAACATAAAACACTTTCTTACGCTGACCACTAAAAAAAAGTAATGTCAACACGAAGATTGTACAGTACAGTTTACATACCCACTTGTCTATGTAACTAATCTAGGCTCATTGTGAATGTAGTGGATTTCACATTTAGTCTCTGTGATTTATTTGAGACTGGGATCGGCGGAGCAGCATTAAATACAAATAATATTCAATATAATTTCTAAACCATAACTCGAAATACGCCAAATCTAGTAAAACAGTATTACCAGAGAAAGGAGAAAACATACATTTCAAAAATGAACATTTCTACCATTTTTTAATGGGTCCGAGGGAGATTCGAAGGCCTTAAACGGGGTGGCGGAAGCATTTTTTTCCAATCGAGAATTTGTGATTTTTTTTTAATCAAAAAATGAATTTCAAAACCCCTATTTATTATCCGTGTCAGCATTCAAAAAAAAAAGTCAGACCGGGATCAACGATGCCAATGGAATAATGGAAGTTCATCAAAACATTGACAAGCACAACACATGCTGGACGACACATTCTAGCGTGCAAATTTATTGAAATAATGAATAAAAACACTTTCTTCAGTTGATCTTTGAAACAACTAGAACACCGGAAAATCAGTCTCGCCATTTGTATTATACGGATTGAAGCTGAGTCGGATTCTGTCAGTCTATCAAACAAGAGAAACCCCGACCGGCTGCCTGAACTTTTGAATATTCTGCTTAAAATCATTACTTATTCGCGACCTAAGTGATTATGCAGTAAAGGGTTTTTCATTCTGCGATATAATCATTAATAATGACATATTCAGCACCGATTAAACAGGAGAATGCACTTAATTACCGGGAGTACCAATGGCTACCAACACGGGATAGTAAACGTCGATTATGTGCAGGATCAATGGCCGTTCCATTCTTTAGATAGGTGCTTGTTCACTATCCTTTTTTGCAGTTCCTATTGAAATACATGTGAGATCATTAAGCTCTCTTCTTTATAGAACGATCCACGCCCAGCTGAGTTAATCAGCTTACGCAATAGCTAATGTTAATCATCGTCACTGAACAAACACAGATTCAGAATTCAGAACGACAATGAATTCAGTGAATTCAGAACGACGATGGCGAAACTGCAGCGATCACTCCACACGACGATGCTAATTAAATGCAAGAACATGGAGAAGTCGGAGATGAAATGTATCGTATGTACGTAGCTAATGAAATGTACACAGCAAGTTTTGTAGCTTAGTGTGGAAACGAGCCCGAAAGGAACAGTCGATTTCAAATCTAGCAGTGTATAATGAGAACATTTTAACTAAAAAAAAAACAAACGTGTTTCGGAGGATGAGTGAAAATAATACATCAGAAAATTTACACGGCGACTGAATTGGTGCACGCTTTCAAATATAGATTCGGTGATTTATTCATGATGAATATAGACAACAAGATTTGCCACTGAAATATTTACTAGACAATTTTAAATGAACTAATAAAATTAATTCGAGAGACAAATGTCTCACAGACGATAATGGTTCGTGTGTGAATATAAAGTGCTGTTAAAGTTACAATATTGTTGCTAGATTATATAGTAACCATCAGACATTCTTTAGAGTTTCGAAAAAGATTACTTATATTTATTTTATAGTCGAACAAAGAAAATTAATTATTCCACAATGTTGTGACATAAACAGCCTACATCGTTTTTGTGCAGTCGAGAAACAGTAGAAAAAAGATAACCTTGAGAATAAACGTAGACCCATTAATCAAAGAGTGAGGTATACTTATAATTGGCGATGGAAAAGGAATTCAGAAGCACCATGAAATGAAATGTCTGATGAAAATAGGGAAAGTGTACGAAAGTGTCAGGAGTAAAATAAGACAATACTGAGATGTGTCAGAGTGCTTCTGGGTAACAAATCCTCTGGACTTGCCGACCTCCGTCGTAAGGTTCAAAAAGACAGGTGAATTCGTAGATAGTGGATATAATAGACTTGATATTTCAGAAACAATTTGAGTGTTGGATGGCTAAGTAGGAGTGGGGGTGGAGAAGAGATGGCAGGGTAGGACGAAGGGAGAAACAAAGCAGGAAACTATATCGTAGTAAGCTAAATATTACTGGTAGGCAAAAGGATCGCAACTACCTTTAAGAGCATGATAATAATATAGTTTGGAAAATCATAAAATAATCCAATGGGATCATTAAGGAATTATGGAAGGAGAATTGAATTTGAAAAATAAATGTTACAGCCCAGAGGGACACAGAGCCCATTTTGACGATGCAGGTTCTCCTGAGAAGTAATTTCCGTTTTGACAACCCGATCCTTTCTCCTTCTATCCCAGCTAGACCGACACCGGTCACCACGGCAAGACCAAGCCGTCAAGGTGAGCAATGTGCCCGAATCAAATTCAGAAATGTGGAAATCAGTGCATTCCAAAACACAGTCAGTGCTTTCACATGGACTGGCTGAGGTGGTGACACTGCCACATGATTCAAATCAATGCCAGTTCAGAGTACAACTCTGGTGTATTTTTGGCAATGAGCTTTTTATCTTTATAGGTTACAGGTTGTACACTATCTGCTGTGCCGATATTTTCGGATGATTATAGTCTGACGTTAAGTCCAGAATGATGGATTTGTTTGAAATTACACAGACGGTGACCCCGAGCCAGGAATCGAACCCGGGTCCCTGCCGCTGTGAACCCGGGTCCCTGCCGCTAAATCACTATTCTTTCACTTAAAGGATATGGATTCTTCCATTTCACTCCACCAAAGCCCCTCATAATCATCATAATCATCGAAAACATATTCAAATGTCCCATCAGCTTCCTCGTTTTCAAGGAAAACAACTACAGCTGTTTCAATCTCTATACGTGGGTGCAATTTTCCAATAACGGACAAATAATCATCAATAACCCTTCGAATGCAATTATATTCTTTGAGTCATGAGATGACCAGAACATTACACAAAAACCAAGACTATCCTAACTACAGCCCAAACATAACATCTTAGCCTCAGTTAGTAAACAAGCTGATTCAATATGTCTCGTTAAACGGCTTATCAACCTGTTCGATTACATTTAGGGATCATTGGCCACATGTTCCAAAGTTTTTCATTTCCATCACAACATTTAGTATCCTCTCTTTTAAGGGAACTAGCTTTTCCTTGTCTGATTTTTTCAAAAGTATGCCACCTCAAAGTCCCCCTTTTTGAATTCCATTTCCCTTCCTCCTTCCTATAGGATAAGTTGTTTAGTATCTTCCCACAGTCTACAATTATGCGTCTCACAATCCAGCACACGGCTATATTTCAATTTGTGCGCAAAATTCCTGATCATGTCGCCTTCATCAAAGACGAAATCATAACTATGTACGTAACAAGCATGCTCCCTGATACTGAAACTGTGGAAACTGCTTCACAAAATAACACCCGCCAACCAACTCACGTTTTCTTTTTCCCTGCAACCAAGACAAAAGTTGTATCCAGCTTGTTACACTTCCCTGGATTGTCAGAAGTCTTGCCAAAATTGATGTAGATGACTCCACCATTATCACACTTGGACGTCATCCTTTATTTCTCCCTGAAACAGTTTAATCAATTCCGTTGGACCAAACCAACCATTAAGGCATTCATGTGGAATGTTCCTGATTGTTCAATATTTTCCTCAGTGACAGCCTATCCTGAATTCATTCCAATAATTTCCTCACTGACCTAATTAGACTGATGAATTGTAATTATATGATCGATCCTAGCTTTCCCCCTCTGTAAACAAAGTTAAAACGTTAGGGGTCCCCCAAGAGCCTTTGGCAACACATGTGTATCAAATAAGTGTCTGTAAATGGTTTTAAACATTCGACTTTTATTTCCTTCCTAGCTTATGTTCACAGTTTGATGTATGTTTCATTCGGCTCTGCTGTAGTATATATTTTCAAAAACTAAATGTAATCAATCCTTCATCTCAGTTTGATCTATCACATTCAATATTTAATTTACTCCTATTTGCACCTGAATATCGACTTTCTATTTTTAGGAATATAGACACCCAGATCCAGCTGCCTGGACTAATTCCAAATGCACTTTTTGAAGAAGTATAATTAGTCAATGTTTTCACCTCAAAGCTGCTTTTCTTTTTTAAAAAAACTTTATTCACGTACAGTGGATATCGTTCGAAAATCTTCATTTTCCATTCTTCAAATATAGATCTCTGAAGATTCTAACAATTCTTATGTTAATTGCCTTGTTAGGCCATTTCAAACGGCTGGTAAGAAGCAAGCGGATTGATGTGATGAATAACTAACAGATCACGCCATGTAATGATGACAGCTTCCCTTCACCAATGGCATAGATTAACGTGATTTTTTTTTTGATGACAGAAAAGTTGGACACTGTCATCATTACTACAAATAACCTACAATTCCAATAATTGCGTGACTGAAATTAAATAACTCCCATTTTGTCTTCTAAGCCACGTTGTCTTCCATAGTTACCTGGAATCGTGGCACTATTTCTTCTCTAGCGTCAGGTGAAGACGTGGAAATATCTCTTAACTTCTGGATATATGCATACCATATCATAGGGACAGCTACGGTTCAAGGAGGAGAATCACCAGTAACTTCTCGGGCATGTGAAGCAAGATAATAAGACATTGCCTCACCTGTGACAAACACACCAGTAATCATTGAATAACGCAAATCCCACCACTGCCTTTCTCAGGGCAGTTTGGGATAGAAAGTACGTGCTGGCCTGGCAAGTAACCCCCACATGAAATAAAATAATAATTTAAAAATAGACGCTCAAAACAACAATACTGGAAGCGAAAAGATTGACTTTTCATTCCAAACCTCGCGTAACTCTCCCCGTATGTCATATCCAAGTCATGGTAAAAAATGTCTCGGAGTGACCACAACATAGTTAATGTGTGTTTATTGGAATAGAAACTTTCCGCTTGATAACCAATGTGCAGAGATTTAGGGTAAATTTTATTTAACGGGAACTTTTGTTTCACGGAGTGGTTGTGAACATCTAGAATGCATTGACTCAAGGGTTGAGAGAGGCAAAAACGTTTATTAAATTTATGAAACGACGTTAGTATCAACTTTATAAAGGCTAACATACAAGGTGACAGACCAAGAGTATATATATATCCCCTCCGGAAAGGCACAATTGGCCGAAATGATCTGTTTCCATGTTGTGCAGTGAATTACTGTTTGAATACGGATATTGACTTTTTTTCCTGTTTTTTATTTTGCTGCATGGATTCCCATTCCCATCCAAAATTAATGGAATAGGCAACATAAATGGATATATTAAAGTATTCACTAAATACAGACAGGAAATTGTGATGATAGAAAATCGAAACCTGAATTGAGCAATTCTATATCATTGCTGGAAATTCGATTTTTGATCACTTTTTTTCCTGTTAAAATTGGCGCCATTTTACAATTAGAATCTTCTACCTGGTCAATAATCTAAGATAATGGTTTGTTGTAAATTACTATCAGAAGATGTGCAATTGGTATTGGAATAATAAATGAAAGTAAGGGTTCATTTAGAAATGTGTCCGCTTTAATGTGTTTCATCGATATAAAATAACCAACAAGATTTCTAACAAGAAGTTCTGAACTGGATGATCACAGAGATCTGGAATGATTGGAGTGCCTGGATTGTTTAAAACCGATTGCTAATGTGATACTTGCTGGAACAGATTATACTGATAGCGCCAGTTAGAAGGCTGGATAAATTTAAGGAAGTAAGAACTGCAGTAGAGGTTAAAGGATTTTATGCAAGGATATTGTGGTGATGGGTATCTTGTCGTTTTGAGAATATGCTATAAGGTAAGATAGAGAACGCTGGAATGACGGCAATTTAGAATTTGAAAAAAAAAGTAGACCTTGTGAATCTCTTGTAGGGTTTGGTCAATAATTCAGAAATGAAGGTCATTACACGACTGGACGAATTTTCAAGGATGGAGAGCTTAAAGACGGATTTTTTCTTTTGGATAGGGAGAATTATAGGGACGGAAGGCTGATGTGTAGAAAGGAATTGTCGGTTTGGATAAGGTTACAAAGACTGCGGGAATTGCATATGCAAGCACATGAATAATGCTTACAGCCAGACTGTTGGTTAGGAAGTTAGGCATTACTATATAGACGATTGCATATTACAGTGATAGATTCTGAATGTGCATGCGAACTGGCGGCGTACTCAATATCTCTGTTCCTGCGCCATGACATTTTTCCTCATTACTGAAGTCCTAAGCACCACGTCCCTCTCTTACCTAGAACATCATGCACAGTATATAATGATTATTATCAGATTCTTCCAGCAAGAGATTTTTAGCCCTCGTTTGGCTGTTGTGCTCTTCTGAATTCAAGATTGCTAATATTTTAAACAGTAGGCCATTTGTGGCAAAAGGCTTTACGACTTTTTTTTTTATGTTGCAAGAAGCATGATACGAATTCTAACAGATTATTTTTCTATTTCGATTGCAGTAACTAAAAGATCACAGGACACAAAGAAGAACACAAAACGACAGAGAAAGAGGCGTTACTAGCTAATTATTTGCTTTAATTCAAATCATAGTTGCCTATAACGCGAACCACTAAAATATTGAAATGAAAAAAAATGCTCATGCCCTGGATTTCAATGACCTAATTTCACAAATGTGCACTTTTTGCAGTGCTTCAAAATATCGAAAATAGAATTAGGACTCAAAAATTTGCCCCTACGAATCTGTGAAGCCAGTCAGGATGATTATGGCAGATCCAAACAACATACTCCCGGCGCTTTCCTCGTATTCTTGACAATGTGTTCCCTTCATGACTTCCTTGCACTGATCACTGTGGAAAACAATTAGAATAGCATATATTGTTCTTGTAGTCAGAACACAAGAAAGTATGAAACCACCAGACATTATACAGAAATGAACAGGCATTTATCTGAAATTGGAGAATTTTAGCTAAAGGGAGGGTTCAACAGAATGTTTGTACTTTGTTTAAAGCAGAGCTGAGCGGAAGTTTAAGGGAGGTGAGTCAAATTCTGAAAATGTTAGATTGTTATTAGAAATGACTTATTTAGCACATACGTTGATAGCAAAGCAGCAAGCATTTTAATTTTAATTCATTGGTCTCTTCATTAGAGGAGAGTTGAGTATGTTTTAATCGGTGATGATAGGAAATTACTGCAAGTATGTTACACTATTATCACTAGTATAATCCATAAAATCCATAGAGATTCTACACTATAGTAAGATGCCATTCGGCCCGTGGGCCCTGAACTGACTCTGCAAAAGTGCACTCCACTTCGGCCCAGTCTCTGCCCTATTCCATGAACTCGGATCATTGACCATGGCGAATCCACTTAAACCACAACTTAAAGGATGCGATGGAATTAAGGGAATTCGGAGGAAACCTACGTAGACACAAGGAAATCGGAGAACCTCCACACAGACAGTCACCGTCGGATGGAATCAATCTGCATCTTTGGCGCTGGGAGATTGCAGTACGAAGCATTGTGCCACTTGTCCGGAGAGATGTGCTTCGTCTTCGATTAAAATTGAGCAACCAGACCATTAAAACAACTGTTCAGTTCCCAGCCTCATGGGCCGAACACGCTTGGCCCAAGAGACATTCAGGAGTACAGGGCAAATGTCTACATGACATCTTGGAAAATGCCTGCACCAAATTTGCAGGAAGGAGGAGATAGGTTAGTGACATTTTCAATAGACTTTTAGTTGAGAATATTCAGCTGATTAATCCATCACGTCAGCTGGTGGAATTTGAATTCAATGAAAAAAGAACTGCAATTAATAATCTACTGAACCTGGGAAACCATTGCCGATTGTTGGAAAAGCCCATCTCAGCTCCCTAATGCACTTGCCTGGCCAACGTGTGACTCCAGAACCGCAGCAAAACAGTTATGTCGCTACCAGGGGCTACTAGAGATGGAGATTACATCCTGGCGAGCTCGCGATGCCCATGTCCTACGAATGAATAAAAATTGAATAGTGTCAGTGGTGTGCCAACTACGAGACACTGTAACGTTTCTTTTCCAGCACCTTCCGAGTACACTAGCTCTACTACCTAGAAGGAAAAGAATACATAAATAATAATAAATAAGTTATTAATAAATAATAATAAGCTGGGACTGCCCACATTCCAGGAAAAAATAAGCAAAAAAAAAGTCTTTTCTTATTGCAAGGATGCTTCTACCTGGATATCACACGCTGCGTCCACTGCTTATCATAGCTCTGTTGTCGCTTCAAACGACAGACATGTCGTTTTTACGTCTGTCAAATTTCTAACCCGGCACGCCATTTTATTCCTTGAATAAAATTTGACTATCAACCCCGATGGCAATGGTGGTATGAGTGGTATGAATTGCTTTAAAGTAACAGGTAATGATTAAAAAATGTCCTGCTGGCTCTGATGGGCCTTAGCGACACATGAATGTCGCGTTTCCAGTTCAAAATATTTGGAACTTTTCCCATCTAACGTGGTAGCAGTGCCAAACAGCACTAGATTGATTACCAAAAGTTTGCAGAACTTCATCTTCACATGACTGTGTTTTCGTTACCCATCAATAATATTCATCGGAGTAACGTCACATACACAAACAAAAGTACATGGAAAGGTGCATCTATGACAGAGAGATTGGTGAGGGTTAATTGTAGTAGGTTTTCCATATTCTTTCTTCCAGAGAATGTTTGATGCCTTTATCGCCCTCAGAACATGCCTATGAACATACCTGTACATATCGCAATTTGGATAGCGTAGACGACATAGTCTGAGAAACCTCCTTTAACACATTTATTGATATTCCAATTGTACTGAAAGTGAGCCTAAACTCGAAACACCTTCACCATCAGACTCAATCTTGCTATTAATCTCGTAAGCCTCACCTGAAATGCATCAGGCAGATTTTTTTTTCCTTTAATTACAAGGTCACTGCAATATAAAGCACTCCAGGCGCGTGATCATCCGTTTCCTGTATTAGTTTTATCAGCTGAGGCTAGGGAGTAGATGGTGAAGCGCATGGACGAAATGGTGATGTCCAATGGACATTTCTTTGCTCATGCCTGATCTGATGCCATGATATTTCATTACGTCCCGGTGGAGGTTGTGGACCCCACATCTGTCTCTAGAGAATCATTGCCCAACACTTGGCTACTTGCCACCACCCGTAGCCACATGCGAGAATGGTGATAATGGTGTTTGGGAAGTTGACTGAGGAAAGTACAACTATATCAATCATTTGCTTCACTTGTGACCAGTCCTCAAATGTTCGAATGTGAGAATTTGCCCGAATTAATGTCCTGGGTATGCTGCTGTTTTTTTTTCTCTCTCTCTCTGGCACCAATGGTAATGCTTGATGATCCATATTTCTTTTTCCACTTATAATTCAAGTGACTAGCTCTAGTTTCAGAGCCAGCCACTTAACGAGGGTATGGAGTCTTATATATAGTTCAAAATAGGTAAAGATTACAGATTGCCGAAACAAGTGTTTTTTATTACTGGAATTAGCCATCTTTCATCGTCATCAGTAGAGGGGAGTTTTGTTCGTTTTCAAGTTGCAAGATTACATTTCTGTTCAAGCAATTGCAATGCCAGGACTTTAATGGCTGCCAATAGAGAATTAGACTTGGTTTCTTGATTTCTCACCAACTGACCTTTTCACTAAACCAGCATCTATCCAAATGATTGGCTTCCTGGTATTTGCCAGAACAATGGACTCGCTAGGAAAACGTGGCTTATACCTATCATTGGTAAAATTATATGAATAGCACTGAAAATAAAATTCTCTGTGATATGCTCATAAATCGATGTTGAAGTATGTTTTCTCAAATCAAGCTAAATACAATGTGATCAGAGCTGCAATCGAGCATATCCCCAAGGAAGTCGAACACTGTATAAATTAAACACTCAAGGCACGCACTGATTCAAGTTTCATACAGAGAGGCTTGCCCGACCACAAAGGACCAAATTAGAACACGCAGAACATGCATTACCCTATCGATAACATCCTGAAAATGTATTACATTATTCTTGTTGTTATTGGTCTTCCTGGTAAGTAACTACAATTATTAAAGTTGTACAAAGATGTGTCTCATCTATTCTATTGCTTTGTTGTGCGATTGATGACGCCACATACTGGCCTCGAGGAAACAATTTCAGGGGCAATAAAAAAGTGATGTTATTTTATTGAACCAAAATGACTTGAATTGCCAGGGGTGTTTTAATCAATTGTTTTAGCTGGTAAAGTATCTCAGTATCTAACTAACGAGTTTCTGAGTTATCGTGCTCCTGGGTTTAAACGACATTGTGTAGATATGAATCAGACCTCAGTGCATGTAACATCGTTGAGTAAAGTTAATAATCTCCTCTTCTTGCGATTTTCTACTATAGTAGAATTGTACTGAGTTTCCATCAGGAATTGAATTTGGAACACTGACTACGCATGGTTTTATGTCAATGTAGAACTGTACAATGAGTTGTGCACTATCTGAACTAAAAATACATATGTGAATCCACCGAATATACATTACTTTATCTATGAAATTCTGTTACATGCTGATCACCTGAAAAAAGTTTGTCAAACCATTCTCTTCCAAGTCTCTATTAAATGGGCAAGTTTGAGGGTGCACAGGCTTCTTAAAAAATATATACATTTTGTCCCTACCCATGTCAGCATGAGGTCCTTCCTTTCTCACTTACAGCATGAGTTCCTTACTTTCTCACTTAGTCACCGAGTGAATCTCAGTATATTTTTATCACCTCTCTTACAGCTAATTTTGTGGCAATTCTGATTCTATCGCGGGGAAAATGCAACCTCTCTCCCTCTACTATTCGTTACCTGGTGACGATGGCAGCAGCAGATCTACTTGTCATCATCTCAGAGGTTATACTGTGGCGAATTGTTTATTACTATTCCCCGGGAATGTTTCTGTACATCACCCCTGTGTGTAGTGTCATCAATGTCATACGCCGTGCAGCCATAGACTGTTCTGTCTGGTTCACTGTCACTTTTTCCTTTGATCGATTCTTGGCCATTTGTTCTCCAAAGCTGAGAACAAAATATTGCAACAAGAAAACGGCAGCTGTGGTTCTATTAACAACCTGCATATTTTTCTCTATCAAAAATGTACCCTTCTACTTTACACTTGAACCCGGAGCGATAATCAACAATGTGCCATGGTACTGTTATGTAAATTCAGTTTACTTCATTGAACCAGGATGGATGGCATTTGACTTGTTTAATTGGGTTTTAACTCCAATTCTCCCATTTATTTTAATTCTGCTGTTCAATGTGTTGACAGTCAGATACATTTTGGTTGCTAGTCAAGTCCGTAAGACACTGAAGGGTCAAAGAAAGGGGGAAAATCACAGTGACCCAGAGATTGAGGGCAGAAAGAAGTCTCTGATTTTATTGTTCAGCATATCTGGCAGCTTCATTCTTCTGTGGTTAATATTTGTTTTGTATGTCTCATATTATAACATTACTAGAACGAATGCCAGGAATTATAACGTTTCTGAATTTATCTTTCAACGAGTTGGGTTTATGCTGCGGAATTTAAGTTGTTGCACAAACACGTTTATTTATGTGGCGACTCAGTCTAAATTCAGGGAGGAGATCAAAAGTGCAATGAAATATCCATTGACTGTAATTAAACAAATATTGAATGAATGACACAACTAAGCATTGTTCTGAAGCATGTTCCAGTACTGGAAAATAATATTGATCCAAAAGCTTGGGGAAACATTAGAGTGGACAGTTTTGTGATGTGGCTGGATCGATTTGATTGGTGGATCGCTGCAGTGATCAGGTTTCGGGGAAATTATTATTCATTTGTCATCAGAAGACAAAGATGCAGGAGCAAAGGAACAAGAGGTCACATTCGGAGGACTCAAAGTAAAGATATTGGAGAAATAAATCATTGAAGGATTGTGAGCTAAGGGAGAGAGTTACGGGATATTTTGAGAAGATAGGTGCGTCCAAAATGTTCAGATAATACAAAGACACACAAGTTCAATGTACTAGTTAGAGACGTATCTTTACTGGCCAGCGATTGAGAGAGAAATTACTATTAAGCATTCAGTGCCTTACAGAAAGAGAAGGCCTTGAGCATTTCATTCCCCCCTGAGTTGTCAATACATCAGTCACTACAATTAGATATTTCTCAAGTTTGCTTCTCCTGCCTTTCTGGCATTTATGAACCAATCATCATTAATACAAAGCAATCACAGTTAACAATTATCTTTTGGCCTAACCAATTGCATTTTACCCTCTGATATCATGAGATAGAACATAGAACATTACAGCTCAGAACAGGCCCTTCGGCCTTCGATGTTGCGCCGACCAATTATGAAAAAAAAACAATGACCCTCCAAACTAAACCATTCCCTTCTCTTCCATAAACTTATCAACTAACCTCTTAAACGCAACCAAACTTGACGCATCTACAACTGCCGCAGGCAGGGCATTCCACTCCCTAACCACCCTTTGGGTAAAGAACCTACCTCTGATATCCGTCTATAACTATGACCCCTTAATTTAAAGCTGTGTCCACTCGTGCTAGCTTTCTCCATCCTAGGAAAAAGGCTATCACTGTCCACCCCACCTAAACCTCTAATCATCTTATATGTTTTGATAAGGTCTCCTCTTAGCCGCCTCCTTTCTAACGGAAACAACCTCAAATCCCTCAGCCTCTCCTCATAAGACCTGCCCTCCATGCCAGGCAACATCCTGGTAAACCTCCTCTGTACCCTCTCCAATTGTACCCTCTTTGTACCCTCTCCAATGGTACCCTCTCTGTACCCTCTTCGTTGGTCTGTAGTATCGAGATACGTATTCTCCCGGATGCTTAACTACAAAGGTCAAAGTTCATTATCCCACCAACTCTCATTCATATCAAATGCCGAACAAAACAGCTGACATTCTTACAGCTGTGAACACCTGTCTTATTGGGAAAACTTGAATTGCCCAATACAAAAATTGGCTTTGGGAACCAAACTGTTCATAGCTTTTGCTGATAGAATCATGTACATTTTGTGCGCGTCATTCTTCCAAGGAATGTTGTTTGCTAAGGTGTCATTCCGCCATCCATCGCAGCAGTCTATATTTGATTACAGTGTGCAATTACTTTCAAAATACAGCTCATGTTCAAATTGCAAAATATATCTTAAATCGTAAATCCTAGACCAAATTGCATACATATTCAAGGTTTTATTTTGCGGATGTTCATATTGTTCCCCTATTAGATTGTGATTCTGATCTGCGGTGACTTTAATTATCGCTAGCAGATTCAGTAGTGTTTAAATCTCTGATTATTTGAAATATCGCTGATCTACTATGAATTTCTACAACAAATTAATCTTGGTAATGATGTTATATTGTGAGGAGCGCTACGTTACGAGGGAGTATACGACAACTTGCAGTGAACTGTCAGATGCGTTGATAGAGTAATGGAATTGGTCTAATTTCTCCAGAGA
This sequence comes from Sphyrna mokarran, assembly GCA_024679065.1. Lineage (NCBI taxonomy): Eukaryota > Metazoa > Chordata > Chondrichthyes > Carcharhiniformes > Carcharhinidae > Sphyrna > Sphyrna mokarran. Next base: position 9,304,042 of record JAGIQG010000014.1, on the reverse strand, counting down.
GAAGCGAGACCGTTTCCTTGACATCTCCTGAACTCTTTCTGTGGCAAATACAATCTTCTTAATCTAAGGAAGTCAAAACTCTACGTAACTGTCCAGCTGCAATGACATCTATGGAAAACTATGACAACAGCTATTTCTTGCTTTGCCCGAATCCTTTTGCATATTTTTTCTGTGTCAAATGACTTCTTAATCGTTTACCGATGCTGTCAGCTTTAAGAGATTCATGAACGATTACGACTCTTTGGACACAAATACATCCTCATCTCTCACCAGTCAAGAAATGTTCCGAACTTGTATTTTTCCCCTACCCAAAATGAATAATTCCTACATGCTTCCTGAAGGCGTTTGCATCTTTCTCAGTGAAAATAAGGCGCACAATATCGGGTTAGTTTTTTTTTCCCGTCATCCGACAGCAGAAGAGACACCAGATATATTATGAATTTTAACACTGGCCGGGCTATCGATTTGGAAGGACTTATCACCGCTTTCTTATGATTGTGATCTAAGCCAATGTCAATAAAAGACAAATTTCCTTTGTTATCCTCCGGCAAATTCATTTTTCAAGCATGAGATATTAGTGTCCAATGTCCATATTCAACATTCAGTTGCATCCCATTTTCCCCAGCTCCTTGACGTACTTCTGAGATCAAGGCAAGTTGATCACGAAAAAAACTGAAAGTTGTATTTTTTCAGCTTATTTTTTCATAGAATAGCCAACGACCTTGGATATTCGCTGCAAACTGTTTCAGTTCTGTACAAATACTCAGCTGAACACCAAACTATAAATAATTTCTTGAATTGGCCACATAGCTATTTTCCCATCAACAATATTAGAAAATAATTTGATGCCAAACCATCTTTTTTTTATTCTTTCACTACATCGGGAAAGTATTAAGCCAAAATGACAGCATATTTGTCCACGTTGCCAGTGTAAACAGGACACGACATCGACTGATGAGTGCGAGACAGAGTCAGCACAAACTCACGACTTCAGTTAAATAGTCGGGAAGGGAAGAGTGAAGTATCACAAGGATGCACAGTGTATGAGTTGTTTAGTCAATTTAAACACTAATCACTTGTCAATTTTGTTTTATGGTAAATCTCAGCTTGCAATATTCACACCACAATTCCAGGTGAATTTCCAAAATCGGCCACTACAAAACCTCATATTGCTTCTGCACTAGATGAACATTCTCGGGAAATTTAAATTGACCTGTTGTATATCACAATCTGCAGTGGATTCTTCTGCATGTCCCTGCTGAATCCCTCCGCCATTTTTTTTACCCTTGAGTTCGAAATGCCTATATGCAGAGGAATGTCGTTACTTAATTAAAAAAAAAAATAGGAAAAAGGAAAATAATGCCTCCATCAGAAGAGTGGTTGTAATGGAAGCGATGTGGACATAACCTTAACCTATTCTCAGCTGAAGACGTTGTATAATGGAAGAAGTGGCATAAAAGGGTGCATAGATTGGACTAGGGAACTATAGGGACTGGGAACATCTGGAATGTGGTGCTTATTCAAGGAGCAGCTGCTGCGAGTCCTTGATAAGTATGTCCCTGTCAGGCAGGGAGGAAATGGACGAGTAAGAGAGCCTTGGTGTACGAAAAAAGTTGATTTGCTGGTTAGGAAGAAAAAGGAGGCTTATGTCAGGATGAGGCTTGAAGGCTCAGATAGTGCAATGGATAGCTATAGATTAGCCAGGAAGGAGGTAAAAAGTGAATTGAGGAGAGCTAAGAGGGGACACGAGAAGATGTTTGCTGATAGGATTAAGGAGAATCCTAAAGCTTTCTTTCGATATGTTAAGAATAGAAGATTGGTTAGGGCAAGATTAGGGCCAGTCATAGATAGCAGTGGGAAGTTGTGCGTGGAGCCTGAAGAGATTGGCGAGGCACTGAATAAATATTTCTCTTCGTTATTCACGCAGAGTGCTGGAAATGTAGCTGTGGAGAGCACTGAGGTACAGGGTTGCAAATTGGGGAGTATTGTAGTAGATAGGGAGGATGTGTTAGAAATTCTCGAGGGTTTGAAGTTGGATAAGTCCCCTGCGCCGGACGGGATTTACCCTAGGATTCTCTGGGAGGCAAGAGAGGAGATTGCAGAGCCTCTGGCTCTGATCTTCAGGTCCTCGTTGGTTACGGGTGTGTTTCCGGAGGACTGGAGGATAGCGAATGTGGTCCCATTGTTTAAGAAGGGGAAGAGAGACCTTCCAGGGAATTATAGGCCATGAGTCTTACTTCTGTTGTGGGCAAGGTATTGGAGAGAATTATTAGGGATAGGATTTATAGTTATTTAGAGAGAAATGAATTGATTGGGGATAGTCAGCATGGTTTCGTGAAGGGTAGGTCATGCCTTACTAACCGCATTGAGTTTTTTGAGAAAGTGACCAAAGAGGTGGATGGGGGTAAGGCGGTTGATGTAGTATATATGGACTTTAGTAAGGCGTTTGATAAGGTGGCCCATGAAGACTTCTACAGAAAATGCAGATGTGTGGAATAGAGGGTGATTTAGCTAATTGGATTAGGAATTGGCTGGCAGATAGAAGACAGAGGGTGGTGGTTGATGGGAGATATTCATCGTGGAGTTCAGTGACAAGTGGTGTACCTCAGGGGTCTGTTTTGGGGCCCCTGCTATTTGTAATTTTTATAAATGATCTGGATGAGGGTATTGAAGGATGGATTAGTAAATTTGCATATGACACTAAAGTCGGTGGAGTGGTAGATAGTGAAGAGGGGTGTTATAGTTTACAGAGTGACTTGGACAAGTTGCAGAGCTGGGCCGAGAGTGGCAAATGGAGTTTAATGTGGAAAAGTGTGAGGTAATGCACTTTGGCAGGAATAATAAATGTGTAGAGTATAGGCTAATGGTAGGATTCTTAATAGTGTTGATGAACAGAGGGATCTTGGTGTATTTGTGCATAGATCCCTGAAAGTAGGCAGTCAAGTCGATAAGGTTGTTAAGAAGGCATAGCTTTTATTGGTAGGTGGATTGAATTTCAGAGCCGCAACGTCATGTTGCAACTGTAAAAAACTCTATTGCGGCCGCACTTGGAGTATTGTGTGCAGTTCTGGTCCCCACATTATAAGAAAGATGTGGAGGCATTGGAGAGGGTAGAGAGGAGGTTTACCAGGATGTTGCCTGGTATGGAGGGCAGGTCCTATGAAGAGAGGTTGAAGGATTTGAGTTGTTTTCGTTAGAAAGGAGGCGGCTAAGAGGGGATCTTATTGAAGCATATAAGATGATTAGAGGTTTAGATAGGGTTGACAGTGATAGCCTTTTTCCTAGGATGGAGAAAGCTAGCACGAGGGGACACAGCTTTAAATTAAGGGGTATGAGTTATAGGACAGATATCAGAGGTAGGTTCTTTACTCAAAGAGTGATTAGGGAGTGGAATGCCCTGCCTGCCGCTGTTGTAGATGCGCCAAGTTTGGTGGCGTTTAAGAGGTAATTGATAAGTATATGGAAGAGAAGGGAATGGTTTAGTTTAGAGGGGCATTGCTTTTTATTTTGGTCGGCACAACATCGAAGGCCGAAGGGCCTGTTCTGTGCTGTATTGTTCTATGTTCTATGTTCTATAAATCAGATTTTTATGGACAATTTGCTAACCTTAATTCCCTTATATTTACAGAGAGAAAATACATCCAATATTTCCAGTATGGAAGATCCTAAAGTATCAAGTGGCATACACTTGTCCCATACGATAGCTTTGATGTGATTTGACTATGTAATGACCATTTCCATCTTCCAGAATGATATGAAAGGATTCCTGAATCAAATTGCAAAATTTAATAAAATCAACTGCATTCCTTGAAGTTTCATCGCATTGCTAATATGAGCAGGTTAGGTTTATTGATCATGATAAATTTCCCCTTGGTGTCAGGAGGATTATCAGGCTTAATATGTGGGGATATGGGGATCAGGTATTGGTGAGATTGTTTTTTTTTTGGTGCAGGTTGGTGGACCAAATGGCTTCCTTTTGCACTGAAAGGATTCTATCATTCTGTCATATGCAACACATTCCATGCAGGAATCGACCAAACACATACAGCGTGCATCATAGTGACTTCCTACGTCAATTGACAAATTAAATGATCCATTACCAAATTTAATGAAGCATGAGTTTTAACTCCCAATTTTCATTTTTTTTTTGGTAAAGAGGAATGTTCATTTCTTTATTTAAACATCATTTTAATATCTTGGTGTGATTCACGGATTTTCAAAAAGCAAAGCTCTGGATTTGATTTACAATCCCTTGAGGCTGCAGGCCAACCTGTGGCTTAGAGCAGTAAGTTGACCTCAAGCAAATTATTCTGACACACTTCTTTCTGAACATCTTGTGTCGACTTCCTCCCGATCAAAACGTAATCATATATTTCCAATCGACTCCAGTCCACAATCCTCTGAGGTATCTGTGTTTTTCCTATGCCTGTCACTCAAAACTCTGACTTTAATCGTTGCATATTTGCCAGGCATTGTTTCTGTCCTTGCAGATGCTACCAGGCCTGCCGAGTTTTTCGACATTTTTTTTTCCTTTAGTTTCATATTCTACCATCGGCACCTATTTGCTTCTATCCATTGTTTCTCTGCATTCCCTGTAACAATGTTGCAATCGCGGTTCATCCTTCCAGTACGGAGCTTTCCCGAGTAATGATTGAAATTGTCCCTTGCTAGAATTGTTATCATATTACTCATTTTTACCTGTCCTTTATTTACTGTATTCTGTTCATCATAACCTGCGCGTCTGTGAGATACACGGGTCACTTCACGTTCTAATAATTGCTGAGATTCTGCAAGCCGTTTTTTTTTCAATCCCATAAACCGAGATGAATGGATATTAATCGCCTCACTAACATGTTGAACAATTACTGATTTCCTATCACACTCCATTACCAGAATCTTCCCATGTTTTGCTACTCTTTTACTCTATATGATGTCCACATGAGTTATCTCTTACGATATTCTGTGATATTGTAAAGCTCGCTGTGTTTTCTATGCGAATGCTGCCTTGAAGAATATTCCTCTCCCTCCATATGCGGCATCCAAACGCAGAGAAAACTTAGAACTAATTCCACTTGCTTCCAAGAGCTAGAACCGATCACACTGCACACAAGGGTATTTAACACATTAATTGACACGGATTATAGGTCTTAACCATTTGCACCGAAAGACTTCCATGTGCTAGCAACGCCACCGCAGACCTCAGTTTGTAGTTTAATTGGTCAGCTAAGGGTTTACAGAACATTTGTTCAATCACTGTGATTTATTTCACAGTGCCCATAGCTGAAAGGATTTTGCGCTGTGGTGTTAACCACCGCGATACTCAAATTTAGAAATATATGTCTGCCATTTCCATCCTTAACGATCCACACATACTTTTTCCACTGCCATTCGGGAAATTGATCGACGCCCTCACTTCAGTCCATTTTACTTGATGTTATATTGAACTGTGCTTGTTCTTAACCCAGTAATTGCAGAAAATGACTGAATCTTGTTGTTCTAATTCTGAAAATTAAAATGAAAATATTGCCTACCTGGAACCATATCCTGAAATCCATTGTTGCAACTTCGTTACTGCCTCATAACGTTGAGCAATTTACAACAGGTGTAATGATGCTCTATGTCTGACCAGCCTTCGCCATCTAATTCGATGAGTCAACGATTTTTTTCTCAACCGAGCTGAATTTTATTCTCTCACCATTGCATCCTTCCAATTCGCCTTCCGTTTTCATCTTCTCTCTCCGTTACTCATTCAACTACCTTTCTTTTTCTTCATAACAGGTTACCACACTATTGCAATATCCATTCATCGAGATTCTTTGATACGTGCATAATTTTCATTAACACCTGCATCGTTGACCCTAAGTATTTTTAAAGTGTCTAACACATTCATATCAGCATTCACAAATCATGACTGTCAGTCGTTGTTTTCTGTTATCACCATTGTATAAGTTTCTGCAAACTTAGCTGTGTGGATGCACAATATTCTTTTAGACTCTGTTTCGACATATATATTTCTTGTCTATCACATTGCACTGTTCTAATTACACCACTCCGATTACACTGTGTCTTAATTTTCCTTAATTTTAATTTCATCTTTTCGGTCTTTTGACACTTCTGGCAGAGCAGGATTTCTATTGAAACACGCTGTGCCTAGTCACAGAGCCCTGACCAATTTGGGGGAAGGATTTGCTGGGCATCCGCTGGCTGGTGCCTGGGAGTTGTACTCTGTTGATTTAATGGTAACGTTCAAGATAGAGACAATACAAAGAAAACAGTCCTGTGTGATTGGTGCCTTTTCATTTCAGTCTGCGTCCGTGTAGAGTCTGTCAGTAGCATCAATCCCTTATCTTCGCATCTCCTGGTCCAGTTTAACCCTTGAAACCACATGCCGAATAAAATGAAGACAATTATTTTCAAAAGGCTGATGTGGAAACTTGTTACATAAAATTTCCTGCAATTTTTCAAATATAACAATGGACATATTTGTAAAAGGAAAGTTCTTCTCTCTCTCTCTCTCTCTGCCTCTGAAAGTTTCCCCATCCATCTCTCCTTTTTTCTCGCTCTCTCTCTCTTTCCCGAAGCCTTTCATTATCCAATGTGCCCTCGATCCATTCTTTTTTTTTTTAATCAGTCCATCTCAACCTCACGTTTTACTATTGACTTCAATTTTAATCGGAGTTATTGGCAAATCTCCGCCAGCAGTCAGGCAGGAGCTCATTTAATCCAGTCAGCAATTGGCTGCTCTCGGATGAGAATGAAAAATGACTTTGATTGGTTTCATACACTCCGCAAATTTAGTGACAACAAAGGAAACGTGTCCTGGTGGTCCGAATGTATGTGGAACCACCTCAAAGCTGCTGTGTTGCAGTGATTATCAAGTGAACCGAGATTGACCTATTTATTGTTTGCTAAAGCCATTTGACAAAGTGTACCTTCCGTTGTTGATATCACGTCGCACCACAATGCAGACAACAATTAAATTATTTTAAACGCACTCCAAAGATAGCGTTTAATTTCCTCCGTCATATTCCTGGATGTAGCGATATGAGTTGATTAAATAAGACACACATTTCCACATTAGTACTCCTAAAAGATGGATAATGGTTTCAGTTTTATAAGCTACATTATACTAGGAGCTGCCTAGAATGTGTAAATGCAAGGCTCGCTAACTGAATATTCACTGTTCTCTGCTGTGATTTATATAATGTCACACGGCCTTACAAATAGATCAATACAGTGCATCCCAATGTAACAATGCAGACTGCAATATATGTAGAATACATTAGAGTGCATATACTCGTCAGGAAATACGTCCCCTCAGTGTATGTTGTTACTGGCGATCAACACAATTAAATGCACCATTATGTCCACTAAATTTGAAGTATCCAATAAAACCAAAACATTTTGAGGAATACATGGAACTTTTAGTCATATTTTAGAATACCAATGGACGATGATGCCAGTATGAAATGATTATTGTGAATATATAACATATTTACCAATGTATAATTTCAGTAACATGGGGCTTTGTAAAACACAATGTCCGTATAGCAGAATCTTAAAACATAGGTGGTCGTTCCGGACCAACATGCCTGCATTGCCTCTTCGATAGAACTAACGTATTAGCCGCACTCTCCACGCTTTCCCAGAAACCTATAGATGTTTCTGAGATTTTGTTTTTGGTAAGCTAATATTCATCGAAGAATGAAGAATGTCTCTCACTTCTGTTCTTTCTCTATCGCTTCTGTCCTCCATTATTTTTATTCTTTTCCGCCGCTCTATCCCTTCTGTCTTCCAAATTCCCGAATTATTTCTGCATTTAAAATGTTATATTAAAAACAAGGTGACAATTTTTAATGAAATAGGCTGTTAATTTAAATGGTAGAAGGTAAGTGAAAGATTTGACCCCATCTCCCTCTTATTTTCAATTCTGTGTGTTCACGTCGTGGGCTGTGGAAAGAATTGGCTGTTTGACGTGTCCGTTCTTGTCAACGAGTATTTGTGCAGAGCCTGTAAGCGTTCTCTTTTTTAAAATATTCGAACTACAGTAATGTTCATTTCTCTGATACTCTGAGGAATGAACACCCCACAGAGATATTACTGAAAATGTTCGATCTGAAATTATAACGATAGTTGTCTGTAGAAGACGGCTGCGTGAAATTTGCTTGTGAACTTTGTTACAAAACAATGGTAATAATATATTCGAAACAACGTCTGTATGGTCAAGCTATAGCTGGAAAGTGCATTAAATCTATGGGCAAAAGCAGACACAATAATAATTTTACTTCAGCATTATTGGTCACTGGGAGTGTGAGTTGAGGGAGGGTAGTTTTGTGGTCTGCGGTCCTTCTGTTATATCCCGACTGCCAAAAGGTGATCGAATGTTACAATGTCGGTGCCAAAAAAAAACTCAAGCACCTATTTTGAGTGGAAAGATTTTACTTAGTTTCATTGCAAACTACAGAAAATGCCAGTGTGACTGCAAAATTTGGCTTATACCACAAGTCTGACATGTCTATTCCGACTAATACGTTGCATAGTTTTACTGAGTTTGAGTTCACTAATTTTGAGATTCTGCATTTCAACTGACCTCCTAATTCTTATATTCGTCTTTTAGGACCTCTTCTCTTTTTTTATCTATGTCAATTGTGTGGACATTTCGAAGGAGTAAGTGTTGAAGTGTTCGAAATGAGGAATTGCATTAAGGGAGACTGGCCTCCGCGGCCGGACGGGATCTGTGCCAGTTTACTGCCGGGGGCAAGGGAAGAAATAGGCCGGCCTTAACAGATCACATTCTCTTTGGCCACAGCCGAGATTACGTAGGAATGAAGAATTAACCAATATTGTTCTTTTTCGGAAATTAAGCCGAGATAATCCAGGAAATTATAGAATGGGACTTCAGTGGTGGGAAAGCTTTTGGAGAAGATACTGATGGATAGGATATATGCACATTTGGAAGAAAGTGAACAAATTAGTGACAGGTAGCATGGTTTTGTATGGGGAATTTGCTCCTCATCAAGCCGATTGAGTTTTTCCAAGAGGTAACAAAGATAATTCATGAAAGGCGAACTGTAGATGCAGTCCTTATGTAGTATGGTAAGGCGTTTGACAAGTCTGACATAGTAGTCTGTTGCAAAATTAAAATCGCATGAGATTCGGGGTGGGTTGAATAGGTGGATAGAGAACTGTCTTGGTTATAGAAGATAGAAAGTAGCGATGGAAGGTATTTATCTGAACAAGTTTTGTAGCTATTGATGTTCCACACCGATAAATCCTGAGACCTCTCTCGTTTGGCATATATATATATAAATATAAAGGTTCTGGAGGAAAACGAAGGCTTAAAAAAGTAAGTTTCCAGATGACACGAAGATTGGTGGAGGTGGGGATAATGTAAGAGATTGTCAGGGAGTTCAACTAGGTATAGATAGTTTGGAAACTAGGGCACAGGGATGGTAGATGAACTTTAATCCAGAACATTGTGATTTGATGAAAAATGTAAGATCAATTATAAGCTTGAATTATATTGCAATTACAGAATCCTTTTGAAATTGAACATGCAGAGTATCTGGGCCTGCAAGTCAATGTTTCCCTAAAATTGGCAACACAAGTAGCCAAGTTGATGAAGAAAACATATGGTATATTTGCCTTCATTGTCCGGGGCACTGAGTACAAGAGTTGGGAAATCAAGTTGCAGCTAAAAAACATTTAGTTTAGGCCACATTTGAATTATTGATTGCAGTTCTGGTCACCGTACTAGAGAAGGACGTGGACGCTTTGGAGAGAATGTAAAAAAGGTTCAGCAGGATGCTGCCTGGTATCACGGGTGTTGACAATGAGGCGGGGGGGTGGTGGTTTGGGTGGGTGGTGAGGTTGAATAAACGAGGATTGTGATCACTGGAAAGTCGGAGGCTGAAGGGAGACTTAATAGAAGTCTGCAAAATTATGGGAGGCATACACCAGGAGTACAGTCAAAGGCTTTTGACCTGGGTGGGAGTGTAAATTATAAGGGCGCACAGATTTAATGTGAGAAGTGTAACGTTTAAGGGAGATGTTCTCAGTACGTTTTTCATACAGGGAGTGTTGAATGCCTCAAACACGCTGCCGGAGGAGGAGGTGGGAGCAGGCACTTTAGTAGCATTTAAGTGGTAACAGGTTGGGCATATGAATAGGGAGGGAATAGAGAGAATATAGGCCGAGTAAGGACAAAAGTTTTTTTGTTTATTTTGTCAGGGCACCATGATCGGTAAAGACTTGGAGCATAGAATATCCTATTCCTGCGCTGTGTTTTATTTGTCCATTGCACTTTGTTATTTGTTCTCAATACGTGATGCAATGACTGGTAGTTCACCTTATCCTCCAGAATATCCTTGTGCTGCTTTGAAAGCCCTTGGCCCTAGCACTAGAGAGGCAACATAAGATTCTAGAATGTCGTTTGCAACCACTGTAACGCCTATCTATACCCCTTACTTTTTGGATGTTCTATAGCTGTTGCAGTCATGCACATTAACCCCCTCTCCAGTGTAGCAGAGCTAACTGTGTTTCCAAAAGTTGGGCTTTTCACTGAGCACCACCCCCCCAACAACAATATTCAAAATAATGTAACTGTCCTGTAGTTGTATGGCCACAGGGGATTCCTACACTGTCTGCCTCGATCATTTGCTTTGCCAGCTTGTCAACCATTCCCTTTCTGCTTGTGGTTTCTGAGCTCATGATGTGATCATCTGTATATGCATCCAGCGATTCTATCAGTTTCACGACACTCCACAATCTCCCAATCTCCGCTCTACCTCAGGAATCTCTCCCTCAATATCTCCCTCCCTCTCTCTCTCCCCCTCAGAATCTCTCTCCCTCAATATATTTTACTTCTTCCAAATTGCATCACGACACACTATTTCAGCTGCAAATTCCATCTGCCACTTATCCGTCTATTTGACCATCTCATTTATGTCTTCCCGTCACTCAAGGCATTCAACCTCAGTGCTAACCACCGAGCCAATGTATGTGTTACCTGCAAATTTACTGATCCTACCCTCATATAGTCATCTATATAATTTATATAAATGTGGGCCCATTACGGATGACTGTGGCATGCCGCTGGTCACTGGCCTCCAGTCATCATCCAATATTGAAGCTTGAATCGTCAGCTATCAGTACACATCGTGCTAAAATCCAGGAGTCGAACAGAATTACGAACAACAGGAGTGAACAAGTCCTCACTGACAAACCGCAGAGTCAGGAATAGAACAGCAGAAAACTGTGACACGCCGATATATTCAATTATTTTCCATCCCTCTCAGTGAAGTGATTGTCTGGAATGTTTGAAATGCATTTATCCAGGAATAGCGCATATCCTGCTGGAATGATCTGGGTGAAGCTTCAGTTTTAATGGGTCTCAGCCCTTTGTTCCAGACTGGGATATTTGTTCAGCTCTGATCACAATGAAATATGACAGGGACAAAATGGACGCAATGTTCCAGGGATACAGATAATTTAACAATCATAATATTAAACAATGATGACTAACATGGTATTAGTTTCATTCCCTACAACACTGACTAACTGGATGATATTGGAAAAAACAAACTGAATGTTATCAGATGAATACATTGCATTTCCGCATTCTAAACATGGTCCAACTCTGATCCTCCCACCACTCGTCTGCTCCTGAAATCTTCATTAATGTTCTCTCTCGACATGACTGTTCCAATGTTCCTCCAGCCGACTTCCATCTTCCGCCCAAATATTCATATATATCTCATCCAAAATTCTGCTGTCTGCAATTTCATCTCAACCAAACCCAGTTCATCAATCAGCCCCGTGATGTCTCAACTACACTGGTTCCTGGCCCGGCAATGCCTCGATGTTAAAACCCTCGTGCTTACTTGCAAGTATCTCAATTAATTGGCTCATATCATTCTCCATCTCAACAACAGTTCCAGATGTATAAATTTGACCTCCTCCACCTCCAGTGTAGGTTTAGCCAAAGGTTCAAATTAGAGATGAACTTCAGCTCCAGTGACGTTGGCTTATCAGTTCTAAGGAAACAAATTCATCTCGAATGTTAGTGCAAATTACTTCTGAAGAATCCTGGTCACCCTCAGTGTAAGTAGAATCAATTGATGGACAAAGCAATGTGAGAATAATCCGTAGTTCAGGCTTCCCACTAGTAAAAAAGGAGGAACACCAAAAATTATATTTCCTGATCCTACTAATTCCAAAGTATCAATGCCCTCTCAATAATAGGTGTAGTGCTTTCTGGTATAGGCGGGAAATAGTCACTACCAGTGTAACCATAGAAGTATAAGGAATCCTGAAAGTCCTATTCCAAGCCAGTTCCAGCGCTAAGTGATATTAGCACTATAGAATGGTGGGCATTTCTGTTATTAATGACGAGGCCCCGTCATTAATGCATTCCAGGGAGTGTTTCCATCATAATGTTGCAATGTTTAATTTGCTGGTCGATATGGAGTACTTCAGGCAATAGGAGTATCTTAAGAGCCAGAAAACGATGTTTTGCTTCAAACATTTATGTTGGAATGTTAAGAGATTTTGAAATGCAAACATTTTCAGGGAGGAACACAGCATTTTCATTCTGATAAGATACATCCCTAGGATGTATTGCATGAACTGAAACTCAGTTTGCAATTTTCCCAATTGAATTGCAATTGTACGGTAGCTATGTAAAACGCTGATTACACTCTACATGTAGTAGTAGGAGAAGGCCTGGGCATTACACTGTAGGTAGGACACATTGACTTTGGAGGGAATGATATGTAGGTTGAGAAGAATGATAGCTGCACTTCAGCAGCTCAAACATGATGAGAGATTATACAAGTTAGAGCTGCTTTATCTCAAATTTAGACATTTATGGGCTGACCTAGCAGAGGCAATCAAGATGCTGATCGAAAAAGACAGTCGTTCCACTGTTTGGAGATTTTAGAACGAAGGGGCAAAGACTAAAAGGCAGATTTAGGCCTTTCAGAAGAAATAGAAAACACTTCTACCCACAACGAGTGGCAGAGATTTGGAGCTCTAACTCAGAATTGACAAAGTTTAGAAGTTCAGATCTATTTTAAAATCTGAATTGAATATGTCTTTGTTAAACAAAGTTATTAAGGATCAAAAGCAGGTATATATCGATTGTCCACACATAGCTATGATCTCATTAAATAGCAAGAACAAATAACAAAGAAAATTACAGCACAAGAACAGGTCATTATGTCCTCCAAGCCTGCATCGACCATGAATGAGTCCATTGAGCTAAAAACGCTTAATGGATTGAATGGTCTATACCTGTTCCTATCTTGTCATGTTGCTATTATTGATGCACTCAAGAACAGATCACACTGTATGGAGAGAATTCAAATATTAAGGCAATATCTGTTGTTTTCATGTTGCAGTGTTTCATGATGCTCTTCACAAGTAGTGTGAATTCCATATATTTACTCAAAGAAAACAAATATGAAATGTTAATTAGAAATGAAAAAAAAAATACTGTTCCTATATCAACACAACATAAAATCAAATTCAAGTTGCTGCTGCAATAAGAAGAAAATAATGTGTTCCGCTAATCAAACATAAGATAAACAGTTGCATATATCTATTTGTTAAATGGCTGTAAGTAATGATAATGATGATTTCAGCTAATTAACTACATGAGGGATTGGTGTATATATAAATGCGGGGTACCACTTAGAGATTTTGTCATCCAAGTTATCCATCCATTTTCAGAAGATGGGAAAACTTCTTATTCTGTTGACAAAAGAGATTTACTACCCAATTATAGCAGCTATTGGTGTCCCTGGTGAGCCATTGTAAATTCTTTGTTTTTAATGAGTTTCAGCTCTCTTAATTTTTTGTTACCTTTTGGATAAATTAAGGCTTCACATCACTTAAGCAGGTGCTGGAGCACTATCCAATTTTCTTTCTTTCTTTCAGCCAACTTGGTGACCATTGTGATTTTATGCCGAGGAAAATGTGGGCTTTCCAATTGTATCTCGTTAATCATGTTAGCCATGGCCACAGCGGATCTATTGGTCATGATTATCAATGTAATGATGTATCATATATTCAGTTATAATTTTCCATTTTCATTTTTTCACTTCACTCCCGTGTGTAAGTCTGTGCTGTACATGACCGCTGTTGCACTCGATTTGTCTGTTTGGTTCACTGTTTTCTTCACATTTGACCGATTTGCAGTTATATGCTGCCAGAAGTTCAAAGCAAAGCATTGCAGGTTGAGAACTGCAGTTATGGTTGTAACTATTTTATCTATTCTGATATTTTTAAAGGATATCCCATTTTTCATTGAGCATGAACATCCACAAATAATTAACAATGTTCGGTGGAGTTGTCAACCAAGTGTGGCATTTTTGTCATCATCTCAGGGTGTCGCGTTCTTTTGGTTTCACATAGTTTCACTTGTCTGGCTTTCCTTTACTTTAATTGTCTTGTTTAATTCGTTGACAATTAGACGTATTATGTTGGCAAGTCGAACTCGAAGGAAGCTTGGGTCTCACAAAACTGAGAAAAACGCTGACCCAGAGATAGAGAAGCGGAGGAACTCTATCATTTTACTCTTCACTGTTTCGGGCAGTTTTTTAATGTTGTGTTTGCTGTCTATCATTGGTGTTATAATTTCGAGAGTTATAAGTGTTAATTCCTACCAGGGTGACAGGAAAAACCTTAAATATATCGTATCGGAAATTGGAACAATGTTGAAGTTTTTGAGTTCCTGTCCAAATACATGCATATATGCAGTGACTCAGAAAAAAATCCGAGGGGAGCTGAAGAAGGTCTTGAAATCTCCCTGCACATTGATACGGCGCTTCTCTCGAAATGAAGAAAATTGAACTTGTAGCTCCAAGTGAAACATTTGATATTTTTAACCTCCGCCCCCCCCTCCCCCAACACCTCCAATGTGTCATCTTCGTTTGAAATGTTCTCCTATTCTAGCTATATGAAATTCGTTCACGGAAAAAAAGTGCACATTTGTATTCAAACTCAGATTGTGTTATAACGTCTTTATAGAATAAGTGTTTCCTCAGTTCATTGGCTGAAAGCTACACCCACATAAAGACATTACATATTAGAAGTTAAATATGCTAATGGTAAAGTAGTAACAGAAGGGGCTATTTGATCATAACTATTTGATACGTGAACAAAGTGAAATGATATTTAATTATACCATGCAATTGCTGGGATTGCGGTTGATCCAACAAACTGATGGAAGTGAGTGTTGAACTTGCAAAGAAATGAGCCATACTTTGCATTTATCCAGTAGTCTCAGGGGTTCTGATAGGTAGAGAAGAATCAGAAATGTAAAACCAATTCAGCCAATCAAGATGATCAAGATGAATTCAGCAACTATGGACACAATATGTAAATTGTAGTGTTGGGAGGCCTTTAGAAACAATTACTCTGAACAGAATTGGTAACACGAATGTTAATTATAAAAAAAACAGCATGCATTTATTAATGAACAATCAAATTAAAATCCATTGCGTGAGCGTTTTTTCTTAATAAGTAACAAAAGGTATTTTCACGTTGTGAGATGTGGTGGAGGAGGAGTATTGTCATTACACTAGAATAGGGAAACCCAGGGTAATGTTGTGTACACCGAGGTTCAAATGAAATCGCAGGAAATGGTGAAATTCGAGTTTAGTGGAAATCTGGATACAGAAGCCTAATGATGACCACAAAACTTGTCTCAATTATCGTAAAAAAAAACTATCTGTTTCAATACCCTTTTAGAGGAGGAAATCTGCGTCCTTACCTGAGATAGTGTAAGTGTGGCTCCAGACCCACAGCAACCTGGTTGACTCTCAAATTTCCTCAGAAATGAAAGGTGATGTGCCTTGAATACTGGGAACAGCCAGCGATGTACATATGCCTTATAATGAAAACAAAAAAAGAAATAAGTTTGAGCTGGTTTGTATGAGGTTCCAAACAATAAACTTGTGAGCAACTGTTGAGCCCGTGGGGGAAAAAATAGCCAGGATCGGTACGTACGAAATTGCCTCAGTGTCATCAAAATTTGTTTCAGAATTCAGTAATTAAAAAGTGATATTCAGACAGAATTTTTGTTTTAGTTGTTCTTTGGGAATAAATGTTAAAACCTTGCTCTTCCTCGCATATATTAATGTCCTTAACAATGGAGTATCGGACACAGTTCTAATCAGTTGTTATCAATTGATGTTGAACACACATCCCCTGCACAGGAGAATAGCAGCAAATGGAACTTATCATGAAAAGTGTAGGGTGATGCATTTTGGGAGGACGAACAAGAAAACGGAATAGACAACAGACAGGATGTTCAGAATTCCAGATATGGCATAGAGATATTGGGGTGCATGTCCAAAGATCCCTGAAGTTGCAGGACTGGTGGATAAAGTGGTTAGAAAGGCATATTGGATATCTTAATCCATTTGCCGAGGCATAGAACACACGAGCAAAAAGGTGAAAATGGGATCGCAGATTATTATCTGAATGAGTGGGCAATGTGCAATGAGAGCTGAGTGTTATCGTAAACAAATCACCCAAGGTAAGCGTGCAAATGCAGCAGGCGGTAAATACGGCACACGGTATGTCGGCCTTCATAGCGCGAGGATTGAGTACATAGTGGGGATGTCTTGCTGCAAATATACAAGACCTTGGTGAAATTATACCTGAAATATTGTGAGCAGTTCTTGTCTTCTTTTCTAAAGAAATATATTCTTGCTGTGGAGGAATAAAGATAATGTTCACCAGACTGATTTCTGGGGATGTGAGACTGATTTATGAGGAGTAATTGAGCCGGTTAGGATTATATTAGTTGGCGTTTAGAAGGATCTTTGGAAGTTTATAAAATTCCAACAGGACTAGAATACGTGGATCTAGGATGGATTTTCCGATGTTGGGGGTACCAAGAACCACTGTTCGTCGTCTGAAGAGATGGCATAAATCTTTTAGAATAAGGATGAAGAGAAATTTCTTCCCTAAAGACACGTGAACCGATGGAAATCGAAACCACGGGAAGTAGCTGAGGCCAACGCATTGTATATATTGAAGAATAAGTTAAATAAACTCTTTGCAACATAGGGGATCAACATATTGGGGAAGGGAGTTTCTGGGTTCTGTCCATTTAGTCGGATGATAAGCCATGTTCATAAACAATAGAGGAAAAAAGCTCAAAAAATCGAAAGTCCTATTCCTGCTCCTACTTCTAATGTTTCTATGTCTGAAACCCTCAGTAGCTCACACCTGCATTACTGTGTACAGTTTTTTATCACTGCATTGTGTGAAGGCTGTGACTGCACTGGAAAGGGCACAGAAAAGATTCACCAGATTGATGCTTGGACTTCAGGATTGCAGCTATACAGAGAGATAAGGGATTCTGTTTCTTTTTTCCATCTTAGAATAGGGAGTAATACAATATAGAACATTTCAGTGCAGAAAGAGATATTTCGGCCCATCGAGTCTGCACAGAACACAATCCCACCCAGGGCCTACCCCCGTATCCCTAAATATTAGGCCCACTAATCCCTTCTAACCTAAGCATCCCTGGACAATAAAGGGGCAATCTCTTAGCATGGCCACTCAACCTAACCCACACATGTTTGGACTGTGGGAGGAAACAGCAGTACCCGGAGAAAACCCAAGCAGACACGAGGCGAATGTGCAATCTCCACACAGACAGTGACCCGAGCCGGGAATCGAACCCAGGACTCTGGAGCTGCTACGCACTGTGTTACCGTGCCTCCTTAATGTGGAAATTTTGAGAGCTTCAAGTGCTTAGATCATCAATCACCTGGTCTGGTCCATCCACACTGATAGTACTGTTAGAAAGCAACCTACATCTCTACATTCCAGGAAAAGTGAGAAAATTTGGTATGCCCGCTACGACTTTCATCATTTTTTTTTTATTGATGCAGCATAGAAAACATCCTTTTCGGGTGTATCACAGTGCGGAATGCCTCTTGCTCTGAGCAAGGCGCAAAAAAGAACTACAGAAGAGTGTGAACTAAATCCAGTCCATCACGCAAAATAGCCTTCTCCCACCATTCATTTTGATCATGATTGATCATCCGACTCAAACCATTCTGTTGACACGGTCTACACTTCTTCTTGCCTCAGAAAAGCAGCCAACAAAATTAAGGACCCAAGCACCGTCGACATGATCTCTATCAGGTTCATGCGTCGAGACAAAAAGATACAAAAGTCTGAAAACATCAAACGTCTGTGAAAAGTTTCATCTCTGCTGCGATCAAACTTTTGAATGATCTGATATATATGAAGCTATTTTTTTTTTCTGTCGACCCTACCTGTAAAGTCAACATTAAGTTCTGCACTCTTTCATTCCCTTCCCCATATACTCCGTGAATGAAATGGTTTGTCTGTATAGTGCACAGAAATGCTATTTTCCACTGCAACCCAATAAATGTGACAATAATAAATCAAATCTAATCGAATCATATCAAAAGGCTGATGGGGATCTGTAACATGTATACAAAGTGATGATGGAGATAGATAGGTCAGATGCTTAGAAACGTTTCTGCTTCACAGAAGTTTCAGTAATCTGGAGTTCGGGCGGTGGGGTGTGTGGGTGGGGGGGATGTCGAGATCAAGGTAATGCAGGAGATTTAGAAAAAAAATCTCACCAATCAGAGATAGTAACCTGAACTTCAATGCCTGAGAATGTTACATACGTCTAACAAGCGAGCACTCGAAATGTTACAACATACAAGGTCATGGAGCTAGTACAGGAACATGAAATTAGAATAGATAGGTGCTTACTTGCCTATTTATGGACAAAAGGGCCTGTGTCTTTGCTTTAAGGATCCATTCCTAATTGCATTCCATCTGATACAATCATACCGACCAAGCGCATGGTGGCCTGAACTTATAAAAACTCGTCACTTTTTAAATAGTCGATTTATTTGGGATTTTCACCATGTTGTCTCGACCATACTTTCTTTGAAATCTCTACCATTTTGACGGTCTTTTCAGGTTCTTACAATGCTTCAACGGGAAATTTCATCAGCGTCCCTAATTGTAAAAACTTCGCCACCTACTTTCAACCTGACCTCTGGAATCTCTGCCTGGAAACTCCAGTTACTTACTGTCACATTCGGAAATAAATACAGGAAGGTGAAATTCGTACCATCGGGGCCTCTAATCGTAGTGATAATTTTCGCCAATGTTAGCAAAGCGTACCTGTGACACTGCTGGCTTTGAAAGCTGGCCAACATTAAAATATAATCCAGTGACACTTATTAGTCAATGATATAGGAAGAAGGATTAATATTATTATTATTATTATTATTAATAATAATAATAATAACTATTCAAACAGAGGCATAGTGGTTAGCATTGCTGCTTCATAGCTCAAGAGACCTGGGTTCGATTCTCAACTTGAGTCACTTTCCAAAAGTTTATTTTATGCTGGGGATAACGTATACGTTTTAAGTCCCAGTCAACTGATTTTTTTAAAAATTTTAAATCATTGCAAAAAAGAATCTCTATTGGAATAACTGAGTGTTTTGATCTCGTTAGTAGACCAGCAATTTCAAGGAGCCATGTCCATATCAATGATGGTTGCTGTAACTCCTGTTCCAGGCTTAAATCATCTTTCTGAATCTTCGAATACTTCTGTTGGTGACTACTTAATTTCCTTGAGAAATACTACACTGCCTTTTCATTGACAAATTCGCATTCTTGCAAATTTGAAGGCAAGAAGTGGGACTGTGGGGATAGCCTTGACGAGATGTTCTTCTTCACTGACAATTGTGATTTATCTCTACCTAACAGTTGATGTGAATTTCAAGTTCGTGTATTTAAGTTTCATCAGCTATTAAGACATCAAACTATGTCTTCTTGTCCAAGACAAGGAAATAAGGTATTTGGTTTGATCTTCCAGAAATGTATTGTCGATTAAAACAGAAACCAGTATGAAATACAAATATCAAGATAAATGGTACAATAACGGCTAGTAAGTGGCGATGGTGGTGCATGCTGAACATTTGCTGCTTCTCAGGTACTTAGCCTGGGTTCGATTCTACTGCAAAAAATAGCTTTTTAAACAAATCAAGCGGAAGGTGACCTACTGAAACAATTACCAGGGATTTTGCTTCCAAATTACAGGCGGCTGAAATTGAAATGTAAGGGCCCTTCAGCTCCACTTATTTCCAAACTAAATGCAATTAAAGTTCGTTGTTCATTATTAATAATTAGGATTTTGTGTGACATATAGTTTTGAATCAAAATGCTCTTACTGGGATACAAACATAAAAAAACACATCAGTTCAGACAGCAACTATGGAGACGGAAAGGGAATGATGGATTCGAGTCCAATTTGACTTTTCTACAGAATTATAGAGCAGAATGGAACTGGTAACAAAAATTGCATCTTGTTTAAAATTTCTCTGAATGATCATGTTGAATGCATACTCAAAGCAAACATTCTTTTTTTTCCAAATAGTTGTTTCCTGCAGTGTAATATATGGAAAAAAAAACTTGATGAATAATGAAAAATGAGGGAAAGGAACCAGCAGCTTCCACTGTTTCATTTAATGGTCAGAGTTTAGTTCAACCCTGCTTGGTTCAGTTCATTCGTGTTTGGGGTGATACTTGATGGAATATAAAAATGCAGACGCGCAGGAGGTTCATCACTAACAGTTCCTGTGTAAAACATCGTGCTGAAAGTTCTGCAGCAGATGGCCTGGAACAGGCAGAATAAAGGCAAGGATATATCCATATAAATAAATAGCTAGCAAAGTGAATATTACTTGCCACTTGTCAACCCATGCTGGGCATTTTCCAGATTTTGCTGAATTCGGACAGTGCTTCAATAACTGAAGAGTTGCGATTTGCGCTGCATACTCTGCAGTCGTCTGCAAATACATTTGTTCAGACATTATAATCGAAGTGTGGCCATTAATTCACTATTTGATATGGCTGGGATTAGACTAGTACCCTGAGCGACACCTACAGTGATATCCTGGAGCTGAGATGTTTGATCTACAACAACCATCACCATTTTTCCTTGTGCAAGCTGTGACTCCAACCAGCGGATGTTTTTTCCTCTCATTTCCACTGACTCTGTTGTTGACATTGCTCCTTCGTGACATTTTCGGTCAAATGCTGTTTTGATGTCAAGGACATGTTTTCTTCCCTTACCTTTGGAATTCAATTCTTCTGTCCATGTTTGGACTTAGGAGGCCAGGTACTCCGAAACTTAGCAGCACTGAAACTGAGCAATAATGAGCAACTTATTGCCAAAGAGGCGCAACTTATCTTTTTATTGATTTAGTGATATTCTGGAGTAGACCAATGGGGCAGTCGAATTTGTCCTGCTTTTTGTGCACAGGACATTTTTTTCACAGAGCTAGGGTGATGCCAGTATTCCAGCTGTAATGGAATAATTTGCCAGGAACATGGACAACGTTGAAGCATTAGGATCCATTGTCTTTGAAGTATGCACAGCTTTCAGCCTTTTTTTTAATGTATCATTTAGCATGGATCAAAGATTCAGATCTCTAAACCTGGGGACCTGTGGAAGAAACAAAGGTGAATTATCGGCTCAGCACAGTAGCACAGTGGTTAACACTGGTGCTTCACAGCTCCAGGGTCCTGGGTTCGATTCCCTGCTCGGGTCACTGTCTGTGTCGAGTTTGCACGTTCGCCTTGTGTCTGCGTAGGTTTCCTCCTGGTATTCTGGTTTCCTCCCACAGTCCAAAGATGTGCGGGTTAGGTTGATTGGCCATGCTAAGAGATTCCCCCTTAGGGTTCAGGGATACATAGGTTAGAGGGATTGTGGGTATAATATGTAGGGATAGGGCTTGGGTGGTATTGTGTTCAGTGCAGATTCGATGGGCCGTCGGGCCTCTTTCTCCACTGTAGCGTTCTATGATTTCTATGGCTTCGACATTTCTGGCCGAAAATTGGTACAATTATTGAGAAATAGATGTTTACAGCATAACCACAATCATTTTGACCCATCGTGTTTGCCAACCAGCAATCAGCCCCCTATCCTAATGTTATTTCCAGCACTTGGTCCGTCGCCTTGTATACTATGTGTTTTTTTTTCAGTTCTTATGCACGCATATCTTAAATATTGTGAGGGTTCCTGCCTCCACCAAAACTCTTTAAAAATGAGTTCCACGTTTCCACAACCATCTGGCGGAAAAGTTTTCTTTTGAAACCAACTTTAAATTTGCTTCCCACAACGCTACCTGTGCTACGGTTATCGAACATTTGCTAAGTGGGATGGTTTGTTTCTATCTACAATGTCTATGCCCTCATAATTTTGTATACATCAATCAGCCTCCACAACTTTCCACCCTTGTTTTCTCCCCACCCTTGTCATCACCCCACCCTATCCAGCCTCTCTTCTTAGCTGAACTTCTCCAGCCAAGGCAAAAAAAACTAGTGAATTTTCTCTGCATCCTTTCTGGATTAAGCACGTCCTTGCTATTGTATGGAGAAAGACCAGCACACAATTATGTAGCACGGGCGTAATGGGTGCTTGTATAACTTCATCATAAAGCCCCTTCCCTTATACTCCATGCCTGGGCTAATAGAAACCATTATCTCATATGCCTTCTTACAATCTCAATTATCTTCCCTTCTGTCTTCAGGGCATTTTGGACAGGTGCATAAAGGTCCCCGTTGCCTTGCATATTTCATAGCAGTCTGCGCTCATTGTGCATTCCCCTACCTTTTTAATAATTCCAAGCGTATCACTTCACAACTTTCAGCGTTAAGTTCAATTTGCTACTATTCTGCCCATATGGCCATCCCGTCTATATCATCCTGCAAACTACGGCTTTTCTCCTCACTAATGCATCGCTGATTTTTGTGTCATCTGTGAATTTATTGATCACAGCCACCACATCTACATTTAGATTATTACTGTACACTACAAACACTTGGGGATCTGATAACAAACAGTGCAATACGCTACTGGACACAGGCTTGCAGTCACAAGATCCTTCGACCATCAACCTCAACCTCCAGTCTTTCAGCTAATTATGGATTTAATTTACCAAATTCCCTTGAATTGCCTGAGAACTTCACTTATTGATGAGTCTCTCATATGAGATCTTTCCAAAGTCTTAGTGAAGGCTACGTAAACGATGTCAAGAGCACTACCCTCGCTTATACATCTCGTTACTGCCTAAAAAGAATCAAATTTGCCAGGCATGACATTCGTTAGGCGCTGTGGTGGCATAGTTATTAGCACTGCTCTGTCATAACCCTAGGAACTCGAGTACAATTCCAGACTGGGGTGAAAGTCTGTGTGGAGTTTGCATGTTCACCCTGTGTTGACGTCTTACCTCCAGGTACGTAGGTTTCATCCCACACAATAGTTAAGTTAATTCGGCTTTGTAAATTGTCTTTTACTGTCAAGGGGATTAGCAGGATAAATACATGGGATTACAAAGATAGGCCCGATATGCTATTGTTGTAGATGCAGGCTAGATGGGCCAAATTATTCCTTTCTGTACTGTAGGGATTTTACGAATTGATTCCAGGACAAAACCATGTTGGGTATTCTTGATGAATCCTTGCATCTCCGAGTAGGGGTTAATTATTTTTCGCACATACATATTTGTTCCGATGAATTTTTCTTCCACAGGCGTTTGATTCATTGGATGCATGTTCCTGTTTATTCCTTACCTCTCTTATTGTATAATTGTATAATAGGTGTCGCCCATTACTCAATCACCTGTTCCGTGACCAGAGAAAATTTGGGAATTAGCATCAGAGCAACTGTTTCCTCATAGCAGCTTGGATGCATCTAATTTGAGCCTCGAGATTTATCCAGTTTCAATCCAGCGAGAATTGCAAACACATTGCACCTACGATGATGACTTGTCCAAATATATCACAATCACCTCACGGCCCCAGCACTTGAAACATGTATCTCCTCACACCATAATGAACACATATACAAAATGTTAATTCAATGTACACCAAAAGTTTTCGACTTCATACTTTTGTTGCCCATTTGGCTTTTAATGTGTCGTACAATTTCTCTATTTACCATCTTTCCATTAATAAACTTATGAAACACGTTGGGACGCTCTTTTATTTCGCAACTATTCTTGCATCATGATCTTCTTCCTTTTTCGTATTTTTAATTATTATTTAGTACACTTTCTGTGTTATTCTAAGACAGTCACTGTGTTGAGTGTCCTCAATCTGCGATAAGCCTTCCATTTTGTTTTTCCTTTTCCAATCTGTATAAGTTAACTTCTGGAATTCTCTTGGCTTCTTGGAACTACACCTTCTTTGCTTTCTCAGGGACCTCTTGGCATTGCACTCTCTCGATCTGTCTTTTTTGTAATGACTCCCACTGCTCTGATGTGGTTCTTCCTAAATAGCTAGTTCCTGCCCTCTTTAACTCGAGTCCAACGTTGCTAGATAAAACAGCTATCCCAAATTCAAAAACTTTATCTCGATCCATTTTGCGCTTTTCAATAACAACATTAACTATTAGAGAATTATAGCAATTATCAACGAGGTGTTCACTCTTCTGCTACCTTCCTGGATTCATTCTATAAAACCAGGCCCCTCTTACATAAAACTTTCTACATGTTCTTTCAAAAGGCTCTCTTGGGTGCCATTTAAAAATGTTGCCCTCTCTAAACTTTTCAGACTTTGGCCATTCCAATCAATATTACAGAAGTTGAAATCCGCTAATTTTGTTACTAATTTGTTTCAACAGTATAATGATATTTGCTATATATCTGTTCTTCTATCACTCCGATACTCTTGTGGGCTACAGCAATGTGATCTCCACATTTGTATTTTCAATTTTACCCATATGTCCTCAACTGAAGAGACTGCTAAGATATCATCACGCTTCAGAACAGACTCCTTGATCAATATTGCAACACCACTATGGAAAATTTCTTTAGAAAAATAATCATAGCTCGGTGGAATTTTTCCAAATTTATCGTGAGTTCTCGCTACAAACATGTGATCAGTCCTCAAATGTGATTGGTCCCCCTACCTTGATTATTATTACTAACCCTTGCATACTGAATTTCGTATTGAACGCCCACATTTTGAGGAAGGTTCTAGATGATGTGATTCTGCTCAATTTAGAGGCTTGATGAAAGAAGAAGTAAACAGTTCTACTAGGCTTATACTATTGTCCTTCCGCTCTGATTGAGAAACGATTGTGTTAGAGATGGGAGCATGTGAGGGTTTGGGAGGAGAGATATGTGGTGGTGTAAAATTTGCAATTAAATGAATAGGAAAGAATAGAAGTGACAAACAGAATTGTGAGCAATTTCAGATCTTCCAGCTCCATCTCCGACTTACTCCAGCCAACCAGTTTTAAACAGTTAATAAAACCAAAACACACCTTGCCATACAAACCCTTAAAAATTCTGGCATCATCTTCAAGGATTTAAAAAAAAAACACATTTTTAAAATAAATTCCCATTATAATCATCAGTCAGCAACATTCTCACTTAAATGCAATCCCTTCTACACAAGTTAAGCCTTTCCTTTTAATTTCAATCCCAGCATACATTCCTTCAAGGTTCAACTGCTTTAAAACGCCCTAGCCAGTTGACTTTGGAGCATTTCATATGTTAACCTTCAAGTGTTTCTTCACAAAGTTCCTCCACCTGTGTTGGCATTTTACGGAGAGGGACATGAAATACGTTTTTTGAGGATTAGCTCTTTGAGGGAGCTGGGTGGCTCTGAGAAGAGCCTCCTTTTCCAGGTATTAACACACTTTCTTGGATGCTTGACTTCTTCCTGGCTGCTGTTGTTTTTTTTTTCTTAGCCTTGGAGATGTGAGTTTGGGTTGGGCTTTAGATTTGTTATTTTCCTGGCCATTTTCGTTTTTTTTTTTGTCTACCTGTGACCATCTTGGAGATATTGAACATTTTCATTGGAGGCTTCTTCTAAAGTATTGGACATTTGGCCATCATTTTCCCCATCGGTGCCGTCCTTGTGATTGTTTTCTTGGCTTTTGGATCCATTGTTCCGAATTTCCTGTCTGTATTTTTTTTCTAGCTGAGAGATTCTTGGCTGCTGTTTTCTTTGCCTTATTGACCACTTGTCATTGCATTCTCTTCTTAGCGATTTGGAAGGATCAAGGTGTACCCTGATTCTTTGGCTGCACGAGGTAGAATGTTTCTTCACTTTTTTTTTAAATTAAATTCGTCTGGCAGTGGAGCTTCTCCAAATCGAAACCCATGCAAATCAAAGCTTCCTTCTGGCAGCCGGCGATATTTTATTGCCTTCTATGAGACATTGAGAACACCTTAAAAAACTCTTCCACCAACTTGAAATATTAAAATAAGAAATGAGAAGCAGCAGATGGAAAAGATTCAGAGGGCTTCACGGAATTCGATTAATTCCGTTGGATCCCACATCAGAGTTGAGAGAAAACCATCACTATCAGCAGGCAGAATCAAACTAGATTAATTAGACATTGAAACTCGGTTAAATGTTTGATTTGCAGAAATGTTCCCCACTGCCCAATCACTCAGCACACGTGCATTTGGCAAAAAAGTGCCAATACAATTGCAAAAAGAGTTGAGCTTCCTGCTAAAATAAATTTGACGCTGAGCAGCAGAAGGTGATATCAGGTCAGGTGACAAAAGCTTGGTGAAGAAGCAGATTTTAAGGAACATCTTACGGAAGAGAGATCTCGAAATAAGTTGAAAGGTTTAAAGAGGGAGTCCAGTATTTTAGATCAGCTGAAAGCATGGCTGACAATGCTTGGGGATTAAAATCTAGAACATGCAATATGACAGAAGAGTACGTATGTGTAGATACGTTGAAATGGAAGAGATAGTATAAACAAGGACGAGCGAAATCATAGTAAGTTTTGTACTGAAGTATTAGGATTTAAAAAATGGCGCATGGTGGGCTAGAAACCAGTGTAGCTCAGCAAATATGGTTTTCATTGGCGAACAACACTTGGTACAGGTGAAATTGCAGGCAGCAGAATTTTGGTACATGTATGGTGCAAAATGGGAGGCCGGCCAGGGAAACACCAGAATCTAGAATAAACAAATGGATGGTTGAGTGTTTCAGCAGCAAATGAGATGAGCCAGGGTGGAATTTAGACAATGTTTCGGATGTGAAAATACTGTATATGTATCATAAAATTCTGATCGTGAGTCTAATATCATGTAGGTCAATCAGTGTTATTAGCTATGAAGTTGACAGACTTTCAATCATTGTGTTTTATTGTTAGGATTATTGTTTTATCTGTTTCTCTAAAACAAGATACAAGTGCATACTTTTTACATTTCATCATGTTAATGAGCTGAACTTTTGCCAACTGACTGAGGCACTTTAAACGTCAGGTTTCCCCTTCTTAAAAAAACTTATTTTCCTTATTCCTTGCAGGATGTTTCTTCTTCTTGAATTAATTAATTTGAATGGTCCTGACACTGGTTTCACTGACAGAGTTGAAGCCTTTGAATAGAATGTAGTGTCACGTGTATTCTGTTCCTGATTCTCCAGCTTCTGACCCCATAAGTGAATGTGGTCTCCAAGGAATTTCATCCGAATTCATTTGAAAGTGTTTACTCACTTACGAAATGAATCTGCACGTCTTTGTACGTTCCCATTCCAATTTCAGGAATTTAAATCACCCTGAAATTAAAGCAGATTCCCAAATAACAATAGTTATTACATTATAAGATTCTGGTAAGAAGTGAGTTAGAAAGTTGTGAAATGAAGCCAAAGGGAGTCTGACGGTCTGACTGTAATGGGAATGCGCTGTGAAGTGTGACGGACCAAAGCAGGAAATACAAATGGCTCTGACGCAATGAAGGAATTTTTGAGAAATGACCCTTATTGAGCCTGAGGAGCTCAATCATAAGATGTTTTTTTTTTTCTCATTTGCGTGAGCATGGTTCAGGCCCCTCTCCAGCCGCTCCTTCAACACAACAGGAGGTTTTAATAAACAAAGCATCTCAAATGCTGGCGTTTATTGAGGGCGGGGGGGGGGGATTGGTCATGTAACTTTTACTGCAGCTGTCAGTGCCTCAGTGGAGACCACCTCTATATAGTAGTATAAAAATTTGGACTCCGTGTTAAAACAAACATTTTGGACCAATTAGAGGTACTTTCCCAATGATGGAAATCTTAGCTTACGAAGAAAATATCAACTGCTTGAGCCTGTACACGCTGACATTTAGAATGGTGGGTGGTGATGTTGTTGGAACAGGAAATCTTGAGTGCATTTGACAGTCTCTTTACTGGAAGAATGCCTCCCCTTCTAGGGACGACAAGCAAGGGAGGACACAATTTCAAAATAACTATTCTAATAAAAAAAGGGAATTAAGAAGTCTCATAACACCAAGTTAAAGTCCAATAGGTTTATTTGGTAGCAAGCACACGAGCTTTCGGAGTACTGCTCCTTCGTCAGGTGAGTCAGAGATCTGTTCACGAACAGGGTGTATAAAGACACAAACTCAATTTACAGAATAATGATTGGAATGCAAAACTTTACATCTAATCAAGCTTTCAAGGTACAGACATGTGGGTGGAGAGAGCATTAAGTACAGGGTAAAGAGATGTGTGTTGCCTCCAGGCAGGAAAAATGGTGTGATTTTGCAAGTTCTGGCAAATCGAGGGGTTTACGGATAGTGTGACATGAACCCAAGATCCCGGTTCAGGCTGTCCTCGTGTATGGTTATCAGTCTCTGCTCAGTGATTCCTCATTGTCGTATGTTGTGAGGCTGTCCTGGAGAACGCTTACCCGAAGATCAGAGACCAAATGTCCATGACTGCTGAAATATTCCCAACAGGAAGAGACCAGTCTTGCCTGGTTGTTGTCGAGCAGTCAATCATCCATTATCGTAGTGTCTGAATGGTCTCCCAATGTACCATTCCTTAGGACGTCCTTTCCTACAGCGCATCAGGTAGACAATGTTGGCTGAGATGAAGAGTATGTTCCATGTACCTAATAGATAGTGTTCTCACGTAAGATGATGGCATTCGTGTCGATGAACCAGCATGTCATACAGAGATTGCTGTGGCAGCGTTATGTAGTGTCACCACACCCCCACTCCCTGCCTTCAAACAACTGCACAATCTCAAACAGGTCATTGTCCGTAGCAAACTACCCAGCCTTCAGAAGAGCTGTGACCGTGATACCACACAACCCTGCCACAGCAACCTCTGCAAGGCGTGCCACTTTTTGTGCTCTCAGATAGAATTTTACTGCGCTGCAACAATACAAGTGATGCCAAAGTGCATCTGAATTCAGCGTGATACACATTTAGGGTTATTTAAACTTTTGAGTACACGATTAATGTATAAATGAAATGCATGTGTAAATCATGGTAGAGTATGACTTGACATGTAGGAATAGAGAGAGGTCTGCTTGGGCTATGACTGTAGAAATGAGGTTGTGTGTTAAAGAATGTGTCATAAAAAATCTAGTGAGAGCAGTTAGATTTGTGAATAGATAATGACAATGCAAGGGTGATAAACATCCCTATCTTGAAGGAAAAGTGGCCAAAATAGCTAGGACATACCTTTGTTCTATGCTGAGGTGTTTTTCGAATTAATTATCCGACTAATTATTATAAAAGGACTATTCAGCATTTTTTTTGAATCTTCTCTCTGAACTTGGATTGTGTCATCACATAGATAAATGCGTTTGTGCAGCAACTTAAACTCCGCAACATAAATCCAACTTGTTGAAGGATATACCAAGATCTGGTATATTCTATTCCATCTATTTGTGTAATGTTATAGTAGAAAAATTCTACAACATGTGTCATCCAAAGAAATACAAATGTACCAGATATAGAGAAGAGTAAAATTATAGACTTTCTTCTGCTTTCCATCTCTGGGTCACTGCAGTTTGCCCCCTTCTTTTGACCCCTCAACCCTTTACGAACCTTACTAGCCATTAAAATATGTCTGACGGTCAGAGCATTGAGCAAAAATATTAAAGTGATTGGTAGCAATGGTGTTAAAATCGTATCAAGGCAGTTATATCCTACCCATCCAGGTTCAGTGAAATATTGGGTCTTTATATCGCAAAACCAGGAAACATTTCTAATTACCCATCGAGGTTTAATTGTAAAGTAGGAGGGAACATTCTTAATACAAAGTAGCACCCCAGTTACTGAAAGAACCACGGTTGATGTTTTCTTGCTGCAATATTTTGTTTTCAATTTCTGGCAACAAATGGCACAAAACGATCAAATGAGAAAGTAACAGTGAACCAGACAGAGCAGTCTGTAGCAGCAGCAATCAGGACAGCATGAACACTACACACAGCTGTGATGTCCAAGAAACATTTTGGAAAATAGAAATGTTTGATCTGCCACAATATGACCTCAAAGAAAATGACCAGGAGATCCGTCATTGCCATGGCCACCAGGTAGCGAATGGTGCAGGTGGAGAGGCCAGATTTTTCCAGGGACAGAATTCCAATCGCCATCAGATTAACTGTAAAAAAGAGAGGGGAATTAGACAAGTCCTGTTGTGTCCCCATTGTGCTCCTGAAGGTGAACAATATAGGAGGTGAAGTACAGGGCAGCCAGATTCAGAATTGTCAAGAGACCAGTGTTGTAGGCAACGTTTTTGTTAAATGAAACTAACAGCCCGCATTAAATTTTGTCACTAAACAGTGCATTTGTGTCTGTTTTCTTCTCAACTGTTCACTCCCCACTATTCCCACCATATCCAGGTTTAACACTGTTACCAGTATCTAATTGTTCATATAGTGGAGAATTACAGCTTGATTTTGATTATTAATAGCTTACTCGTATATTTTGCTACCCTTGGACTTACCTCTGTATCTTTAAGATGTGTTTTTGGAATAGTCTTGACTTTCACGAGATCATAAAATATAAGAACATTAAATGATCATACAGCCCATCGAACCTGTTTGTAAATTCAATATGAGCATTGATAATCTTAAGATCATGCACTTCGCCTTTCATTTTTCAACATTTCAGAACGTGTACACACGTTTCACTCAGCGTGGCATCATCTGACAGCCCTCTCAACGCAGGGACGAATGTAATGAATCTTCACTGAATTGTCTCCAACAAAGGTGCAAACGAAAACTATCCATGTATTCCACGTCTGATCTCACACAAAAATCTCGTACGACAATAGCAAGATTAGTGTATCCATTCACATCGGTCCCTTTCCACAAGTGTTGAATCTTCACAAAACTAATTGCATTAGTCTTTATCACTTGGTATTAGTCATTGCTGTAGATTATAAATATTTCGGACCATAGCACTGATGTGTCTTCTGGCACTCCAATATCCAGAGCCTTCCAACTTGACAGCATGGGATTTATATCAGTTGGTAATAAATCATACGTTGTGCTCATGTTTTTACTTGTCCAGTGCCACGATTGCTTGACCTGCTATTCTTGGTACTAATAATCTGTATGCTTTGGTATCGTGTGCATTTTCAAAAGACACGTGACTTCATCTCATATATGGCTGGTCCACGGGAGTTTAGAAAATTCAGACATTATCATATTGAAACCTATATAATCCTAAGGGGACATGGGAGGGTGGATGCTGAGAGGACTTATCCCCTTTAAGCTGACTTGGAATAGGTGATACAGTTTAAAAATAGGGGTCGCCTACATAAGGAGAGATATTGCATTTTTTATTATTTTTCTCAGAATGCTATGAAATTGTGTATTTCTCGTCTACAGGGAGCATTAGGGACAAGACCATTATCTTTTAAAGCCTGAGTAGAAAAAAAAATATTCAAATAAAATGAAGTCAAAGAATTGTGTTTGTAGCTGCTGTAGTTATATTGATGGTCGGTTAAGTTTCTTGGCAATGACAACCTCCAGGATGTTGCACTGTTCCTGATCCTATATACCTTTGTATGTGTATATCTCTGTCATCTATAATGTTTGCCACATCCCCAAGAAAATAACTATTTTGTTACACGTTTGTTTCCATTCCTATTCCTTTCTATGTTGAATTTGCTTGAACACACTACGGTTTTACTTGAGTTTATTTCATGAATTGCTAAGGTTTCAGTAAATATATATACTATACACACGCATTCACAATCATCTTTTTTTTGCTAAATTCAAAATCTAATACTTCCATTCCAATACAACCTTATTAAATAACTTTTTTGATTATTTTTAATTTATTTATTCAATATTTACACTGCTTCTTTACCACAAAAAAAGTCTTCTGTTCTTTTTTTAACATAGCAGCCATAGCCATTTTTCGATCATCTCTATGAAAGTATAACATCATAGACTACGTTTTGTACTGAAGGAGGCTATTCAGCCCATCCAGCTTGCACCAACTCTCCATACGTTTATCTGACCCACTCTACATTTCCCTCAACTCGTTAATTTACGATGGCTAATCAACCTAACCTGCACATTTTTGGACACTAACGGGCAACTTACAGTGAGTAATACTGAATTGTGGGAGGAAACTGGAGCAGTAAGGGAAAACTCATGCAGATACGGGGAGAATGTGTAAACACTACACAGGCATACAGTCAAGGCTAGAATCAGTCCTGAGTTACTACGCAAACCACTGCACCAATCGTGTGCTTTGTTTAAATGCATGATCAATATTTGTGATTGGAATATGTGCTCTTGTTAGCTGTTCGATCAAGAGAATGTATTATTTACATAAGGACAGAGATTATTGCAATTTAGATGTGTAGAGATTCCAGAAACTGATTAGGCAAACATTCCAGTAATGAACGCTTCACATAACAAAAGCCAATATCTGTGTATTAGCAAAATAATACACTTCTATAAACGTGGCACACAGATACTCAGACTGTGATGTGCGACGGGTTTGATCGGAAAATAAATACTTAGAGCTATATGCCTTCAGCCAATTCAAATGTTTACGTTTGCAATCGATCAAAATCTTTACATTCGCATGCGTTCAGTTGTTAGATTAGTGAGTTCCATACGCAGTGCGATTTTTCAGTGACAGACTTTGGACTGATATTTGGCCAGTGAGTCAGCTGGTCTACGCCAGCAATTTGTGGACTAATAGCCAACGCAAATCTGCACTGCCTATTGCATCTTCCAGCACTTTCACTCAGAAATTTGACTGTGAACGGATCTGAATCAACAATAGTCGATGTTTTACGAAGCAAAACAGCATTGATCATTCCTTGAGCCTCTGAATTACAACCAAAATCGTATTTTTAAACCTAGTCAATGGAATGAAAATACACTTGCTAATTCAGACAGTTTGACTGAACAAAGACTAACACTTCCTGAGTTCCAGTATGACAGCAAGAACATCATCACACAACACCAAAGCAAGCTCACACATTTTCTCTTTATTGTTGTCTCTTACCAGGAATACCAATGATTGCGACTATTGGGTAATATATTTTTTCGATAATGGTAAACGTTTTAAGCATTTCTGCAAGAAGCTTTTTCGTGCTGCAAGAATCCTTCTGGCAATAACTTCTGAGACACTGCATTAGAAGAATCTTTATGTGAATCCTTGTGGGATTTCCACAGAAAACATCGATGTTGCAATATCCGTGCAATTGGATTTCTTTATTAGGAAACTGGCTACGATGACCCAGAATATCTAAATTGAAATTAAATATTATTATCATGGAGATTGGATTGCACAACACCAAGAACTACACAATCCCCGTAACATTAATGAATGAAAATTGGACGCTGCATTTCAGTCAACACATCAACAGTTTGTTGTTTAATATGATGATGTATCATGGATATTCTTCACTCTGTTGTATTCAATCATTGAATTTCAACTTTGGAGGCGTCCTCTGTGAGCTGCTGTCCTCCGCTCTCCAATATAGCTGTCTGATTAAACTGGGGTCAGTCATTTCAAAAAGCGGGATTTTTTTTTCCAACACATGCAACATCTCAATCAAATTCACCATGACAAATTATTGTGGTCGATACTTACATACGACTTCAAGGCAGTTCTGTATCCCAGCCAATTGAGTTGCTAAATGAAGATATTTCCTCAAATGAATACATCAAAGGTCAACATCATATACCTGTAACTAATATAGTAACGCAAACTAATAACTGCTCAAATTAATGCAGCACTTAACTAATATTGCAACTCAAAAAAAATACAGCAACATAAACTCATAGAATGCCACACACTAATACAGAACAATATAGAATCTCAAACTGACAGAACAACTCAAAGTAATGCAACAACCCAAACTAATGCATCAACACAAACAGGTGGTGCAACTCGCACTCAGAACTCGCAACTCACCTAGTAGAGCAAACCAAGTTCATCGGTCAACTCAAACTAATACAACAGCTCAAACCAATGATAACAACTGGAACTAATTTAACTCAAACTAAGATTGTAATTCCAAATAATATAGTTCAATGCTGAGTGCAGTAGTGTATGTGAGAACAACATCAGTCACATCTAAAAATGAAGCATCAAACTTTGTGTAGCTAGAACACAACATTAGTTGTGTGCCAAACACTATGAACGGCAATTAATAGACTGAGCTAATATTATCCACAACCAACAGATCAGATCTAAACTCTTTAGTCCTGCCATATCCAGCCGTGAATGAAGTTAAGCATTTGAACAACTCACTTGAAGAGAAAGCACCTGAATTCTTCCCAACCTCGATAGAGAAACACAACACGACATTGCAAAAGCTAAGACGGAAACATCTGCAACAATCATCAACCTGAGGTGTCGAGTGGCTGGTCCATCACGGCCTCTTCCGGAGATCCCCAGCGTGACAGGTGTCAGCCATCAATCAATTCCATTCACTATGTGTGATAAGTAGACAAGAATGAATGAACTGGATACCGAAAAATTCATGGGTTTGGAATTTTTTCTGGCAATAGTCCTCAAGTCCTGTGCTCCAAAACGTGTCTTGCCCCTTGCTACGTTGCTTCAGAACGGCTACAACACTGCCATTTACTTGGTAATGTAGAAAATTGCCTAGCTATGCCGCAGAAGCAGAATAAATCCAATCTGGCCTATTGCCTCCCAGTCTACTCGCGATCATTACGAAACCGATGGAAGGGTGCAGCAGCGCTTGCAAACATGCATTAAATACGTAACCTGTGTAACCACTTAAAATGGCATGTACTTCAACCTGATCACTGTGATTCTTCTAAACCGCAAAATATCCAGGTTCAAAAACAGAAAATGAGGTCAGCGCTGGTATTTTGGTCATTTATAAAGTGATAAAGCGATTTTACTTGCCAGAACGACAACCTTCCATTTAGATGCGTGTTTTAACATCACGAGAGGCGAAGCGAAGAAAGGGAGTTGCGGGGGCGGGGGGAGGGGGTGCGCGGGGGTGGTGAGGAGAGAGGAGAGAAGAAACTTATGAAACCAACCCATCTAAAATAGGCAGAGAAAAGAGAAAGCACCTGTGGTTGCAAAGTTATCACTGTGAAACAGTGACAAAATCATATGAACATGAATTGGAAATAAATATTTTCAGGCACCTAGGCAGTTACAGAGAGAGCGAGGAGGAAAATCGAGAAAACAAAAACACTCTCAACTTGATGTTTTAAACATACAAATAAGTTGAGCAATGGAAATACTGGCAGTAAAATTGACCTTCCCCAGCGATAGTAACTCAGCATTGGAAACCCGTTTCTGCTCTTGGAAAATTATCTTTAATTACTTTTAACAGAAACTCGTGCTTGAATATTGCAGTTAAAGATCAGTCTAATTATCTTAATAGCAAACGATATGTGACAAGGAGTTGAGGATAATTCTATAGATGAAATGATGCCCATGTAAGTGAATTGGAAGTTTATCTAATACTCTTCCATTCATTCAAAACAGATGGAGCTGTTTCAGACCATCATGCATGTGAATAGTTTCAACAAATCGAATGATACCCAATCATCGGCCCAATTCCGCTAAAGTTTTTTTTTAGGATACATACGGGTGCTAGGAAGTATTTTTTACAATAAATATTCTCAATTCGTAATCCCCTGTAGCTCCACACAAACTGAGAAAAAATACTTCCAGTTGAAAAAACAAGTAGCATGATTAGCATTCGGCGCTGGCACGCTCCCGCTCTACAAAGTTCCAGAGTGAAGTGCTGTAAATATTTGATGTTATACAGGTGATATATAGGTGAAAAATAAAACAGAAGGCGTGTTGGTGAGAAAATAAAAAAGATTCGAAGCTAAGATGAAGAATTTCGGAACTTCAGCCGAAAACAGCTGTAGGTTTTCTGCAAAATAAAAAAAAAAACTTTTTTTTTCTCTGTGGTGCAACGAATCGTCTGCATATGTTGGGGTCTGCACACCGCCAGAACTAGCTAGCTGATATGAATATCATTAGCACCATGCTTCGGTAGCTTAAGCCAACTTGACGTTGCAGAATCACGCCCGTCGAGAAAGTGAGAAGCGTGTTTTGAATTGAGTTTCAAGTAGAGGGGTGGGAGATAATTCCGTCCTTTCCTCGTTCCGGGCCCAAGCTAGAATTCATCTCTTGAAATTCAAAGATCCAATTCTCAACGGTGTTGGAATGATATTCTTGTCACCACGGCAATCTTGAGTTTTACAAAGTTCTGATGTTCACAAAGCTTCTTGATAAGATCCCCACACGGCTGTTTGTTTAAAATATTCTATCTAACCACCAGCTGCATCATTTCGCATCATCAGTAGGACCGGCGCGTTTGTACAATGGGTCGTACGGAACCCTCACAACACCACGGACCCCAGTTCAATTGCGGTCTCGTATGAGTGGAGTTAGCAGCTTCTTTTTGTGTCGATGTCGGTTTTATCCGGGTGCTCAGGTTTACTCCCATAGTCCAAAGATACCCGATTTGGATCGATTGTCCGTGCTGAATTGCTCCTTCGTAACATTGGGATTAGTAGAGTAATTGTGTGTGGTAACGGGATAGGGCCTGCGAGGGATTACTGTTAGTGCAGGCTTCGCGGACCTGCACTGTAGGGATCCTATGATTTTATGAATAGGGAGAAACTCGCATACAGATTCTACACGGTCACTCACAGGCGTGTATTTTTCACTCGGATTTATTTGCTCCGCAAACTTTCCAATTTTTAGAAACAATAACTTGGAAAGATTGTTTCAGATCAGGTGAAACATTTAAGTCAAAATTGTCAATAGATATGATGCCCACTGAAACGGAAAGCCCTGACGTTGGTTTATCGCGAAAACGAATGGATCCACTGTACTATATTGAACCTGAGGATCCTCTGTTTGGAGGAGCTGGAAGCCAACGGATTAAGAGATCTTTCTCCCATGCTGTCCATCAACGTTTCTTTGCGCTTATAGCAAATATGGTAACACATGCTTGCCAGAAAAAAAATAAGATGTTGTTTATTCATTTATCTACTGTGAGCGTCAGATATGCTGCTGCGATGCAAGTGAAGCATGCGCACCAAAAATATAGAAACCGCGTAAATTGCTCACTGTGCCTCATTATACTTGTTTTATTTAAAAGTCACAGTCTTTCCAGACTTTCCAGTTCTTTTCTTTCCAGAAAACTATGAGGATATGAGGCGTCAGTTGACCTTGATAAATTGGGTCAGTTTCTTAAAGGGATGGCAGTGGATAGACAATGGCAAACATTCAAGCAACGCACGGGGGAACTTCAGGAACTGTTTATCCTTGTCTGGCACAAAAGCAAATTGGGAAAGAAGGCTACGTAATAGCTTGCAAAGGAAAGTGGAGAGTATTCGATCTTAGGAAGAAACATACAGTATGGCCCAGGAAAATAATAGTTCTCAGGGTTGGTAGCAGTTTAGAATTCAGCAAAGAAGAACCAAGAGATTGATTGAGATGGGGAAAATACGGTACAGAAGTAAGGTTGCAGGGAACATAAAAACTTGCTCTGACTTTTTATAGATAGGTAAAAGAAAGAAGTTAGTGAAAACAAATGTAGATTTCCTACCGACAGAAACTGGGGAATCGGTAATAAGAGACAAAGAAAAGAACATAGAATATAGAACAATACAGCCCAAACAGGCCCTTCGCCCACGAGTTGCGCCGATCACATCTACCAATCCACAGACCTATCTATAACCTCCTGACCTATTCTTTTCCATATACTCATCCAGAAGTCTCTTAAAAGACCCCAGTGAGCTTGCCTCAACAACCTCCGACGGCAGTCGGTTCCATTCACTCACCACCCTCTGAGTGAAAAACCTACCCCTGACATCTCCTTTGTATTTGCTTCCCTGCACCTTAAATCTGTGTCCTCTCATATTGACCATTTCCGCTCGGGGAAATAGTCTCTGAGAGTCCACCCTATCTATTCCTCTCAACATTTTATAAACCTCTATCAGGTCGCCTCTCAACCTACGTCTCTCCAGTGAGAAGAGCCCCAGCTCCCTCAACCTATCTTCATAAGGCCTGCCTCCCAATCCAGGCAGCATCCTTGTAAATCTCCTCTGAACCCTCTCAATAGCCTCTACATCCTTCCTATAATGAGGCGACCAGAACTGCGCACAATACTCCAAGTGGGGTCTGACAAGAGTCTTATAGAGCTGCATCATTACTTCCTGATTCCTAAACTCTATTCCTCGATTAATGAAGGCCAGTACACCGTACGCCTTCTTGACCACTTCCTCCACCTGTGAGGCCGATTTAAGTGTGCTATGGACCCGGACCCCGAGATCCTTCTGCTCTTCAACACAGCTAAGACTCCTTAACCCTTAGTATTGTACTCCTTCATCCCATTATTCCTGCCAAAATGGACCACTACACATTTATCTGCGTTGAAGCCCATCTGTCACTTCTCTGCCCAGTCTTGCATCCTGTCTATGTCCCGCTGCAACTTTTGGCATCCCTCCAGACCATCCACAACACCACCGGTCTTTGTATCGTCAGCAAACTTGCTAACCCATCCCTCCACTTCCTCATCCAGGTCATTTATGAAAATGACAAACAGCAGGGGTCCCAGAACAGATCCCTGGGGCACTCCACTGGTTACCGACCTCCATGCAGAACAAGACCCATCCACAACCACTCTCTGCCTTCTGCCGGCAAGCCAGTTCTGGATCCACGAGGCCAAAGCCCCTTGGATCCCATGCCCTCTCACCTTCTCCAGAAGTCTTGCATGTGGGACCTTATCAAACGCCTTACTAAAGTTTACACTATGTCCACAATCCTTCCTTCGTCAATGTGTTCAGTCACATTTTCGAAGAATCAACTAGGCTCGTAAGGCTTGACCTGCCCTTGACAAAACCATGCTGACTATTTCTAATCAGTCCAAACTTCTCCAAATGTTTATATATCTTATCCCTCAGAAGACTCTCCATCAGCTTACCAACCACTGAAGTCAGACTCACCGGTTGGTAATTTCCTGGACTACCCCTGATCCTTTTCTTAAAGATAGGAACCACATCCGCAATTCTCCAATCCTCCGGAACCTCTCCAGTTTCCATGGACAACGCAAAGGTCATCGCCAGGGGCTCTGCAACCACTTCCCTCACATCCCACAATAACCTGGGGTACATCCCATCCGTTCCGGTTGACTTGTCTATCTTGATAGAATTTAACAGGTCTGACACATCCTCTTTCCGAACATCCACATACTCAATCTTTTCCATATGCTGCAAACCTGCAGTGCAATCTCCCAGTTCACTTTCCACCGTGAATACCGACGCAAAGTACTCGTTAAGCACCTCTGCCATTTCTTCCGGATTAACACAGACTTTTCCCCCTTCACCTTTTATAGGCCCTAACCCTTCTCTTCTCATCCTTTTACTTTTCACATAATTGTAGAAGGCCTTGGGATTCTCCTTAATCTTCCCTGCCAAGGCCTTCTCATGACCCCTTCTGGCTCTCCTAATTTCCTTCTTAATTTCCCTTCTACACATCTTATACTACTATAGATCTCTAACATCCCCTACCTCTCTGAACCTTTTATATACCATTTTTTTCTTCCTAACAATTCACCACAACCTTCGTGCACCACAGTTCCCGCGTCCTACCTGAACCTCCTTGACTCCTCGGGACGTTGCCTTGCAGTGTCCTAGAAAAACATTCCAAGTAACTGGATGCATACTTCGGTTTGTCTTCACAAAAGAGGATACAAATCAGATGCCATAAATGTTGAAGGAAGCAAGATTCAGTGAGAGGGAAGAACTGAGGTAGATTAATATTAGTACAGAAACGGTACTGAGAAAGTTGACTAATATGGTGGAATCCTTTGAGAACTTTGTGAAGCAGGGATTTTAAATTATAATTCAATCTTTTCAACTATTGCACGTGATTGAGGATGATAAAGAACTCGAAATTTCAGTGTGATCCAATGTCTTCATGACTTGAGCAGTAAAGTAAGTATTTTAATCTTATTTGATAGTAAGTGGAAGCCCCCACTTGACACACACTTGTTGAACTTGGTTAATATTTTCTCGACCGCTCAAGTCATTAAGAAGTTGGATCACACTGAAATTTCGGGTTGTTTGTCATCCTCAATCATGTGCAATAGTTGAAATGATTGAATTATAATTTAAAATCCTTGCTTCACAAAAATGTATAGCAAAACAATTTCTCATGGAACGTAGTATTATCCTTTGTGTTATGACAGTGACAAATGCAATTTCAAGGCCAACAACATTTAATCCATATATATATGCTGCCACTTTCGCTGACTTATCTTTAGTCGGAAGTGGTTCAACTTATTTACTGAAAATGACAATTATTACTAGTATATATTAATATCCTGCAGGATAATATCCTGATATGGCTGTAAAAGAGCATCGTAACTATCTATAAATTAGTGCACTGTCCTTCAACTAATGTGTCTCGAATTCTCCCTAACAGGCATATCTATCAGGTTTATTTTGAGCATACACTAAACAGTTACATGCAATATGCTTTACATGCTTATCCACATTAGACGATAACATGGCCCTTTGATTCGTCCAGCAGTTGCTCCTGTTCCCTGGTGGCCTTAAACATCATGAAATTGATAAATAAGTTGATACCAACTTGGACTAGCGTTCATTTTTATGAACAATTTCATCCTGGAGGGTTAACTTATCTTTCCATTGATTGTGTGAAGCAGGATATACTCGGTTCTGTAACTGTTTGAAATCATCATCTGTTTGAGCTGTCTGCAGCTATTTGAGATCTTCCATTTTACCAGACCAAAACGAACAACATCTATTTGTTCACCCATTGTTTCTCCCTCTTAAACATCCTGTTTTGCTAACTGTGCCTGCATGCATCTTTGTGAAGGTGTATCTCTAATAATTTTCCCTGATGTGTGCCTATGTGTGTCCCACTGTGTGTCTCTTTAGGGTATGTGTACTTGTGTGTATAACTATGTTTTTTTTATTTGTATCTTGTGACATGTGTGCCAGCAATATATCATCGCAAGTTTACCTCGTTGTCTTTGTCTCCTGATGTGTTTCTCTTGCTTTATTTGTTGGTGCAGTTGCTTAGCTGTCTGTGTGCATGCGCCCCACGTCGATGCCTTTGTGAATATTGCTTCCTATATGTCTTTCGGACCATGGTTACCTTTCTGTGCATATGCTGCTTGATTGTATGATTGTTGCTCATTTGTGTGAGCAACAGCCCGTGTGATCAGCTCTGTGATGTTTCTTGGCGCATTCCTCTCTGTTCATATCTTTTGATAGATATCTCAATCAATTGCAAAATTCGTTCGAAATTTTATCGCAAATACTTGTACGTCAATGTGGAAAATAGTAGAGAAGTGTGTTTCGGTGAAGTACACGTGTGTACAGACCAAAAGAATGCGATGGGCTGAGCAGCATCGTCTTGTGCCCTAAAATTCGACGAGTCACTCTTTCCTTTACTAGTTTTTGCAATAGTTTAAATTCCTATCCAAGAAGTTTAGATACGTAATGAGGATTTTTCCTCACCACCCTTTCAGCGTGATTCTGGAGCATCACTAACTTCTTGTTAGCAAAATTAAATTTTAAATTGATAATTGGGACGACTGTATGATTTCTTCTGTCATAAGAATATTTTTCAAACGACAACATGTATATATATTTAGGACACAACATAGAACAGTACAGCAAAGTACAGGCCCTTCAGCCCTCAATGTTGTACCGAGCTATGTCCAAACCCAGAATCAAGCTATCCCACTCTCTATCATTCCAGTGTGCTCCATGAGCCTATCCAATAAAAGCTCGAAAGTAAGTTGTCAAAGTCCACCACAGGACCCGTCTAAAATGGAATAAACATACATAAGGTTTGTGCTGTGCATCCACATGCTGAGAGCCCGGCTCAAAACAGGTATTCTATTTCCCTCGCCACGGTGGGGTCTCGGATGATTTTCCAACACTTAAGTTTCTTCGACGAAATGTGCTGAGTTTACTTGGAAAATTCTGACTTCAAGATTTGCTCATGTTGTCGAGCTTCAAACTGGAGAGATAAAGTCAGATTAAATTATTTATTGGTATATTTTCGAACAATTCACAAATCCTTACTGGAATGAATTCCACGATAGTACATATAGTACATCGTATTCTCAAAATATTATAATCTCAGAATCAGGTTTATGTTTTATTTCGGCTCCATGTTACTATGGGGGAATGCAAAAGCTGAATTAGGTTTGCAATCACAAGAGACATTGCATCAACAATTTCACAAAGTGATTATTGATAATTGTGCAGTGTAAATACTGCGTTCAACAGGAACCCGATCAGTCTTCGGAGACATGTTATTTCTGCTATGTGTGTAGCACATCAGAGCAGGAGAGAAACAAGTCATATTAATTTTATGTTGAAAAGCAGTCGACGAATCCGTTTCCATTTCCTGGAGAAATCACAATTAATTGCAGCAGAGGATAGCCAGCAAAGCAGAAGAAATTTATTCACCTTTAGTCTAATACACTAGTCGCACCAGTGTAGTACTGAAGGGATTCAATCACCACCGATACTTCAGACCTTCCTTCATCACAACTATTCATTTTCGCTGATTTATCTGAAGGCATAAGTTCCCAGGAGTGAGTCGACGACAGAGTAAAGAGGAATGTTCACTGGGAAACCATTTTTGCCAGCCGTGTAGGGACTAAGACGACAACAACAACGGAACATTCCACCTTAGATTTGCAAATAATGTTTTATTTGTGTTTTTCTACGAAAAAAAAATCTAATTTCAATTTCTCTCAAAGTGCCAAACAACAATAAAAACGCAACTCACCAGTCTTTTGCTCCACAGGGTCATTTGAGTAACGTGAAATATGCCATTTCTAACCAGGAAGCTTTGGCTTTGAATCCCACTCTCGGATTTTATGGTCACTGAACGAGAGAATTACGAAGATGATCAATTTGGAAATATGTTGTATCATACTTTCATGATAATTATTGAGAAAAGCAAGAATCTCTGGCCAACATTTGGTAGAAAGATAATTAAAGCCGTCGTTGTAACTGTCCAAATATTTCATTTTTTCACGGCACGTGCACCTGCCTAAGTGAGCTGTATCATTAGCTTGTTTAATGACTGTCACTAATGCCAATTAGATGTCGACATGTTTGACTCCCTGCAGGATTGATATGTGTATAAATGTAAATTATCTGCTATTGCCTTTTCAATAGATCAGCATTTTTTTCAGCTCCTACATAATTTTTCCATTCCAGGAAAAAAAAATGGGACAGCCAAATATTCTGTTGGTAAAAGAGCTTTACTACCCGATTCTCGCAGCAGTCGGTGTCCCAGGTATTTACTCCTTATCGATGTTAATTTATGTCTACGTTGGAAGACAGCTTGTCTCTCTTGTGTCAGAGTGGATAGTTACCAAAATTAATTATTGAGCCATGTGATACACTTCACTCATGTCATATAGTCCAATAGCTTTATTGATATTTCAATGTTTTTGAAAGTCCTATAACATTGATTATAAATAATTACTTCTTTGGTTTGTCATCCTGCTCATTGTATATATTGTAGCCACTTCGAAAAATGTTGCAAGATTTCCAATTTGATTTCTATTCTCAAAATGTTTTGATTTAATAGTTTTACCAATAAATAGAAACAAAGTATAAAATATGCACTATCTCCAAAAAC
The DNA here is from genome assembly GCA_024679065.1 of Sphyrna mokarran. Taxonomy (NCBI): domain Eukaryota; kingdom Metazoa; phylum Chordata; class Chondrichthyes; order Carcharhiniformes; family Carcharhinidae; genus Sphyrna; species Sphyrna mokarran. The sequence continues at coordinate 9,260,084 of JAGIQG010000014.1, read as the reverse complement.
GTTTAAATCTGAAATTGCAACTTTACTAATGCTTTTTCTTCCTTACAGCAAACCTGCTGTCCATTGTAATTCTCAGCCGAGGAAACTGCGGACTTTCAAAATGTATCACTGTCTACATGGTGGCTATGGCAACAGCAGATCTACTGGTCATGACTGTCAATGTATTAATATATCATATTTTCAGCTATCATTTTCCATTTTCATTCCTTACCCGCACTCCAGTCTGCAGGTTTATTTTGTACATGACTATTGTGACCTTCGATTTGTCTGTTTGGTTCACCGTTTCTTTCACATTTGACCGCTTTGTAGCGCTCTGTTGTTCGAAGATTAATAGAAGATATTGTACTCAGAGAACTGCCACCATAGTTATAGCAGCGTTCTCTGTATTTAGTTTTTTGAAGGATATTATTTTTCTATTTGCATATGAAACTCAGCAAATAATTAACAATGTGCATTGGGGCTGCCGGTCAAGTGTGGCTTTTTTCACTTCACATTTAGGTACAGTAACTGTCTGGTCTCACAGCACCTGGGTTGTTTGGCTTCCATTCATACTGATTGTTTTGTCGAATTCTTTAACGGTCCGGCGCATTTTAATAGCTAATCGAACCCGCAGGAAATTGCAAGGTCACAAAAGTGAGGAGTTGACAAGCAGAAGAAAATCCATTATTTTACTTTTCTCTATATCTGGTAGCTTTATCCTTTTGTGGCTGACAGCTGCCGTCAGCTTCGTAACTACACTGATGTCAAATACAGGTTATTATCGAGGCGACCGCACAGAGCCTGCATATATTGCTACTGAAACCGGAACTTTCTTGAAGTTTCTGAGTTGCTTGCAAAATCCTTGTATTTATGCAGCTACGCAGAGGAAGTTTAGAGAAGAGCTCAGGAATGTCTTGACATTTCCGTGGACGCGAACACTGAGATTATCCAAAAAATTCTGATTAAATATATGCAGTCAATGTAAGCGAATTCGTCTCGCAAAACGGTAAATTCTGCAAGACTTACCTTAGGCAAACTTTTGGCAAACTTTATTTTCAAGGATCAAACATATAATTCATTCAGTGCAAAAATAGATGATATGGTTCACCACGCTTGCACCAAATCTCCAAAAGAGCATCTGACTCAGCACCCTCCTGACACCAGCCTGCCCCCAAGGAGAGCCCTTCATGAGCATTTTTTTTTTCTTTTGCTGTAATCGTTTCAATGATAACAATGCTGTAGCTCAGCAGTGGCGAGAAAGTTATGGGCACAAGAGAAAACCGCTAGCATAAGAACCGTCTGTATATATCAGTGAAAACAATCTAATATGAATTAGTTGCTCTATGTTTGGTGGCTCAAGATGAAGTTCCCTGTGAACCTGTCGGTGCCAGTGCCACGGTTAGTTATCATCAAAAATTGGAAGTTTGTATACCTAGGAATTCACCTCGAAAATCCACAGGTTAAATTGATATTTCAGATCGCTTGTAGCAGTTGCATTCGACACTCCACATTGTACTCCGACTGTCGTCTGTCATATCAGATTAGAAGGAGGCAGCCTGTACTTATTCTGTGCTGACAAGTGTTTGCAGAAATATTATTGTTATTCAATCCCAAACGATCTCCCAAACCAAATGATAAATGAAAGAACCAAAACAAAAAAAAAACATATCAACAATTGAATTTGACATATTGCATTTGTAATAATGAGACACTGTCCGAAATTTGCATCACATTAAACGTACATTTTCCATTTGTTTTCATTCAACATTATGCAGATCTTCCAGTTTTGTGAAAAGAAAGCGGAATCTGAAAATTTCAGAACGGAATTGGAAATAGAATGAAGGGAAGGGAAGAGGGATATTGAGAAAACAAAAGTCTGGGATTCAACCAAACAGTCAAATCGTGAGTTTCCCCTTAGCATACAAATTAACAAAACAGTGACAAGAGGTGTATGGGCAAATTGGGACTAAACAACAAATGTACACATGGATGCTGGGGGGATGACAGAGTTGAGAAATTAATAATTTGCAGCTCTCTTCGTCAGTTAGGTAGATTCTAACGTAGCCATTTTGACATAGCAGGAATCTTTTCCCTGCAAGACTTCATATTGGAGAGGTATAGACTCTTAATTTTAACAAAGCACTCGGACAAGACGAGATCCATACGGACACATTGAAGGCAGTGAGGTGGGACATTGCACAGACACTAGGTATATTCAATCACTCTTTCGGAGTTTTTGAGAGGACTAGTGAATTGCACAAATTACGCCTCGAGGCAAACAAAAAATAGAAATTACAAGCCAACCGTTTTAACTTCAGCAGTCTGGGATATTCGGGATAGAAGTTTAGCTGCATGGTAAAAAAAAACATAGATTTATTAAGACAAGCCAGCATGTATATTACGAGGGAAACGCGTGGTTAACTAACTTGTTATTTTTCAAGAGGCATCAAAGATAATTGACCACGATGAGTTTGCATTTATTATTTTTTATAAAGAATCATAGTGTTTCACAGCAGACTTGTGATAAAAGTTAAAGTTAATGAAAAAAAAACGACAGTTGCAAGGTGGGCACAAAATTCATTGAGTATTATGAAATGACGAACAAAGATTAATTGACGTTTTTCGCAGTATGGCAAGGTTTGTAGTGGCGTTCCCCATTGGCCTTTTCTTTTGGAACTTTTCATGTGTTTGTGTGTGTGTGTGTGTGTGTATACACTTATATTATCTTGGTGCACCCTCAACCATTTCGTATTTGCATCACATTAAACGTACATTTTCCATTTGTTTTCATTCAACATTTTGCAGATCTTCCAGTTTTGCAAAACAATTCCTTATGATTGTTGCACAAGACACCCAGGTCCTCTACACAGCCGTATGCTCCAATTTTTTACCATGTAAATAATAGTTCATTTTGCAGTTATTCTTACCAGAATATTATCTTACACAAAGCTTGGAAGCATTCTAAACTGTGACGAGGACAGTGTAGAAAATGAAAAGGACAGAGACAAGTGGGTGGAGGGTCAAAAAACATGCAACATGAATTAGTCCAGATAATTGTGATTTGATTAATTTTAGTAAGAAGAATATGAAGAGATAATAGACAGACGGGATTACAACTTAAAGGGTGATGCAGGAAAAGGGGAACCTCGGTCTGTACGTACAGGATTCGTCAGCGTTCGCAGTCCAAGTGACAAGAACAAAACAGAATCCAAAATTCAGATCTTGATTAATTGGTGCATAGAGTAAAGGGACAAGAAGGTGATACTAAAATGAAAGCTATTTTACTATCATTTGGAGTATTGCGTACTGTTCTGAGTGTCACACATTAGGAAGGTTGCGGACGCATTGGAGTACAGAGGAGATGAACAGGTATGGTCACAGGAATGAGAGGTTTCAGTCATTGATAAATGATGTATGAGACTGGGGCTTCAGGGAAGGAAACACAGAAGAGATTTCGTAGAGAAATATTACAAATAATGAGCGTGTTGGACAGAGTACATAGGGACAAATTGTTCCGATTCGTAAATTGATCACAAACGAGAGAACATAGATGTGACGTGATTTAAAAGAAGCAAATGTGAAATGAGAAGAACAACAACAACAACAAAAAATCGTTTTCACACAATATGTTGTTCGGAACGAGAATGCACTGCCCGGAAGTGCAGCAGAGATTTGCTCAATCAAGCCACTCAAGAAGAAATTACATGGCTACTTGAGCAGGAATATTGTTCAAGAGACGGGGAAAAGCCTGAAAAATGCTATGAAGTCGCAATGATCAATTAATGAATCAGCATAGATACACATGGATGAACGGTCTTATTCTGCATGCAAAACAAACACACACAAAACACTGTCTGTGATTCTGTTACTCCACTTTGCTCTACATGCGATAACCCAATTCATTTCTTACAGAAAAAAAAACATGGTTCTTGAACCTCGTTCTGAATCTTGTAAAACATTATAATGGAGTCGAAGATTTCACTCTGTTTTTCTCTTCAGAGAAGATGTTTGAGCAGCCGATATTTTTTTGCAATATTTTCTGTTCTTGATGATTCCATTCCCACGCCAGGCTACAGACAAAGGAAAATAATAATTGTTAACAATTAGGAACATATCTTGGTGATATTTTACATGAAAAAGGAGTGTATCTGTGTCAATGTTGTTTCTTTTATTTAAAATCACATCAACATTAATTTATGAAAGTTCATGTAACCTAGATGCACAGTCTCTCCGGCATCAACTCTGCTATATTGCCGAAGAATTCCGGTAGATTTGCCAGGCATGGACTCTCTTTCGTAATCCATGCTGACTGTCCGTTCCTGCCACTGCTTTCCGAGTGCTTTGCTGTAAAACCTTTTGTAAATAATTGTCTATTGTTTGTTAATTCCGGCATGATATTGTCTTGTCTATAATTCCTGTTTTCTCGCTGCCTTCATGTTTAAACAATACAAATACCTTAGCTATCCTCCACTCTTTACAAAATTTAGAATCTTGGAAAGTGACTATAACAATGCTTCCACTTTTTTTTCCCACCATTCTGTGATTTAGATTATCAGGCATTGGGTACTTAGTAGTGTTCATGTTTCCCCAACATAATTTCGCTATTAAAATTGACCTACTCGAATCCGACGCTAAGACCTAACTTTATGTTTCCCAGTATTTCTGGTATCTTTTGCTATGCTTCTTTGTGACGTCAAAGAAAAAACAATGTTTGTATTCAGTTGGTCAGCGATATGTTTTTTCCAGATTATTAATGTATCTTTTTCTAACTGCAAGGGACCTCCATTTTTGTTCATCAAAGTTTTTTGTTTCTCTCGCATACCGATTAAAAATGTTACATAGAACATAGAACACTACAGCACAAATAGGCCCTTCGGCCCAAAAGTTGCGCCGATCACATCTATACCTACCAAGCCATAGAAGTATTTATAACCCCCAACCCATTAGGTCCCATATACTCATCCAGAAGTTTTTTTTAAAAAGACCTCAGCGAGTTCGTCTCTACCACCACCGACGGCAGCCGATTCCATTCACTCACCACCCTCTGAGTGAAAAACCTAGCCCTAACGTCTCCTCTGTACTTGCTTCCTTGCATCTTTAATCTCTGTCCTTAAATGTTGTGCAGTCAGTTGCTGTACATCCATGCAAGTTTACTCTTGTATTCTATTTTCCTTCTTAATCAACCTCTTGGACCGCTGTTGAATTGTAAACTGTTTTCAAAGTCCCCCGTTCTGTTCCTCTTCTTGGCCAATGTATATTTCTCCATAATCCCAACTTTATCATCCTCATTGTCATCTATTTGCAGGATAAATCCCCCGTTCATCTTTCGGCGTTTTTTTTTCCTTCGTTACTGATCGTGTTCCAATTTTATTTGACTGAGACCCTGTTTGACCCTATCTGGGACCCAAAGTTCCTATTTGCATGCCATTTTAGTTTCAAACCTCTCGAATCAGTACCGTAAATATGCCCCCAGGATGTCAGTTGTAGTCCTGCCTATGTGCATTCTGCACAGTTGGTACTCGTAAGTCTTCTCCCCCAAGAACATTTCCAATCCCTCAGGAACTGAAAACTCTTTTCGACCTTCACTTTCACCTTGGAATCATTTTACACATTTTTTCACATTTAGATCTTAACATAAACAATTCCTGTCACGGGTTTTCACTGAGAGGGATGGAGGATCAAATGACATAGAACGGTGACAGAGTTGTTCGGCTTCCCCAATTGTGTTTACATAATCACATAGAGATAGAGCACGGGACCCCCATTACATTATGCAAACCCACTTCCCACAATCATACACCGACAGCACCCGACGTGGTGCTACATCCCGTTGACCTCAAACATCACACAAAATAGATCACAACCCGCCCTTAATGACAATAATGACCTCCGGACAATATCCACCCCCATCTTACACAATGTAGGCCAGAATTCATGAAGATAATAATAAAAATGTTCCAATGCCTATTAACTGATGAAAACTGCTCTGTTATTTTTAATTCATACCTATAATAAAAGACACAGAAAAAAAGGTACAGGTGCAAAAATCGCTTATATAGTCTTCTGTAGATGTTTAAAGCATGTCTGCAATTGATCAATTTACACTTAAATGCACAATTTTATCTGCAAAAATACATTAAAGTTCATATGATTAATCGCTGCTTAACTGCTTTAGTGTTTTTTTTCAATTGATAAAAAGAAGAGCAATCAATTGAACTTCAAGCCTCTCTGTTCTCAGCATAATGTGAAGATGGCCACTTTTGAGAAAAAAAAAGCCTATTGAGTCAGCAAAAATGTAACTTGCCAATGAGCAACCGGACGGGGAAAGAACGTGATGGCGTGATTCAGCGCAGCATATGCCACGACAGCACTGAATGAACCAGAAGTGGACTATGGTAGGAGAAAATGTTCCAAGCAAATGTAGTCCAGTGATGAAAGTCCAATATCAGCCGTTGTACTGGCAACTGTCTGACAGGATTCCATTCCTTATCCAAAGGGGGTATTGAGAGCGATAGTTGCCCGTCGTTACTCAACAGTTCTATCTGTCGGAATGAGAGAGCCATGATATCAGGCCCAAGATTGGTTCCATTTGAAAAACAAAGTTTATGCAAGTGAAAACAAAGGTGGAATCCATTTTACAAATATTTGATTAGTCACCTTTTTAATCCATCAAAATTTAGATGGCTATTCTTCTGCACTTTTTCTTCACAACTTTTTGAATAACATCATCATTGGTAAAATAGTGTATAGATGCATGTTTAATCGTCAATATTAATGAACGTGGCAAATGCCCCAGACTCATTATACTTCACAGATAACTTTTTTGATACAATAAAAGAACATTTATTATAAGTTTCTGTGACTGGTATTCTTAAGTATATTTTCAGAATGTTTTTCAAATTTGATAAGATTTCTCACAAACTATCATGTAAGTGATCACAGAAATCAATTATTGATCTTGAAGAAAAACATCTCACCATTACTGATGAATTTAATGAGTTATTTCACTCCAGCTCCTGGAAGAAATTGTGTCTATGTCCTCCCGGTTGAATTTAGTTACTTTCTGACAAAAAGTGGGGATCTTAGGATTCTCATATAAACATCAGTCAAAAAGCTCGGAAATAATTTAACATTGTTCTTCATAGTTTCATGTCCACTCTGCAATTGCACCATTTTTAGTCAGAAATAAGACTAACAGACTCAAGAATGATCTTCTTTTTCCCTTTTCACATCATTTCATTGTCTCTAGATTCATCAAAAATAACTTTCTGCATCTTGGACCCTCCTCATCATCAGAGGGGCGAGCATTTTTAATGCTAATGTAATTGTCTTTGCGCCCGATGAGATACAGTCATTTTGAAATTTCATTACAAAACTTTTAACTGAGGTTAACAATTGTAGTGCAGTCCACAAAGTCGTGTCAGCATTTTGCAGTGGTTTGATGATAACATTCATTCTTTGCAGTAACTGGTTCCACAGAACAGTACAATCTGCAATGTCACATCCTTCAAATATATCTAATAAGCGTATTGCTCTGAATTTATTGATTATACCTCATAAGAATTCCTTCTAGCGGCAAATTTCCGTTTAAAAATCAATACAATATCTGCAAAAAAGAGCAAATTGTGTAACAAAATCTCTCGATCTTCGAAGAATGTGCATGCGCCTGCTTCACGCATGATTACGACGTTATCCAACGATACATAAAAACCAAAAATAAGGCATACAAGTTTAGATCTTTTTTTTTAATGTGCAGTTGCATCCCATTATTAGCAGCTGCATTGCATGCTAAAATTAAAGAGTGATTGGAACATGGAATGAATAATACACAGGGGCTTGCATTGTTCAGTCTTGTTTGCAGCCTTGAATATTTTCCTGCCATATTTGCATTTTCATAAAATCTCTGACTCCAATATTTTTTTTTTGGAAAGGTTTTCAAGAAATAAGTTGTCTGCGGGGACTAAAAATTTGGGATTGTACGTTGAGAAAACCGGAAAAATCCCCTCTATCTCTTAAAAATGTTGAAGACGTACCTTAAATTAGTGTTAATTTTAGCCAACGCAAAGCGAGTGTTTAATCAACTATTACGGAATCATATTTAGATTCTTTAACTTCACTTTAGGAGTTTCCTTTCTGAACGCAGAGTGCCGAGGTCCAGTTCCCCAACGCAAGCAATCAGGGTCACTTATTAATCATATCAAATTAGAAGGAGCCTTTGGAAAGCGAATGGCATACAGGAGACAGACAAGTCACATAAACGTTCGTGGGAAAGTCAGGAAAAGTCAGTTCGACAGCAATATCCAACAAACATTTGAATGGGCCTAACTCGCTTGAAGTTGATCTTTCTCTACAGTTTAGCTTCTAACTGCAACACGGCATTCTGCAATCTCTCGTTTTTTTCTCTGTGAAAAAGATGCTTTATCAATATTTTGTGCAACGTTCATTACCAACTTGCGGGTTGCTAATTTCAGACCCTAATAACGTGTTCTGTAACATTTTGAATATTTCATTCTGCTTTTGATTCTCCTGCAAAATTACTGAAAACTCTGTCCTTTTTTGTCAAATCTCCCTTTGCGGATATCTCTCTACACTGTGATAGACCGTCATTATTTTAAACACATCTGTCAGCTTCCCAGAAAATTTTCAGTCAAATTCTATACTCCGTTGATTTCGCTCACATCTTTGTTCAATTGCAGTGTTCCGAAGGGGGCTGGGTTTGCAATCTCCCTGTATTCCTCACACTGCATTCAAAGCAACACAGGTTCAAGTTACCATTAATTTGTTCAATACATTGATGAATTTATCGGTGCGATGACAGTATGGTATCAGTTTAAGGGGAATATTTTAAAATTCATTTTATACAGACAGACAGCATATCTAGAAGGGATACAACTCATGTGTCAGAGAGCCGAAAGACTACTCATTTTAACCATATGATATGTAGTTCGACATATTCTAACAACTTGTGTTTAAAATTGGAAACCCATTTATTTTTAACTGTGCCAACGACCATTGTCTTCCACATGAGAGTGCACATATTCTCAGCATCTAACTCTGAGAAGTTTATATGTTTCAATAAAAACGCTTCCATTCTCCATATTAAGAGCATTCCAAACTAATTCAACTTTTCACTTAAGACAGAGCTTTTTTTCTTTCCCGGGATCAACCTGCTAGACCTTTTCCGAACTGTTCCTAATAGTAGTATATGTTTGTGTATTTGTGTCGTAAAGACTATACTCAATGTTCTAATGAAGGTAACTTAATTGTTTTCCACTTGGTACATAACATAGCCGTGAATTTGATCAAGTACCTCCACTGCCTCCTCCCCAAGTGGTGTAAAAATCAACATCTTCAGGTGGAAATATTTCAATTTCTGCAGTCACGACACTGATGAATTGTTTATTCGAACAATTCGTCTCGATTTGGAGATGTGGGTCTTCCTCTGCCAATGATGCAGGCTCCACATCTTCTGAAGGTTCTGCATGTTATTCCAATAAAGCAACCATGTCAATACAGGCCACATCCTTCCGCCTCCCCCCGACCGCTCACACCCCTCACCATACCCCACACACAGTCACTCGGTTCTCTGAAGATCACAATCAAAATCAGAAACAATATGCTGCAATTTTCCCCTCCCGTTCTGCAGCTTTTGTTTGTCTCCATGTTGTGGCTGGTCATTTAGGCGCCTGCCCCAATTTCCTCACAAACATCCAGATAAATATAATTATTCTGGCAAAAAAAAATCACTGGGTCAGTGATGAGGTACTGACCGTCCTGATTTGGGACGGCGGTCAGACGCTGGTGTGCTTCACACGCAGGTGATCTTTTGTTTTCAGACGATGTCGTGCCACCTTTCCGTTGAACTGCCTCCTCAGTGGTGAAACCAGGCGATGTATTTCTTTGGCCAATATGTGGCCTGATACATAATGTGTTGTTGTTTTTGATAGGGATGAGGTGTTTTCGGCATTCATCGTGAATGTTACCTGTCTTTCGCAAGCGCCTCCATAAAGTCTGGGCTCTGGTTGTCTTACGTTACAGCATTCTCTCTTCTGGAACAGTTGCTGCCATCAGGGGAGCCACTCCTCAAGAATGTGTTTCTCATCTCATTGTTTTTTCCACTGATTGTTGGAGAGATAGGCTGTGGATGCTGGGATGATTTGGTGGGTGGTGGGGGATGGGTTGACTGATGCCCTACGAGTTACCTCAATATGCGACAGTTGGCATCCAGCTCCTTATTGACTGTATACTGGACTCAAAACAAAAATTCTTGGACCCAACATTAAACAGTGTGTTGGCAGCCACACTAGTGTGGTGAAATCCCGTCCGAGCATACCCCTGCTTGGATGGAAATCCGCCTTGTCTCCAAACCCAACCCCTTTCCCCAGGGATTGAACCCCACGATGTGTGAAACGTCACGGGAATGTTTCGGTGCCCTCTGCCAATGCACAGCGGGATTCTCTTCATGGGTACTGCAGCACACTTTCCAATTCTATGCTCTCGCCCCAAGGTAGAACTTGTTGCTGGCCAGCAATGGAGGACACTCAATGAGGAATCCTCCCTCTTTTCATCGGGATCTGGGCAGAAGACTCGTGCATGTAGCATTACATGAAACCGAAAATGGCACGTGTCCACGCGCTCCCATAGAACTTCCCTTTTTTGTGATGCTGTGGAGTATGTTTTCCACATCTAGGTTACTTGTTTTAAGTCGCACGCCTTTCAGTTATTGAATAAAAAAAACTTTACTGATGTTTCACTTCAGGCCCCACTCCTGGTTTACGGACACAAGGTGTGGAGGTCAGCGGGAAAGACATCAGATTGCCTCGTGCACCTGCTCCTCAGCCTGGCTCAGTATGTTACATATTACAGCAGCTAAACACGGATTTTCTTCATTCCGACGATCTGTCGTCAAGGGCAGCTCGATTCACAGCTGGCTGTCACTGGAGAGGGAGCATGCGCCGTCCGACGTACCACTGAGGCCTTTCGTATTGGTTTGGGCATTGGAGGGACTACCGTGTATTGACTCCGTTTAAGCACATTTTGGACCAATGCATTAAATTCCGTTCTGCTTCATTGCTTGCTTTGGGTGGTTTTCCTTCTTTTAATGAAGCTCTCCTTCCTGTTTTCTTACTCTGTTTTGTTGAGTCCGTTTAATTTTCCATGGTTCTATGTGCCTATCTGTACCTTCAGGTCCTCTGTCTTTTCCATCATGGTTCTGATCTCATTAACTTTGAGTGACAAATGTCTCCCTCCATTCCAATCTTTGCTATGTTTTTGGCACTAACTTGAACATAGAGTTATTGGCCGACATGGCGAGCCATTATCTTACATTCTCTTTGAAGCATTCAACAAAACATATTCGTTTTGTTTGCCACATCATTAGGAGTGAATAGGTTGGGCCAAAGTCAACAGCTGGAAAGGGGATTGATCCTTGGAGTCTCAGATTAAACATCTATAGCTGTAAGGACTGAGATATTCAGGATCGCTTTAGGGCTATGCCCAAAGTCTGACGAGAAGTACCACATTCCGATTGTCTGCACTTCAGCAGTAATTCAACCACGGCAAACATTTGCCTCGGAGCCAGTCTCTTTTTTTTCTGCTTTTGTCTTCATTTCACAAATCCACTAATCTAAGCCAACTACTCGTTCATTACTATTGCCATGTAATGGGACAAGTATTTTACCCACGTATATAAACGGAACCTTTGCAACATTAAAGAAAGTGTTTTTTGGGGGGAGATATTGAATTGCAGTAACTGCAGTATGAACTACAATATAGACCAAATGAAAAATTACGAATTTACGAATGGCTCAGCTGTTCCCTCTGGTGAAATGTTTGAAACCTTGACTTTGATATTGCACCTCAGTTTATCAATCCAAACCTTATTTTTCCCCATATTGGCTAAGACTTAGCCCCGATTGATGTTGAGAAAACTTGGTGAGATAGCGGCTCAATTTGAAACTTGTTTCGCCTGGTGATCATTGCGGCAGAATGTGTACTCAAGACAAACTCATTGGGCTAACGTTCTGAAGTACCCGAGTCACAAATTGTATCATTGTAATAGATACCCCCAACTTCTTCATCAAGAAACTCAAAATTTTGACTATCCCAACTCGATCTTCCTGAAGGTGTTATCACACAAATACATAAATAATTCCTCACAATGATCAAGGGCAACAGCAGAATAATGACTCATGCATGACATTCCAAAGGCAACTTCGATGAATTCCAAATTGTCCACATGCCGAAGCTTCTCAAAGTTGCTACTAAACCTGCTTGAATTTTGATTTAAAACCATGCATTAAGTGTGTTGAAGCTTTCTAAATGACTGATTAGAGTCGAGGTGCATTTTTTTCCTTGCCGCTCTGTTGGCATGTTAGATTTAAGTATCTTCCTGAAATGTGGAATTATACTGGGACTGATAGTTCTACTGTTGAACTGAAGATCTGTCTGTTCCTGGGAAGGAAACTGTACCTTTTGTACGCGTAAAGGTGATGCCTGCATTGATTATTGGTGGAGGGTGGAAATATGAATAAAAGAAGGTATGGAACAGGATGGAGGATAACAAAAAAAAAATAAGTTTGCCAAGTGAAGGATTTACTGACGAATGTCAACACATCTCCAGAAAAGAGCGAAGAGAGAGACAAAAGGCGAAATGTTTTAAATTTGACCTTGACATGGCATCTGCTTTATCCAATAAATCAATTCAAACCTTCTTTTTTCCCTATTGGCTGCCACTCAGCACCGATTGATCGTGGGTAAACTCGGTAAGATACCGGCTCAGTTTGAACCCTATGGAGAATTTAGTGTCTAACGTAATAATCCCCTGCATAAACCTCGATCTTCTTCTTCGCTACTCAAAGGAACAGGAAATGGACAAAGTGCTGACAAGACCGAGCGAGCAGAAATAGGGAATACTAAGTGTCGTGCAAAAATATTGCTGCTCAGTATGAGAGGAACAATAGATTCAGAGCTTCGGTGCTTGTGCTTGGCTAAGGAGGTAATGATGCAAAGATACAAACTAAGGGTTTAGAACTAAACGACTGAAGTCAGAATTCCATCTAAAGTCAATGAATGTCTTTAGGTGAATTCCTTTTTCCTGAAAAAATGGCCAAAATACAACTCACCTGTGAATCCACCTCATTGTTCTCTGGGACTGATGGTGGTTGAGTGTGAATTTTTCAATTTGCTTTTTTTTCACTCTTTTTGAGTGCTTTTTGCTGCTGTAGTTAGGCCTGGGGCTAGCTGGGAAGGAAACCGGGGAGTATAAACAGAAAGTGGCAGTAAACAGCGGGCAGCGGAGTGAGTAGAGAAGCAGAGTGAGAGATATAAGGGCTTTGGCTCGCGGGGCTTGGGCGACAGCAGGCTTAGACAGAGTGTGCAACTGGTTTTCCATTTGAATTCACACCTCAAAAGGTGTTCATGACAATGGCAGGGATTAAGGAAAGATGCCTCATTTGTGTACGGTGTCAAATGTGGGAGTTCCTGGAGGCAAGACTTCTCCCGAAAGTCCACGTATGCCTCAAGTGTTTGGAGCTGCAGCGTCTGAGAGCTCGGGTCAAGCAACTAGAGCAGCAATTGGAAGATGCATTTTTAGTCAGGGAGAACGAGGCAATCATGGAAGGGAGGTAGAATAAGGTGGGGACCCGGAGCCTAGTCGGGGAGAGGGGGAGGAGCCTGACCCTTACAGGTGGATTACTGTCAGGAAGGGGAAAAAGGAGAGGGGAGACAGTCCAAAGACTTCCCCAGTGGCAGTCCCCCAAAATATCGAGGGCGGAGGGTTAAAAAAGGCAAGACACGAGGACCAGAGTACCTCAAAGGGGAGGAAAGGGGCTAAACGTGGTGGGAGATGGGAGGGTTAAAGGAATAGATAGGCGCTTCTGTGGTCCAAGGAGGCACTCCAGGATGGTAGTTTGCCTTCCTGGAACAGGGGTGCAAGATGTGTTTGATAGGGTAGGGGGCATTTTGAAGGGTGAGGGGGCCCAGGCGGATATGATTATTGACCTAGGAGAGAAGCATGTAGGAAGGAAGTGCAGGGAGAATATACGAAGGCAGTTCAGGGAGTTGGTGGGGGGGTGTGGGATTGGCTGAAGAGCAGGGCCTCCAGGGTAGCGATCTCAGGACTGCTTCCAGGACCGGGTATTAGCAGAGCCAGGAGAAATGAGACCCTACAGCTGGATGCGTGGCTGAAGGACTGGTGTAGGGCGGAGGATTTCATATTTGTGGATAACTGGGAAGTCTTTGTGAAAGAAGGGCACCTGTATAAAAGGGATGGGAACACTTGAATGGGAAGGGCGTGAATATCTTAGCTGGGAGGTTAGCTGGAGTGTTTCAGCAGGATTTTAACTAATATGGAGGGGCTGAGACTGATAGCTCGGTAGAGAGCGAGATGGGAGATAGAGTAAGCTTGGATGAGAAGAAATACACCAGGGAGAAGGAGGTTCCGAGTGGGCTTGGAGGTCTGGAGTGTGTCTTTTCAATGCGAGGATCGGAACGGGAAAAACGGATGAACTTAGGACCTCAATGTTTGCGAGGAACTTGGATATGGTTGCGGTGACGGAGACGTGGTTAAAGGAAGGGGAGCAGTGGCAACTGAACATTCCAGGGTAAAAGTGTTTCAGGCGTGACAGAGGAGGGTCCAGAAGAGGTGGAGGAGTGGTGTTGTTAGTTAAGGAGAGCATCACGGCAATGCAGAGGGAGGACAACACAGAGGCGTTAGGAGTGGAGTCGCTGTGGGTGGAGTTCAGGAATAGAAAGGGGGCGATTACTATGCTAGGGGTGTATTATAGGCCACCCAACAGCCCGCGGGTAGTTGAAAAAGGTATATGTAAAGTCATTTTGGATAGGTGCAGAAAGAACAAAGTCGTTATAGTGGGAGATTTTAATCTCCCGAGGGTGGATTGGAAAGTACCTAGAGCTGGGGGTTTGGACGGGCAGGAATTTGTAAAATGTGTACTGGAAGGATCGTTGGAGCAGTATGTGGCTCGCCCGACGAGAGAAGAGGCTATATTGGATTTAGTTCTGATTAAGGAGCCAGGGCAGGTGGTTGATGTTGTAGTAGGGGAACATGTGGTTAACAATGACCACAATTCTGTCTACTTTAGGATACAGATGGAAAAGGATACTTGTTGCCCTAGGGGCAAGGTGCTGAATTGGGGGGAAGGCTAACTACGGTCGGATTAGACAGGAACTTATGGAAATTGTTTGGGAATGGTTGTTCGTGGGTAAATCCACGCTAAGGATATGGGATATTTTCAAGGGAATACTTAAAATGTTGCAAGATAAATATGTCCGGGCCAAGAGGAAAGATGAGAAAGGTAGGATCAGAGGGCCGTGGATTACTAGGGATATTGAGGACTTGGTTAGGAATAAAAGAGAGGCGTATGATAGGTCAAAGCAGCTGGGAAGGGAGACAGCGTTGGAGAAATATAGAGAGAGTAGGAGGGAGCTCAAACGGGGAGTTAGAAGGGCAAAAAGGGGGCATGAAATGATTTTGGCGGATAGGTATAAGGGAAATCCAAAAGCTTTTTACTCCTATGTTAGTAATAAAACGGTGGTTAGAGGAAAAATCGGACCTCTTAGGGACAGAGGAGGGGAACTCTGCTTAGAGCCCAAGGGAATGGCGGAGATCCTGAATGAATACTTTGCTTCAGTATTCACGAAGGAGAGGGGCTTGTTGACAGCTCCCGTCTCTGAAGGAGCTGTGGACCAGTTGAGGGAAATATCCATACAGAGGGAAGAAGTGTTAGAGCTTCTAGGTAGCATTAAACGTGATAAATCTCCGGGGCCTGATGGCATTTATCCCAGGATATTTAGGGAGCTGTGAGGTGAAATTGCTGGGCCTCTGACGCAAATCTTTTTCTCTTCCTTGGACACAGGTGAGTTGCCAGAGAACTGCAGAATAGCTAGTGTTGTACCGTTGTTTAAAAAGGGTAGTAGGGATAACGCTGGAAAGTATAGGCCGGTGAGTTTGACGTCAGTGGTAGGGAAGCTGTTGGAGGGGATTCTTAGAGATAGGATGTATCGACACTTAGAGCGTTGCGATCTGATTAGGGATATGCAGCATGGATTTGTTAAGGGGAGGTCATGCCTTACAAATCTGGTAGAGTTTTTTGAGATGACGAAAACGGTGGATGAAGGGGGAGCCGTTGATGTCGTCTATGT
Source organism: Sphyrna mokarran (assembly GCA_024679065.1). NCBI lineage: Eukaryota > Metazoa > Chordata > Chondrichthyes > Carcharhiniformes > Carcharhinidae > Sphyrna > Sphyrna mokarran. The sequence goes on along the minus strand of JAGIQG010000014.1, from coordinate 9,243,944 downwards.
GGATTTTAGTAAGGCGTTTGACAAAGCCCCTCATGGGAGGTTAGTCGAGATGGTCAAGGCTAATTCGATACAAGGACAGGTAAGTAGATGAATAAGTAACTGGCTTGGTAATAGGAGACAGAGAGTAATAGTGGAAGGGTGTTTTTCTAGCTGGAGGTCGGTCACTAGTGGTGTGCCGCAGGGCTCGATACTGGGACCTCTTCTATTTGTAATATATATAAATGACATGGAAGAATGAGTAAGTGGAGTGATCAGCAAGTTTGCAGACGATACAAAGATGGCTGGACTTGCGGATAGTGAGGAGTATTGTCAGGCGATGCAGCAGGGCATAGATAGGTTGGGCAGACAGATGGCAGATAGAATTCAATCCTGATAAATGTGAGGTGATGCATTTCGGGAGAAAGAATATACTGGGGAGGTATATGATAAAGGGTAGACCTATTAAGAGTATAGAAATGCAGAGGGACCGAGGGATGCAGGTGAACAAGTTTCTGAAGGTGGCAGAGCAATTGGAGAAGGTTGTGAAGAAACCAAATAGCATGTTAGCCTTTATAGGAAGCGGTATAGAGTACAAGAGCTGGCCTTTAATGTTGCAGTTGTACAAAACGTTGGTTAGACATCATTTGGAATACTGCGTCCAGTTCTAGTCACCCTACTACCGGAAGGACGTGGAGACTCTGGAGAGAATGCAGAGGATGTTTACCAGGATGCTGCCTGGTATGGAAGGTCTGAGTTACGAGGACAGGTTAGGCAAATTGGGACTGTTTTCCTTAGAAAGACGTAGACTTAGAGGAGATCTATTAGACGTGTACAATATTATGAGAGGTATGGATAGAGTAAACAGGGTTAAGCTTTTTGCTAGGATGGACTCAAGTTGCACGAGGGGTCACGGGCTTAGGGTGAGTGGGGTCAGGTATAATTTGGATGCTAGAGGGAGTTTTTTCACACAGAGTGTGGTGGGAGTATGGAATGCGCTGCCAAGTAAAGTGGTGGAGGCAGGTACTCTGGAGTTATTTCAGAAATACTTAGATGGGCACATGAACAGAATGGGAATGGAGGGGTATAGAAAACTGATTTAAAATAGCGATCATGAGCCTTGGAGTCCCTGGGAAGTGTGTAAATAGATGATGATATTGATGTACTTGTTTTTTTATCCAACAGGTGCTTTGGTCCACCTTGTTGTCTAACGAGGGGCATACGCGCGATGGGTCGTGAAAGGGCTCTTTGGATTTTTTTTTCGAGAGTATCCTAGTGCTTCATGTCGTTACTGTACGCTTGACGTGGATCATATGATGGGCAACACGACAGCTCAGTGACTATCGCTGTGCTGTGCAGATACATGAATTTGGGCCTGTGTCTCTGGGAGTTTGCGCATTCTCCCCGTGCTTGCATGTGTTTTCTCTGGGTGCTCCGGTTTCCTCCCGCATCCCAAAGATGTGCTCTTAGGCTAATTGGCAAAACAAATTCTCCCTAAATTGTGTGAAATTTGTTTTTTTTTAATCCATAAATCTTTAAACATGGACAGGGATGGCGGGTAGAGGTGGGAACATCGGGGTGGCGGCGTGGGCTCGTTGGGCCGAAGGGCCTGTTTCCCGTGCTGTTTTGTTCGTTGTTCTTTGTACTGCTTTTGTGATGAGATTATTACGCATTTACACTAATAATTGGAAGTCGATAACATTCAGTGACACCGCATTGCACAGCTCCGTTAAAAGCGCTGCACGAATTAGTGTTTTTTTTTCAAACAAGTTAATCCATTCATAATGTTCTAGCACAAAATATACAACATGCTGATAGATATAGAAAAAACATATTTCCAAAACATTCAAAATAACCCAGATTGAGAATTTTAAATAGAGATGCATATTGAAATTATCTCCCTTAATTAATTGAAAATGACAACGAAAAAAATTTCCAGTGAAACAGAAATCAGCTCAGAAAATTGTTCAGAAAGTAAGTTATGGTAAGCAACGCACGTTAAAATAGACAAAGCTCAATATAAAAACGCAAGAATTGGAAGTGTGAAATATGCGGAGACTGAAAATTTCAGATAATTGTAAATCCATTCTGTGCGGCCACCAGAGGCTATTTTTTCACATGCAGGTCAAACAAGTAAGTGTGAATGGGAGCAACTGCACGTTTGAATTCATGCAAGGAGACGTTGCACGGAAAGGCTGACTCCCTATATCGGGATTCAAGGAACAATGAGGGAGTAGGACCATCAGCGCTGAGTAATGGGGTCAGAGGAACCGGGGATCCATCTTGAGGAACGAAGAAGTTGGGCCTAGGAGTTGAGCGCCCGGATATGAAGGGCCGGAAAGCAAAGTGAGCAACATCAGCGCCGGACAGGGCTACGACGAAAAAAAATGGAACTGAATGTGCACTACAAGAGTTTTTTTTTAGCCAATGGATACCAGCTTTGAAACTGGCCCCCGACATGAACATATTTTATTGGCTTGTTTAAAGCCGGCACCGAAAACATCTTATCGACTGTGGGGTTTCGACCCAAGTCGAGCTGAATATAACATTGAACATAGAACTTTACAGCACAGAACAGGCTCTTCGGCCTTCGATATTGCGCCGACAAATATAAAAAGCAATGCCCCTCCAAACTAAACCATTCCCTTCTCTTCCATATACTTATCAACTAACCTCTTAAACACCACCAAACTTGGCGCATCTACAAATGCTGCAGGCAGGGCATTCCACTCCCGAACCACCCTTCGGGTAAAGAACCTACCCCTGATATCCGTCCTATAACTATCAACCATTAATTTAAAGCTGTGTCCCCTCGTGCTAGCTTTCTCCATAAGTAGAGTCGTGCACAGCTGCAAAGGTAATTTGATTTCTTTTTGCGTGTCAGCATTCGTAACTTTTAATTGGGAATTTAATTTAACAAACACGATGGCTCTATTTCTGGAGACGGATCAGCGTGAATGTGGAGTGTTTTCTTCAAAACTCCTGAAGAGTTAGGAGGCATTGGTTTATCACTGCTGCCTCACAGCACCATTGCCTTGAGTTTGATTGTGATTTGGGTCACCATCTTTGCGGATTCGGCACATTCTGCCGGCATCTCCATGCTTTCCTTCACGTGCTCCTGATTTCTCCTACAGTCCACGATGTGCTGGTTAGGTGGGTTGCCCATGCTAAGTTGGAGGGCGATTGGATAGAGAAAATGTGTCGTGTTATGGGGATAGGGGCTGAACGGGATTGCGGTTGGTGCAGAACCGATGGGCCCAATGGCCTCCTTCTACACTGAAGGATCTTATGAATCTACGAAATGGATATTTAATAACACAGCAAGTGAAATCCCTGGCATGGCAGGAAGAAACACTTTTGAAGTGAACACATTTACAGGTGGTTTCTATTATGCTTACATAGTACGGTATGTTTCAGTCACATCAATGTTGTAAGGTTAAGTTTCTTCAAGTGAAAGCAGATATCGAAAAGTTTATACCTTCCACGGCAGGATACCATCCATACGGTGCACGTTGATAACTTCCTGCTGGTGTGAGTTCGAAAATAATGTTATTTTCAGAATCCAAACAGAATATATTGTTGGCAGAGAGAACAACTGAAAGAGATGGATTAAAAAAAATCCAATTGGACAAAGCTAAATGTTCTTGAGATTTGGAGTGGTGACTCACTGTGTTTAGGGGAATGAAGGATGGGGAGAATACAGGTAAGGCGAGGGACCATGGCCGCGAATGGGGAAAAATGTGTACAGCAAAGATAGAATTGCAAGGAAGTGAGAGTACCAGTAAGAACAAGAGTGCAAAGCGGTTCCCGTACGAGAGGGGTAGAATTCTGATTTATATTCGGAGGAAGAGGAGAACGAGGGGAGGATGATGAAAATGTGGGAGAATAGTGGAATTGCGAGAAAGGTATATGCAGGGATCAACTTAAAGAGAGAGTGAAACAAAAGGAAGAGACAAGAGTGATCAAGACAAACAGAGAGAGTGATGAACAAAGAGATTCAGTAAGGAAAGAGAAGAGAGCGTTTAAACGACGATCAGAAAATAAGACGATGAGATACAAGAGCAGAATTAGAGCATTTGACAATTAGTTTCTGCTTTGGCATTCGATCTTGGCTGATACGTTTCTCCACCACATTCTCCCGTTTTTCTTTTTCATATAAGTTTTAGTCCACTTCCTAACAAATGGCATGCCTATCTCTGTCTTCAGCACTTTCAATAGCTTGGCCTCCGTAACCTTCTATGGTTTTGAATTCCATGAAATGAGCAACATCCAGCTGAAGAAATCCCTCCTGATCACACTTATCCTCCTCTACTCTGAGAGATTGCGCTCAGATCGTAATCGCTTCTCCGGAGTAAAATATTCCCAACATCCACACTCTCCAGAGAGTTCAGTATTCCATGAACTTCAGTGAGATTACCCCTCACTCTTCCAATCTCCACCCAGTACGAGATCCAGATTCCTCAAACATCTCATACGTCTGGCTTTTCATTCCTGGGATAATTTTCGTCTCACAAGTCTAGGCCCCCGCCAAGGCCTTCTTTACATAGGAAGCCCAGCAATCTTCCACATGTCTCACCAGTGTCTTAAAAAAGACAAACAGTGCACCTCTGCTTTGTTTGTATTGAAACCCTTTCTAAATGGATGTGAACCTTGCATTCATTCCCAACTAGCAAGTCAGTCTGCAAGTTAATGTTACGATAATTTTGAATGAACTCCCTCGTTCCACGCTCGTTCGATTTCTGAATTCTTTTCGAAAATTGTGTACACCTTACTTTTTTTCGACAGAAGTGCATAATTTCACATTTTCTTGCCTTGTTTTTCATTTGTCTCTAATTTTCCAACTCTCATAATCTGGCCAAATCATTTTGCAGCTTCCTCACCTATTCACTATTACCTGCCACTTCACCATTAATTGTATCATCTGCTACTATAGCGAAAAATCCCTTCAGTTCCTTTCTCTATATCATTGATGTATAAATGAGTTGTAAACGCAGAAACATCCGAACAATGTTGAAAGGCCATTGAGAAAGATGTTTTGAACAATAAAAAAAACAGTCCTTTCAATTTAGAAAAAAAGAACAAAGAGCCCTCAAACGGACATACAGAAGGAAATAATCTTACCGAGGACCTGGAAGACTGGGAGACTAATAAAGTAACACATAGACATCGAGAGAACGCAAGAGTAACAGAGATGCACAGATAGACAGAGTTTGTGAGATCATCATGCAGACTTTGGGGAAAGGCACAAGAGAAAGCTGGAGAGAGAGAGAAGTTTTGCGCGGGGATGTTTGAAAACACCTTGTATTTACTTAACTCTTTTCTTTTAGGAAACTGTTCCAATGATCTTCACAGACATGTTAAACGGTAACAATTTTACACCAATCCAAGCAGATAGTAGGAAGGAGAGAAGGATTTTACGCCACTTCCTACATGAAAGAGAAACAAAAAAAAAAAATACTACTTTTTGTTTAACTGCGGAATTACTAAGGATTTCGCTTCAACACTCGAAGTTCACTAATGTTGAAGCGATTAAAATGGGGGAACAATGGAAAAAATGGATTCTGATAAGGATTGGAAAAGAGTGCAAATATACGGAGAGTCGTGGTGGTTAAATGAGTTGACAAAAATAATAATAACGTTGGGAACTGAGAAAGATTAGAAATACGGGATTGGCATGAGGACTGATGAAGGTAGAGTTCTGGAGATGCTTGTAACATTAGTTCAGCATACAAAATTCGAGAAGGTTATATTTCAAATGGAGCTGAAAAAAAAAGGAAGCCAATGGGTGCAATAACGTATAAAAATCTTGGGAAATACAGTATGTCACAGAATAAGTGTGTCTTATTGGAACTGGAAAAGATTTCAAATATTGATGGAATTTTGCTGCTGGGAAATGTGCCAGAGATAAAGAACGTTGTATGAACAAAAGAAGCGGATATCGTTGTGCAAAGGCTATGGACTGTAAGATCTTAATGGGGCAGGGGACTCTACGGGGGTCGGAATATTTAATGAGTTCAGGAGGAAACAATAGCTTTGAAAAAATGCAGTATTTTTACTCTGGACATACATCAGAAAGATCAGATTGCACGCGGGATGATTTGTGTGTGAGGCTTTCTGTGATTAAGCCATAGATTTTGCAGAGGGTTGTTATGGAGTGTGTAAGTGGAACATATGACAGAGTTGCTTTGGACTAATGATGCCTGAACAAGGTGTTAAATGGTGGACGCTTTGAGCGGATTCTGACAACAGAAATGAGTCGGGTGAACTTATTGTTTAGAATAAACGTGAAGGAGTAGACATGCGCTCAGATCTGGCGATCAGTATGACTTCTGCGGACTTGATTGGGAATAGGTTCAATCAATCAAGGTTTGGGCACGGGGGTAGCCCAAAACCACGATCCAAGATGAAATGAATCGCACACCCTCACACCACTGGCATCCCCAACCCCCGAGTTCTTGTCTCCTATACCATACATAGGCTCCGCGTGTCGACAGGGAATACGGCGTCACTTATTGACGCAGGAAGGAGTGTGTGTGGAGAGCTATAGTTGATGGAATACAAAGATCAGAGATTCAATATTTTTTTTTCGAATATTGCTGATAAACGTTGTTAAAGCTCAAATGCCACCGGCCTACCAGTTAGTATTCTACTCTATATTAAGTATAAATTGTTTCTTTTCGGGTTTTTTTCGGCCATTATTGCGAAATGTACAGGTGACTGTAAGGCAGGGAGCTTCAAAACGACGCTTCCTTCAGCAATTATGAAGTGCTGCACGATCAAAAAAGTTAGCTCTTTCTATATGGAGGTGGGATGGATGGATGGAATGGATTGATGAATGGATGGATTGACGGGAGGGTGGACAGATGGACAGTTAAACAGATTGATGAAATAGTGGACAGGTGAAGCGAGCAATGGACAGGAGGGAAGTGGGAAAGAGGGATTGATGAAGGAGGGATGGTGAGATGAGTGGTTGATAAATGTACGAATTGTCTTGTCTGTCAATAACACCTCTTTGATATCTTTAGTCCTCAAGGGGTTTTTTTGTTCCGTTGCGCCGCCGGTGGTAAACTCTTGCATCAAAGCACTGAATCTTGGGGCAGATTCCAATTCAATTGTTTATTAATTTAATAATCGATGTAACAGGATATTTCACCATACTCTTCAATTGCTCTCTGAACTTGGACTGAGTCGCCACATAAATAAATGTATTTTGTGCAACAGTTTAAATCCCGTAGCATATACGCAATTTTTTCAAAGTTATAAAAAGATCCAGCATCTAATCCATCACCGACGTCAAAAAAGTATAAAAGATACACCAAACACAGAAGAAGGAAGCTGCCAGGAATGGTGAACAGCAAAATGATTGATTTCATTCTTTTCTCTATCTCTGGATCACTGTGATTCTCCCCCTTGTTCTGACCTCTCAGCTCTTTACGTTTTCGACTGCTCAGTAAAATATGTTTGACGGTTCGGGCGTTGAGCAACAGAATTAAACCAAATGGTATCAATGGGGTTAAAATCTTTTCAAATTTTCTAAATCCAATCCATCTAGGATCAGTGAAGTAGCTTCGCTTATTACTACAGTACCATGGTACATTCTCAATGATCTTTTTCGGTTCAAATCTGAAGTAGATGGGAATGTTTTTTAAACAGAGCAAAATGCCAATTGTAGATAGTATCAGCACCGCAGTTTTCCTGGTGCAATATTTAGTTTTCAGCGAATGACAACAAATGGCGACATATCTATCAAAACTGAAAGCGACAGTAAACCAAACAGAGCAGTCTAGGGCCGCACGCAAAAGTGCATAGCGAACACTGCACACAGAGGTAATCCACAGGAAATTAATTCTGAAATAATATTCATTGACGCGCCTGAGAATGACCTCAGTAATAATGACCACTAGATCCGCAGTTGCCATTGCCACCAGGTATTGAGTGGTGCAGTTGGAGAGGCCACAATTGCCACGCGACAGAATGACGATTGCAAGTCCGTTAACTGTAAGAGAAATAAGAGTCAAGAAACTGGAAATTATTAACGTGCACCTGCTACACCGAAACACATGTAGCGTGATATTTAGCGTCAGAAAGTGGGGATTAGGATCGGGTCAGCCTCTGGTGAACCTCAAACTTGACATCAACCATGCTTCTGCTCGCACATTCATGCCCGGATGACCAGTGACAACTTCCAAATGACTACATCCCCATCTCTCAACCTGTCCCCAAATGTCTTCAACGAGAGAAAGCATCGAAGCCATTTCCTGAGATAATGACTGAGTCGAAACCTATACTTCAGGATCAAAAGATGAATATCCATATATTCCACAAAAAAAAAAGAAACATAATGAATGCAGGAGTGATGAGAATGTGGAATTGCGAACAATTCGAGTAGCTGAGAAGGAATGTGTTGAAGAAAAAGCAAGATGGGTGAAAAGGAATGAAAATTCGATGAGTTGGAAAGTAAGATTCCTTCAAGTGGTCCTTGTAGACAGGCATAGATCATTTGGCGTGAATATTTATATTTTGTTATCTATACATTGAATATTAACTACTCATACCCATCAGTGTGTTTTTGTTTAATATTGAAATAGATTATTGATTAAAACACTGCACCCATAGCGCAGTGAACCTCATAATCCTTCATGGGGAAAGCGATCATTCAGAATTTGAAATTTGTCATTAACTGAACAGAGAAAGCAATCGTTCAATGACAAAAAATGTAGCAAACTGCAGAGTCACTTCTGAAAATAACATGCATTTATTCTACTGAAGGGATGTTGAGAATTAGATCGAATTTAACGTTGTCATTCTCATATTAAGTTTAGAAAATACGCATGCATAAATTCATAAATTTAATCATCCTGATTGACTTTTTTGGAAACTTACCAGGCACACCAACTATACCAAGAACCATGTAGAATATTTTTCTGACCCATTGAACTGGTCGATGCATTTTTTTGTGTGAACTCAATCCGTCACTGTGTACAGCAGAACAATGCATTCACAGTGCATCGATTTTATGCACTCCATGATCTCCAGGGAGTTAGTGACGTTTCAAAATTGTTCCTTTTCTTCAATTTAGAACAAACAGATTATGACACCTGTTGACGGAATATGCAAGATCTTGAGAATTAATCGAACCAAAGAATATCTCATCGTCTGATCACTTTTTAAAATATATAAATGCAATCCATGCTAAACAGCAATGGACATGTACCCGTAAACAACAAGGCATACATTATTTGATCTCATATTTTTGTTCGGAGATGACATTCAGTCTGAGTCACCATTCAGTAGTTAAACCCCTAATATTACAGCATTCTTTTAATACTTCGTGTTCTGAATTGTGCTTGTACTATTAAGTTTTGGTATTCGATTCAATAAAAAAGAATCGAAGGAGATCAAACTATAGAATGATTGTACATAAGCTGTTAACCATTTGGTTGTTCGTGTCAGAGTCAGCTGTCTACAAGATCAACTTAGTTCTTAGTCTTTAGTTGTCCGTGGCTCTATCATTGTTGCAAAATAAAAAGTTCTCGTTTGTTGCTTATTCAATTTGCATCTGACTGAACCTGGCACCACCACACTAGCAGGCTTCTGATTTCAGATCCTAACAACGTGTTCTGTAACATTCTGATTGTTTCATTCTGTTTTTGATTCTTCTGCAAAATAACTGAAAAAAAATGTCCTTTCTTATGTCAAACCTGCCTTCGTGAATATCTCTCTGCCATATGATAGACCGTCATTATTTTAAACAATCTGTGAGCTTCCCGGAAAACGTTCAGTCAAATTCTACACTGTGTTGATTTCACTTACATCTTTGTTCAATGGCCATGTCCAGTAGGCGATTGGGTTTGCAATCTCCCTCGATCTCTCACTCTGTGCTCAAAGGAACGCAGGTTCAATATACCGTCTATTAATTCAATACATTGATGACTGTAACCGTGCGATGACAATATGGTGCTGACATGTTTTCTCTTTTAAGAGGAATATTTTAAAATTCATTTTATACAGGCAGTCTATCTGGAAGGGATAGAGTTAGTATGCCAGAGGAACAGAGAGATTACTCATTTTAGCCATATGATATATACTTGTGAATATAGTCATAACTTGTGTTTTAAATTGGAGACCCATTTATTTTTAACTCTGCTAACGACCACTGCACATGAGCGTGCAGAAATTCTCAGCATCTAACTCTGAGAAGTTTATATATTTCAATTAGAGCGCTTCCATTCTCCATATTAAGAGAATTCCAAACAAATTCATCTTTTCACTTAAGACAGACCTTTCTTTACTTTCCCGGGATCAACTTGCAAGACCGTTTCCGAATCTGCTCCTTTATTTGCGTCGTAAAGACTATATTCAATCCATATGAATGTTAGTTAATTGTCTTCCCACATGGTACATAACATAGCGGTGAATTTGATTAAGTCCCTCCGTTGCTCCCTTCCCAAGTGAAGTTTAAAAATCAATATCTTCAGATGAAAATATTTCATTCCCTTCAATGATGACACTGATGAATTGCTTATTCGTCCAATTTTTGAGGTTGTCGATTTGGGGGTGTGGGTCTTCCTTTGTCAATGATGCCAACTCCACGTATCTTGAAGATTTTGAATGGTCTTCTTCCAATATAGCAACTATGTCAATACAGACCACCTATCTCCGACTCTCCCCGACCCCTCGCACCCCTCACGATAACCCCCACTGCCCCCCCACCAACACACACACTCGTTTTCTCTGAAAATCACAATCAAAATCAGAATTAGCATGCTCCCATTTTCCCTTTCTCCTCTGCAGCTTTTGTTTGTCTCTATGTTGTGGCTGGTTATTTAAGTGCCAGCCCTGATTTCCTCACAAACATCCAGATAAATATAATTATTCTGGCAAAAAAAAACAAAACAATCAGTGGGTCTTTGATGAAGTTTTGACTGCCCCGTTTTGGAACGGCGGTCAGACGCTAGTGCGCTTCACACGCAGGTGGTGATCTTTTGTTTTCAGACTATGTTTTGTCACCTTTCCGATGAACTACTTTCTCGGTGGTAAAACCAGACGATTTATTTCTTCTGCCAAATGCACAGCCTGATATATCACGTGTTGTTGCGTTTGATAGGCGTGAGGGGTTTTCAGAAATCGTCGTGAATGTTAGCTTTCTTTTGCCAGGGCCTCCGTAAAGTCTGGGCTTTGGTTATGTTGCATCACAGCTTTCTCCCGTCTGGAATGGTGGGTACCATCAGGGAAGCCGCTCCTCAGGAATGTGTTTCTCCTCTCAATGTGTTTTCCACTGATTGGTGGAGAGATGGACTGTGGATGATGGGATGACCAGGGTCAGCAATTTGGTGGTGTTGAGGGATGGGCTGAGTGATGCCTTGCGAGTTGACTCAATATACTACATTTGGCATCCAGCTCCTCATTGACAGTATATCTGGACTCAAAAAAATAATGCTTGGACACAATATTACACAGCGTGTCGAGGAGCCACACGAGTGTGGTGGAATCCCGTCCCAGCATACCCCTGTTTGGACGGAAATCCACATTGTCCGCAAATCAGCACCTGTTTCCCCAGGGATTGAACCCCACAGTGTGTGAAACCTCGCGTCGGTGCCCTCTTCCAATGCACAACGGGATTCTCTTTATGGGTACTCCTGCACACCTTCCACTTCTATTTTCCAACAATGGAGGACGCTCTACGGAGAGATCCTTCCCCTCTTCATCGGGCTGAAGACTAATGCATGTAGCATTACATGAAACCGAAAATGGCACTCGTCCATGGGCTCCCATATAACCTGCCTTTTTTGTGATGCCATGGTGTCCGTGAACCACGTCTAGGTTACTTGTTTTAAGCCGCACTCCTTTCAATTATTGAACAAAAATATTTTTACTGATATTCGGTTTGCATTTCGTACCCCACCCCTAGTTTATGGACACACTGTGTAGGGTCTGCGGGGAAGGAAGCAGATTGTCTCATGCACCTGCTCCTCGGCCTGGCTCAGTATGTTACATATTTCAGCAGGCAAACACGGGTTTTCTTCATTCCGTCTGTCTGCCCGTCAAATGCAGCTCTATTCACAGCTGGGTGTCTCTGGACAGGGAATATGAGCCGTCTGAGGTACCGCTGAGGCCTTTCTTGATGTTTTGGACATTGGAAGGACTGCCATATTTTAACTCCGTTTAACCACATTTTGGATCAATGCATTAAATTTTGTTCTGCGTCATTGCTTTTTATGGGTGTTCTTTCATCTTTTAATGGGGCTTTCATTCCTGGTTTCTTAGTGAGTTAAGTTGAGTCCGTTTAATCGTTTGTAACAAAAGGAAAAGTGGATGTCATACAGCGATAGACCAACCTTGCGGAAATTTGGAAAGCACTTTCCAAAAACGGTAGCTAGAAATTTATAAACAATTGTTAACACGGATCGAGGTTACCACAGTTTCAAGAAGTGTATATATATATATATATATATATATATATATATATATATATTTATATTAATATATATATATATATAGTTTTTTTTTCCATGGCGAACGAGTACTTTGGGATGAATGGAAACATCCTGGCCAGTACTGAAACTCTGGCCATCATAGAATAAAAGTGTGATGTCCTGTTGAATAAGAAACGTTGACTTCCCAAAATTTTCAATAGCCAGCTTAATAGTCTAACAAGATCCATCTCAAGGCATTTGTTTTCCCACTGCGTTCTTTGGCAATCCATGCAAACAGACTTGCAGCGCATTTCCCTCACAGGCAACGCAAAGCATCCCTTTGCCTTTGGTTCATGAACTTGCACCAAATAATCGCGTCTGCTCAGTGGTGTGTGAGATGGCAACTGTTTACTTTTCACTAGGCCTTCACAGATTTGAGAACTGCATTGATTTCAGGGCGATATTAGTGGAAAGAACAAAGACAGAGAGATGGATTTCATAAACGGAAAAAAAGATTCCTCTGGAGTTTTTTTTTGTGGCTTAGTGTAAATCCACAAAGTCCATTTGGATGTGGTTTCGACTCAATGAATGACAAGGTTTAGAAATGTAAATAGATCTGTGGGACATAGGTTTTGTTCATAAATGCTCCATCAATTATTCGTCTTTAATTCCCCCCATATCATTCAGGAAGTAGCTCAAAGTTATCCCGAGAAAACATTCAAAATGTTGCTCCTGCATTAGCCTCCAAAGGCAATTCGAAGGATCTTCTCTTTGACTGTGTAGTGTTCTCGGTAACAGTCATATACATACTCTATCTTAACTTTGTCGTTATCGTTTCAGACGCTGCCATCCCCTGTTTAGATTTTTCAGTATTCTCTGCCTCTATCAAATTCTTCTCGGTTAGCCTTCTTGACATTTTGTATTTGAGCTGAAGTCATGCATTGACTAAGTAGCTAAAGACACCACTGACGTATGAATTTATGATAACCAGTTTACTGCACGGGCACTCTAATTATCTAAGTCGCAACCGTAAGTTTTCAAAACCCATTTGTGATGATCTTATTGGCTCCTACTACGACCATGCGAATTAAGAAATGTCAACTGAGTTGTGTTTTCAAAGCTTTGAATATGACAATTACTGTGGTCAGATGTAAGGTGTTTGAAATCTCTCTGAGGATAAACAAAGGGACATTCACTGGTTTATGAAATTGCAAAGCAATTGAAGAAGACGTTCTTGAAAAGTTTGATATATTCCACTCGAAAACAAGGCCGTTTTCGGAGTAAGGTTTTAGGTGATGAATAACAAATGGTGGTGTTTAAGTACATCACTGAGCCCAAAGTCAGAATTGAAAATCTTCCATGTATATCCTTCCCCACACTCTCCTGGATAACATGCAGTGACACAAATTAGTTCATTTTTTTTCCCCTTTGCTCCCATCTGTCACTGGCAACAATTCAAAGCGCTTCCTTCAGCACCAACTTCCGAAGGTCATATTGAACCAGTCGGGTTTCGACATGTTTGTAGCAAAGTCCAAATGGTTTATTTAGAATTTGTTAGGTTGATTTGAACTTCACAACATGCTGCCTCCATGTTATTTCTTGTCGATTTCATGTTGGTCATGTCCTTTCTTCAGTCCTTAATGTTACACTGGACAATTGTTATGCAACCATTTACAATCTTAACTGGACATATGTTTTGTCTCTTTGATATGATTATTGTCACTTTCTTTGTAATTTGTATCATGAAATGTCTTCCAACTTCCCTACTTCCCCACAAACGTTCTCTTTTGTATACCATATTCCTCTCAAACCCTTTGTGTAAAACTTGTTATATTTATATTTTTATTCTTTTCTGAGGAAATACCATCGACGAGAATAAATTCGACTCTCCCCATGGATGCCTAATAGCTTGTGAAGTGTTCCAACATTTCCTTGTTTTTATAAGATTTCCAGCTCTTTGCTTTACTAGCTGACAGCATGGTTTTGAGCCAAATCTGAGATATTGGTTTAATTCATGTAATTATTTAAGTACTTCAATATACAACATAAACTGGTATAGCCGGATTTCATTTTCACTGACATATGTTTCATTAATACAATGCTCTAAACAACAGTATAGGTCCGCTATTTCCATACGGAGCTGTCTTTGATTTGTAAACTGCAAATGCTGATGCCATAGATAGCTGAAATGAGTATTTACAAGAATATTCAAAACAAAATAATGATATATGTGGCCAATCCTGAAAGGAAACGACAGAAATGTCAATCAAAATCAATGAATTATGCTAAGCAGCATGAAGTCATATAACAGAGTGACTCAGGTTGTAAGTCAATTTGCAGAAACCTGGTGTAAAACATTCCATTCATACACTTGCAGCACCAGATCACAGCTCCAAGATGTGCTTAGTGTACGTTATTGTTAATTGAATGGATATTCATTGTAACTGGATATTTCACTGCACTTTTGAACTGTTCTCTGAACTTGAGCTGAGTCCCTCAATAAATATTTTTTTCCCCTTTTTACAGCAACTTACAGAATGAGGTACTTCTTGATTAATATACAATGTATCCTTATAGGGTGCAGAATTGTCTCGTGAAATGTTATGATGTATAGAGTCTGTGTCGTATCAAAGTCACAGCAAAATGTAATTGCTGGGTATGAGGAAGAATAAAATCACAGTGTCCCTTCTCATATTCAATCCCGGGACATTGCAATTATCTCCCTTATTCTGACTCCTCAGTGTCTTATGTACTCGATTGACCAGTAAAATAGGTGTGATCAGCAGTGCATTGAGGAGCAAAATCAAGTGAATGTGAGCAATGACATTAAAATCCTCACAAACAACTCAAGACTCATTCATCCAGGATCAGTAAAGCAGCTTGTTGTAATACGACAACCACAGTGGAAAGTCTACTGTCACATCAACTTCAAAGGAAAAGTAGGTTGCAATGGTATTTTAAGAAAGCAGGACACGAATTGTGGTTCAAAATCTTGCTTTCTGCATCTGGAAGCAACTAACAATGATTTCAATCAAAGGTGAGAGTCAGAGTGAACCAGACAGAACAATCGGTGGCTGTACAGTTAATTGAGTAAAAAAAAAAGCTGCACATAGAGGTGATGAGCAGGAAAGTAAATAATAATAATAAAAAAACTCATCTGCCACAATTTGATGCCACTAATGAAGAACGTTGGGTCTGCACCTTGGCAAAGATACCAGGCAGCCAACAGTACAGCAGGAGAGACGACACCTTTCCGGGACAGGATAACAATTGCTACTAAATGAGCTGTAATAAGAGAAGACACAATAATTTGGAAATTACCAACAAATATCCTCTGTGTCAGTGGAACATTGACCGCAAAAACATGCAGGCATAAAATCAAGTCAAACTTAAAATTTGTAAAACAAAAATGCCTTTGCCTCTGTCATCCACTCACCCTTACTTCCGTGTTTATAAGAGGCAGTGAATGGCACAGACAACCAACCGAGCCGCGAAGGTAGTTTCCAAATTATATCCTATCATGAGGCGAGCAGTACTCTCTAACAGAATCTGCTCTGACACTTTACTATAGATAATCGCGTTTCCCAGATAGTGAAAACCCAGGAGCATAAAGGAGTTGACGCTCAATTTGGGGAAAATCTAAATGTATTTGCAGTCCAGTTTGGGGGTGTTGTAGAATAGAAGAGCTTCCATGTACATTAATAATGAATATTATTCTGATGTATATTCTTTGTTTTATCTTGTTCTATTCCATGCCACGTCAATATGTTTTGTTTTCCCCATCGTCATGTATAAATCAGAAATCTTCATCGGTGATGAACACAGAAAGATCATCATGAACAGGTTAAGGTTCATGTGTTGCCATCATATTCTTTGAATTAAAATCAGTCTTTCATGATAAACTTTCTCAATCACCCTAAACCAGCAGGCTAACAGGTTAATCACCTGCTATTTCAAAAGCATCTCTTAGCATTATTTGGCTCACATCGTCATTATCCGTAAGCATCCCTGGTAAGAAATATCACATTTTTTTTTCCATCAAGTTTATTTATCATCTGTGTCAGTAAATCAGAAGCATAGAATCTCTATAGTTGAAATTGAAATGAAACCATCCATTTTCCTGGTTGGTGCATTTACTGAGGAGATACAAAATGGAGTAAAGTGTGACAGAAAAATATTAAATAAACGGAAAGGAAAAAGCTTCAAGTCTTTTGTGAGGCAAACTCATCATTTAGTCCGGAAACTTGTCAACATCAAGAAGATGCGTCAGTGACTGGACAGCAACGTGATTTAGACACTAATATGATGTTGCGTCATAATGAGACTGAAGAAAACCTGGAAGCAACATATCAAAAGTAATTAAAATTGTTGACACATCAGACAATGTCCCGATTTGAAAATTAAATACTATGATTATGTGTTGTGGAAAAAAAGTCTAATCTGATGTATCAGACGAGTATGTTTGTTAAATGACTAAAACTAATGTCAACTATGATTAAACCTTGTTGACTCCCTGGTGTTTTTGTACATGTATAAATATAGTTTCCCTTGCATTGCTTTATTTGTGTGCCATTCAGACTCTCACAGCTCCTTCAAATGTTATTCCATCTCACAAAAAAATGGGGAAATCTGTTATTCTGTTGGTGAAAGAGATTTACTATCCAGTTCTTGCAGTTTTTGGTTTTCCCGGTGAGTTGTTCTATCCTGTTTGTTGTTAGTCAATGTTAACTATCTGTCTGTTTGTCTCGCACGTTGGATAGGGGAATCAATTTCCTTGCTGTTAACATTTCCAACTGGATCGTTGCATGAAAATGCCCGTATAGAATTTGTTCATATTGTCGTATTTCCCTTTACCTGAAAGCATTACCATTGTAATGAGTGTTTTGCTAATGTCCATCGAATGTTTTAGTTGATTTTCTAACTGCCATATCATTCAGCAGAGAGTGAGTTCTGGAGCAGCATATTTATTATTAGGGACAGCATGGTGGCACAATGGTTAACACTGTTGCCCCACGACAGGGGCCTGTGTTCGATTTCAGTTTGGGTCACTGTATGTGCAGAGTTTGCACAATCTCTCTGTGTCTGCACCCGTTTCATCCAGGTGCTCTAGTTTCACCTCATAGCACAAAGATGTGCAGATTAGGTGAATTGAACGATCTATATTGTTACGCAGTGTGTCTAAATGGTTGCCAAAATGTGACGATCTGGGGATTTTCACAGTAACTTCATTGCACGATGAATTTTAGCCTACTTCCGACTAATAGATAAATTAAAGTTAGTTGTGTGGTTATGTATCCGATTTTTATAATCACAAATAATGAATTCAAATGTTATTAACACGTATTTGCATATCTTTCAGCCAGACAGTATAATATTATTAGTTATGTTTCTCCCTTTCCCTTACAGCAAATCTGCTAACAATCGTAATTCTTTCCTAAAGAATTTAGATTTTGGATAACAATAACAGTGTCACCCAGATAAGCCTTTCGAGTGGCATGGAGGTGAAAGAATATAATATGCAGGTCAATCAAATAAGGAAAATGAGTTAAACATAACAGAAAAAAAAAACAAATGGGATTTCAAGCTAGCATTTATTTGAAAAGAAGAAATAAGCAAAGAATAAGATGGAACAACTTTCCTACAATGTATTCGGAATGACTTTCCAAATTCCCCTGAATGAACGTTCAAAGAAAAATTGCGGTTTTGGATGCAAATATGGAGGCTGCACCAGAACAGATTAAGAAAGCGAAACGAGTGAAAGTCTGCTCAGTTGTGACTATAACAATGTAGAACATAAAATGCCGATAGAACTTTGGCTGACTAAAACTACATTAATTGATTAAAGAAAAGTTTTATTTTCAAAAGGGCAGAAGATTGAGCGAGTGAAAATAAAACGGGCGTTAATACTGCACAGAGCTATGTGGAACAGATAACGCAAAGCGGCGTTCAAAAAAAAGTATAAGCTTTTATTCTGCTGAAACTATGCACAGTGGAACTCAATGAGTGAATTATGTCGGAACATGGGTCAGTAACGAGGCGGGCAGGAAGTACATAGATAGAAGAGGATTGCATGACCTGAGACTATATGGAAATATTATGACTAAAGGAAAAATATTGAGTAGTTAAAGATGAACTATGGAGTTAAATTTAAGAAACACAACACGAAAACATGGATATGTTCTTGACTTAATGACCAAGCTGTCTGAGCTTTTAATTAAGAAACTGAAAGTGTACCCATTGACATTATGGTCGAAAGAACTTTCAGAGGTCTTATGTAATGTCCAAAGGAGGCTGATGAATAAACTGAGAGAATGTGGTGCGAACTCTGAAGTGGCAGAATAGATTGCAAGCTGATTCAATGTCAGATCGTCAGTCAAGAATGGAGTGAAGAATGGCATGGATAATGGTATCTGCAGCAGATAAGCTGAGGCAGGGCTGGAAATGGATGATGCTTGGGATGTGTCTTTTGAAAAATGTTTAGATTGTCACATGGTTACGGTAAGTCTTGTGGTATATGGGCCAAATGTGGGCAACTGGTATTAGTTTAGGGATTAAAAGGGCAGCATGAATAAGTTGGGCCAAAGGGGCCTGTTTCCATGCTGTAAAGCTCTATGACTCTATGACTGTATGTGGAATTATACTGCATTCACGTGGTAACGTTATATCTGTTTGTATATCAGAAACATTCGTCAAAAGTTCTCTATTAAATATTTGTAAAATTTAATTTAATAATAAGATTGCTACGTTATTTGTTTCTCTGGAATAGTACATCAATGTGGGATCTTTCATAGATTGTTGTAATGAGAAGCTAAACGCTGGGGCCAAGGACATAAAACTTTTGAATCTGAGATTTATCCATTTAAAAACCTCGATTGGGACAAATTTTGACAGAATATATGGAAGGATAACAGGGCATTAATATCAATCATTCATGTCCCTGTTTTCACTGAGGGGTACAAAGTATTTGTGAACAGAATGGAAGTCTCACAATTACCCTGTTGCCGATTCTCGCGCTCTCGGTGTGATACTAAGGGCACTGTCTTCTACGAAATGGGTTTTTACAATCCGCCCAATTCCCGGATTTTAACGTTGGGTGAACTGACGTCTGATAGTTCAAACTACAATATGAGATTCCTGGTGAGATCACAACTGGACTGTTGTCTAATGGGAAGGATTCAACAATGATTAAACAATGAGTTGAGTATGGTAACGGTTTCCCACCTCAAACAGCGGAATCGATGTGTCCCTTCATAATTGCCAAGAAACACAGAAGGAGCGAGAACACCCCAGCATTCTGCATTTTCCACAGAACTGTAGTTCCTCCATGTATAATAATATTCTATTATTTATCTATTCTGCACTATCCTTGCAACTTATCATCTTTCCTAAAATATGTGTCCGAACAGGATGCTACTCCTTTATGAAAGAATCATCATATCTTCCCGGATATTATATTGCAATCCTGTTTCTGATTTTTAACTCAGTGTGCGT
This sequence comes from Sphyrna mokarran, assembly GCA_024679065.1. Taxonomy (NCBI): domain Eukaryota; kingdom Metazoa; phylum Chordata; class Chondrichthyes; order Carcharhiniformes; family Carcharhinidae; genus Sphyrna; species Sphyrna mokarran. Next base: position 9,224,061 of record JAGIQG010000014.1, on the reverse strand, counting down.
TAGGGAGTCTGAAACGAGTACACAAATTGTTGTCCACCAAATTATTTATTCTTATAGATTCATCCAATCACTGACACACAATGACTATCTGCAATCGCTGCTCTTATATATCAACACATTGAAAAGGCCAGTTCCGAATTTTCGGTTCCTATTGTAAAGGAATAACATCCGAACGTCGACACCATTTTGCTTTACCATCTGACAGATTGGTGGAATCAGGTGCAAGAAAGAAAGCCAAATTACAACAAGTAACAATTATTTACTCAGTCAGCAGTTAATTCCAGGTTTTTATTTAATTCAAATTCAGCTTCTGCCATAGTTCAATTCTTACACGAGAGCATTGATTGGTGTTTGTGGATTATCAGTCAAGTAACAATACTACGATGTCACTGCTTGAGGACGTCTGTTGGTTGGAGCATCAGTATGGGCTGGAAGGTTTGGATCTTTGTACATGTTGGAGGAGCTATGTTTCTTCGAGTGATATAATTGGTTGGAATGTGTTGATTGTTGTAAACTGGTTTCAAATGCTGCATTAATTAGAAGTAGAACATAGAACATAGAACATTACAGCGCAGAACAGGCCCTTCGGCCTTCGATGTTGCGCCGACCAATTAGGAAAAAGCAATGACCCTCCAAACTAAACCATTCCCTTTTCATCCATAAACGTATCTACTAACCTCTTAAACGCCACCAAACTTGGCACATCTACAACTGCCGCAAGCAGGGTATTCCATACCCTAACCACCCTCTGGGTAAAGAACTTACCTCTGATATCCGTCCGATAACTACCACCATTAATTTAAAGCTAGGTCTCCTTGTGCTAGCTTACTCCATCCTAGGAAAAAGGCTATCACTGTCCACCCTATCTAAACCTCTAATCATCTTATATGTTTCAATAAGGTCTCCTCTTAGCCGCCTTCTTTCTAACGAAACAACCTCAAATCTCTCAGCCTCTCTTCATAAGACCTGCCCTCCATACCAGGCAACATCCTGGTAAACCTCCTCTGTACCCTCTCCAATGCCTCCACATCTTCTTATAATGTGGGGACCAGAACTGCACACAATACTCCAAGTGCGGCCGCACTAGAGTTTTGTACAGTTGCAACATGACGTTGCGGCTCCGAAATTCAATCCCCCTACCAATAAAAGCTAAGACTCCATATGCCTTCTTAACAACCTTATCGACTTGATTGCCAACTTTCAGGGATCTATGCACATATACACCAAGATCCCTCTGTTCATCAACACTATTAAGAGTCCTACCATTAGCCCTATACTCTACACATTTGTTATTCCTGCCAAAGTTAATTACCTCACACTTTTCCACATTAAACTCCATTTGCCACCTCTCGGCCCAGCTCTGCAACTTGTCCAAGTCTCTCTGCAAACTATAACACCCCACTTCACTATCTACCACTCCTACCACTTTGGTGTCATCCGCAAATTTACTAATCCATCCTTCATCCAGAACATTTATAAAAATTACAAACAGCAGGGGCCCCAAAACAGATCCCTGAGGTACACCACGAGTAACCGAACTCCACGATGAATAATTTCCATCAACCACTGCCCTCTGTCTTCTATCAACTGACCAATTCCTAATCCAATTGGCTAAATCATCCTCAATCCCATACATCTGCATTTTCTGCAGAAGCCTTCCATGGGCCACCATACCACACGCCTTACTAAAGTCCAGAGATACCACATCAACTGCCTTACCCCCATCCACCTCTTTGGTCACTTCTTCAAAAAACTCAATAAGGTTAGTAAGGCACGACCTACCCTTCACAAAACCATGCTGAATATCCCCAATGAATTCATTTCTCTCCAAATAACTACAAATCCTATCACTAATAATTCTCTCCAATACTTTGCCCACAAGAGAAGTAAGACTCACCGGCCTATAATTTCCCGGAAAGTCTCTATTCCCTTTCTTGAACAATGGGACCACATTCGCTATCCTCCATTCTTCCGGCACTATACCCGTAACCGACAACGACCTGAAGATCAGAGCCAGAGGCTCTGCAATCGCCTCTCTCGCCTCCCAGAGAATCCTAGGGTAAATCCCGTCCGGCCCAGGGGACTTATCGAACTTCAAACCCATAAGAATATCTAGCACATCGTCCTTATCTACTTCAATACTTTCCAGTTTGCAACCCTGTATCCCAGAGTTCTCCACAACTACATTTACATCTCCCTGCGTGAATACCGAAGAGAAATATTTGTTCAGTGTCTCTCCAATCTCTTTAGACTGCATGCAAACTTCCCACTGCTGTCTCTGACTGGCCCTAATTTTGCCCTAACCAATCTTCTATTCTTAACATATCTAAAGAAAGCTTTAGGATTCTCCTTGATCCTATTAGCCAAAGTTTTCTCGTGTCCCCTTTTAGCTCTCCTCAACTCACTCTTTAGCTCCCTTCTGGCTAATCTATAGCTATCCATTGCACTAACTGAGCCTTCAAGCCTCATCCTGACATAAGCCTCCTTTTTTTTTCCTTTTAACCAGCGAATTAACTTTTTTAGTACACCATGGTTCCCTTAGTCGACCATTTCCTCCTTGCCTGACAGGGATATACTTATCAAGGACTCGCAGTAGCTGCTCCTGGAATAAGCTCCACATTTCAGATGTTCCCAGTCCCTGTAGTTTCCTAGTCCAACCTATCCACCCTAATTCCCTCCTTATGGCCTCATAATTACCATTCCCCCAGCTATAACGACTGCCCCCCGCTTCATGCCTATCCCTATCGATCACTAAGATGAACATAACCGAATTGTGGTCACTATCACCAAAATGTTCATCAACTTCCAAGCCTAACACTTGGTCTGGCTCATTGTCCAGTGCCAAATCCAATGTAGCCTCACCTCTAGTTGGCCTATCTACATACTGAGTCAAAAAACCTGCCTGCACACTTTGTACAAAAACTGACCCCTCTAACGAGCTAGAGCTATAGCTCGTTAAATTATAGTGGTTTATTAGCTTGAGCTGCTTTATTATATTGAAATGTGAAACAAGTTTGTGTTGTTTAATAGTTTTCAACTGCAATACCCAAGGTCACATTTTGTCGTGGGTTCTCTTTTGAAGCTATGCGTTGCCTAAGTTAAGCTAACACAGGGGTACTTCAAATTCAGTGTATTGTTTTTAAGACATTTATGAACCAAACGATCGAATAGGAGAGTGTTGTAAAGAAGCCCCGCACTCCACGTACAGAATGCAGACATCCCAATATCACACTGCCAAGCAATGTCTCCCTGAGGGCAATTACACATTTTCAAAATCATATTTGCCATTTTTCCCGGACGATGTTGACCAATAAACATTAATGCATATTGGTCAATAATCATCCCTGTGACCAACTGAAGGCATTCAGTTCCATGAGATCAGATCCCATTCTGATCTCATGCGATCTTATTTGTCCTTAATTTCGGATGTTACCTCCCTCGTTTGCCCAGCAACATAGGATGCTGGTAAGTGAAATGGGAGAATGATTCTAATAGACTCAAATCTACGTGATACTCCCCCGACCCTGAGAAAATATTTTTGCCTGCTTTGCACCTCAGTTTTAAGTTATGTGGTTCTATTCATCAAACTGATTTTGGTAATAAAATGACCGCATTCAATAAAATCATTCTCCAACAGAACGCAGGCTCTGCCTTCTGCCTCATTCCTCATCCTGTTGCACCTTGCTGTTCCTAAAGTTTCACAGCTAAAAATAAACTTCATCCATTTTATAAATTCGGAATACGTGTTTTAAATGTGAAATATTTGTTATTCAGTTACAGCTGTTTTAAATCTCAGCCTCTTGTCAGCGCTTTCTATCGCCTGAAATCATTCACTCTCAAATCATGATTATGTCATAGTCATAGAGTCATAGAGGTTACAGCATGGAAACAAGAACTTCGGCTTTTTGAAAAGCACTATTCTAATCCCAATTGCCCATATCCCTCTATACCCATCTTACCTGTATGACTATCTAAATGATTTTTCTTAAAGGATAAAATTGTACTTGCCTCTACCACTACCTCTGGCAGCTTGTTCCAGACACTCACCACGCTCTGAGTGAAAAAATACCCTCCGGACACTTTTGTACCTCTTACCTTAAACCTATGCCCTCTAGTTGTAGATTGCCGTACGTTTGGGAAAAGATATTGACTATCTATCTTGTCTATGCCCTTGTCTATTTTATAGACCTCTATAAAGTCACCCCCTCAGCTTCCTACGCTCCAGAGAGAAAAGTCCCAGTCTGTTCAACTCTCCTTATAATTCAATCCATCAAGTCCTGGTAGCATCCTATAAATGTTTTGCGCACCCTTTCTAGGTTAACAATATCCTTTCTGTAATAGGGCGACCAGAATTGCACACAGCGTTCCAAGTGTGGCCTTACCAACGTTTTGTACTAATTCAAAAAGATGTCCCTATATCCAATGTTTTGATCAATGAAACCAAGCATGCCAAATGCCATCTTCCCCACTCTGTCCACTTATGTCTCCACTTTCATGGAGCTATGAACATGTATCCGGTCCCCACCCCCCACTCCCACCCCCGATCTCTTTGTTCTGTAACTCTCCCCAAGGCCCTGCCATTACTTGAACAAGTCCTGCCCTGGTTCGATCTACCGAGATGCATCACCTTGCATTTTTCTAAATTAGACGCTACCTGCCATTCTTCAGCCCACTGGTCCAATTGTTCAAGATCCTGTTGCAATTGGACCTAACTTTCTTCACTATCCAGTATGCCGCCAGCCTTGGTGTCATCTGCAAACTTACTAACCACGTCCCCTATATTCTCATTCATATCCTTAATATAAATGACAAGTAAGAATGGGTCCATCACAGATCCTTAAGGCATACCGCTGGTCACAGTTCTCTATTTTGAAAAAAAAAGACTCTCTACAACCACCGTCTGGCTTCTAGCAGGTAGCCAATTTTGATTCCATTTAAATATCTCACCCTGGATCCTGTATGATTTAACTTCATGCAACAGCCTACCATGTGGTATCTTGTCAAAGTCCTTCTGCACTGACCTCATATACCTTCTTGATTACCCCTTCAAAAATTTAATGACATATGTGAGACATGATTTCCACTCACAAAGCCATGTTGAGTGTCCTAATGAGTCATTGTATCTTTAAATGCCTGTAGATTCTGTCTCTCAAAATACCTTGGAACAACTTACCTACCAAAGCCGTGAGGCTCACTGACCTGTCGTTCCCAGGCTTTTCCCTGCAGCACTTTTTTAAACAAAGGCACATCATTTGCTACTCTTCAATGTTCAGGCACCTCATCCATGACTATCGATGTTTCAAATACCCCAGCTACGGGACCCCACAATTTCCTCCCTAGCCTCCTTCAACGTCCTGGGATATACTTGATCAGGTCCCAGAGATTTAACTACCTTGATGTGCCTCCTTCTCTGTAATATGTACACTCCTCAATACATTATTATTTATTTCCACAAGTTCCCTAACATCCATACTTTTCTCAACATTAAATATTGATGAGAAATAATCATTCAGGATGTCGCCCATCTCTTGTGGATCCGCATATTTTTCCATCCTTATTTTTCTCTTATCTCTACTCCTACACCCCCGATAGTCTTCAAGAGATTCGCTTGATCTCAGGTGCCGATGCATGTCTTGTGTGTCTTTCTTCTTGTTGACCGAGGCCTCAATTTCCCGAGTCATTCAGGTTTCCCGAATTCTGCCAGTGTTGCCCTTCATTCTTAGAGGAATGTGTTTACCCCGAACCCTGGTAAATACACTTTTGAAAGTATGTCAGTTACCAAACATCTTTTGCTTTCTCAAAAACGTCCACAGTTAACTTTTGAAAGTTCCTGATTCATTCCATCAAAATTGGCTTCGCCTCAATTTAGAATTTTAACTTTTGGGCCACATCTATTATTCACCATAGCTACCTTAAAAGTAGTATAATTATGGTCACTGGTCCCAAAGTGATCCCTCATTAACATTTCTGTCACCTTCCATTCTTATTTCCCAAGAGGAAATCAAGTTTTGTCCCCTCTCTAGACGTTATAATTTAACCTAATGTAACCCCCCTCCATAAGCAATAATCCCCTTTATTCGTTGAGCTGAACTTCAAAATTTAAAGGGGCAGATACATCTGAGAATATAATCGAACACTCTATTCACGTTCTTAATGAATGATGTTGCAATTTCAATATCCCCAAGGTGATTTCACAGGATATAAATAACAGGCTTTTACAATATATCAGCTTAGAATTTCATACAGAGCAACATCCTGAAGCGTAAAGGAACACAACACTGCAAGCTGAAAATGTTTCCAATTGATACGGCTGAGAAATTTTTCTACATGATTCTTGCTATCATTGGTGTTCCTGGTAAGACATATTTACGCATTGGAGTTATGTCATTCAGAGTGTGAGATGTGCCCTGGCTTTGTTCTTCAGAGATTGTGTGGCATGCTGATCTAGTCGTCACCAAAATTCAAACGTACTTTCACTGAAATTATTTCATAAATTTGCAGATGCAATAATCCAAGTGGTTATATAGTGTGCTATCTGAATAAATAATTCTGTTGAATTCTTGTCAATTACATATGTTACATCCATGGAAAGTCTTAGCATCCCTTCATAGAAGTAAGTGCTTCATTCTTGAATACCATATATTGGGCAACTAGCCAGAGTAGATTAACAAATTGCGTGTGTTCAGAATGATACAAATCTCTCTATTACTAGGGAAGCAATATGTGTCGGGTTTTGCCAATTATGACTCAGTAGCCAGATTGGAATATCTGCCTCCGGTGAAATGCATTCCGAGGAATAGGTGTCAGTGGAGATTTTTACCGAGTTGAGATAAGTAAACAGAGTGGAAGATATCAGCATAGTGACCATGCATTACTGGGCGTATTAGTCAGTCTCGAATTGTACGCTGTATGCATCAATCTCACCCAGCATCTCCTGCTGTTCATAGTCCTATACACTCCAGTATCTGGAACAATTTTCCCTTCACCTCCCATCACTACACTTTCTAAGATCACAACCACTCCTTCCATATGAACGAGACTTGTTTTGAATTTTCACAATTCGCTTATTAATTGTATTATCTACTTATGATGGAGCCTCCTTTATATTTTGAGAAGAACAAAGATAGATGGGGTATTCTTCATCTGTAAGCGTGACACCGATCTTCCAATCACTTGTCACTTGAACTATTAATCCGATGCTTTGATCATTCTTGTCCAGATCACCCTTACTTTGCACTGAAACAGGAAGGGACTTGCATTTTTCAATGAATAGCTTTTTGACTTTTTATTCAGCAGTGGGCTCCATATTTTAAACACTGGTCCAAATTTGTGGGACGGGTTCTGCTGGAGATGAACAATGATTCCACAAAAGTCAATTTGTGGGACAGGAGGTGGTAAATGTCATGAGTGATGGTTTTGTGTGGATGGTTCCCTATTTATACAAGGATTACAGGTTAGTCAGCATTCTCAATCACTTGTTATGGTCATTAGGGCCGTCTCCCATTTTCAGCAATTCCCGCTTCGCATCTGCTCTTCTTAATCTGCTGAAAGCATTTACCTACTCTTTTGGGCAAGTATCTGCTTCTCAAACCTAGAAGGACAACTCTCCTCTACCTGAGCAGGCTCGATATACTGAGAAAGGGGTCAAGTGCGTTTATGATTAAAAAGCAATGCGGCTTTTGCTCAGTAGGCTGTGTCTGAAACTGCGTAAGTGAAGTTGTTCAGATTTGTTGGCAGGTGTCGTGATCCTTTGTGAGGGAAATGATCTGCATCGAGGAGTTTCATGTTCCAAGGAAGTGTGTTCTGGCTTGGGGGTAAGCGGTTTAAAAAATGAGGGTCACATGCTGAAGACTGTCTGACACATAAGGATGAAAGTTTAATCCTGAGCAGAACCTTATTGTTAGCTATCTCTGGCAGTGAATGATATCTGATATAATAAGGGTGGGGGTTTGATTCGAAGAGGATTTCAATTTGATGGGACATCATCTTGTGGACATCTGATTCATAGGCTGCCTTATTCTGGTGGAGTCTAGCCCCGAACAGATCTGATCCTAAGAAGTGCCTGATTGAGACTGACATGTTTCCAGAAAGGATGTATGGGTCTGAGAGTAGTCTGGTCCTCAAATGGGCGTGACACTGTTGGGTGTCTGAACTTGAAGGGCTTCTGTTATTCAGAGTAATGGTGTCTGTAATCCCAGACTGATTGTAATGGAAGGCATTCTTCCTTACAGAACACTGGTGAACCAAATGCCTTTTCTCGACATTTTTTGAGTATTTCGTGGTGGCGTTAATGAAAATAACTGCCCCATTCCAGAGGTATTAATGTAAGTCAAATTTTACCGTCTGCCACCAAGTAACTTGAATATCCTCCCGTGGTCATGTGGGATAATAGTCGAGTGGTGTTACACTTACTCCTCTGCCTTACACACCACCTATTCTCTTCTCTCTTCTTTGGAACACCTTGCCGTCGGGTTGGTCAAAATCTATTTTTCTTCTATCACGGAGAGCGTTCTGATGTGGGATTGGGCATTGATCCGGAGATTACAAGAATCGTGAACTGGGGTGCAATCATAGCAAGGGTAGAGTCCATGAAAGAATCGAATCCAAGTGAGAATGTGGAGAGTTCATATTTGCTTGGTGTGGGGAGAGTGATGGTTGCAATTCCGATCCTTACTGAGAATCTAATTGGGAATCTCAGCTGATCAAAATGCAATCTGTACAACACATTAAATCAGAAAATCAAATGAAACCTCATTAAATTTACCAACTAATCTCCTGTACTGCTTGTCAGACTGATCCTTAAGTCTGCCTTTGCAGTGGAAGAGTTGGAACTGTATTGGGGATCTGGGATGGTTTTTTTTTTCAAAAAATGAATCTCTGATTCTTGTCCACTTCATTCGCTTCTGTTGATAATATTCTATCCTTACTGTTTAGGGCAGCCACAAAAATATTTGATTAACAACTTCCAACGTTTTCTCCCTTGCTCTCTTGCAGTCAATTTACTGGGAATTGTGATCCTTTCCCGAGAATGATGTGGTCTCTCCACCTGCACAATTCGTTTCCTAGTAGCCATGGCAACAGCGGATCTACTCGTCATTGTCATTCAGGTGGTACTAAATTATTATTTCCCAGTGAGTTTCCTGGAGATCACCCCTGTGTGTAATGTTCGCACTGCCTTTGCTGTTGCTGCCACAGATCGTTCTGTCTGATTCACTGTCACTTTCTCCTTTGATCGATTTGTGGCCATTTGTTGCCAGAAGTTGAAAACAAATTATTGCACCAGTAGAACTGCAGTTTTGGTTCTTGTAACAACTGGCATTCTCCTCTCTTTAAAAAAAAATCCCTTACTACTTTCTATATGAACCTATAGTGTTCACCAATAAAGTACCATGGTTCTGTATTCAAAAGTCAATCACTTTAACTGATGGTAGATGGGTGTTTTTTAATTGGTTTAATGAGATTTTAACTCCATTACTCTCATTTGCATTAATTTTTTTTGCTGAATGCTTTCACAGTCAAACACATTTTACTGACCAGTCGAGTCTGCAAAAGACTGAGGTCTCAGAGTAACGTAGAAAATCACATTGACTCAGAGATGGAGAGCAGAAGGAAGTCTGCGATTTTACTCTTCTCCATTTCTGGCAGCTTCATCCTCTTATGGTCGATTTATGTTATAAATTTCTTATATTATATCATAAGAGCATTAGTTTCCTACATTGAATCCGAATATACATTTCAGCAAGTCGGGTTTATGCTGCAAAATTTAAGCTGCAGCGCAAATACTTTTATCTATGGTGTGACTCAGTCCAAGTTCCAAGAAAACATCAAGAAGGTGCTAAAATATCCGGTCACATTAATTGCTAAATTAATGAATAAAGAAAGGACTACTTAAATAATTCCAGAATCAGGTCCCAGTGTTTCCAGTAGATAGATGGAATATTTATTCACAAATTCCCAACGAATAGACAACGGAGTGCACAGCATCAATAGATATGATGTGACGGCTGCAAGTCTGGATGCAGCTGCCATAAAAAATGATTCAATTCCCGGCCAATCAGAAAGCACCATCCAACAACTGAGTCAAACTGGAATACATTATCCTGACATTGCCATTAGGCAAACATGGAGTTTCATCCCTTATGGCGTAGCTCTCTCAGCCAATCACCAATCTTCCATGGGAAGAAAGAGGGAGAATATACGAGAGACAGAGGATCGAATGAAACTCTGCGAGAGAGAGAGAGCTTGAGACAGTGATGAGAGAGACTGAAGTGACAAAGTGTGGGTGTGAGAGAGATTGTGAAAGTGATAGAAACTGGGTGAAGGAGGAAATGGCTGGAATCATCAATGGAAATTCAAACCTCGGATATTATGGTGGCAAAATGGTCAATGATGAAGCAGCTGAAGATGGATGGGTGATGGACACTGCCTTAAGGAGATGCACAGTAAGAAGTCTGACAACACCATGTTCAAGTCTAACTGAATTATTTGATAGTAAACTTACAAGCTTTTGAGGTTTCCCTCTTCGTCAATTGAGTGGAGAGTACTGGCCTCAGGCAGAGCATATAACAACGCAGACAGTTTACAGATTACTGATTAGAATGCGAATCTTTCCACCTAACCTGCTATTCAAGTCTTAAAGATGCTGACAATGTGAGTGGAAGGAGCATTAGCACAGGTTAAAGAGATGTGTATTGTCTACAGATGGTACAGTAAGTGAGGTTTTGCAAACGCAGGCAAGTCAAAGGGGTTACAAATAGTGCAACATGAATCCAAAATCCCTGTTGAGACTGTCCTTATGTGTGCACGGAATTTGGCTATGAGTCTCTGCTCAGTCTCCACATCATTAAGGAGATGCAGCAGTACCTGAGCTTCTATGGGGGCATTGAGACTTCAAAGGTTCTGCCAAATCAATCGATGACTGCCTGCACCCGACCAATTGCAACAGAACCTGACTGCACACCCCCACCCCCGATCCGACAACTGTTCCATTGATTCTCTTGCCCAATTTCTCAGCCATGCTACAGACAACCTGATTATGCCTTTGACATTAACTCACGACACGTACATTGCACAGCTTCCCAATTACTAAACTGCCGTCCTGTTCAGATCTTTCGAACTTACTACAATTCCGACCTGATGATCACCATTCTAAGTATATATCACAACTTGGCTAAACTTTTGACTGGTTTCCTCTCATCCCTGACGTAACTATCCCATCGTAAATTACCCAAATAACTTTCGAAACCGGATCTTCTGACAGCTCAACTCATCGATCGACAGTTCCAATGTACCACAGCGATAAAATGCACCAAACTCCTCAGAAGACAAACGTAGGACACAGTGGACAGAGTACGCCCCCGGAGCAGAGAAGCTACGACATCTTCTCTGGAATCTTCAACAGATCATTGATAAATATGAACATTTCTCCAGAGCCATCCGAGCACCCTCACTTGCCTTTAAACAACCACACAACATCAAACAGACTGTTGTTCGCAGCAAACTACCCAACTTAGAAAGACGAGGACTTAAAGGAGATCTAATAGAGGTGTGCATGTTTATGAGGGGTATAGCTAGAGCAAACAGGGTTAAGCGTTTTCCTAGGATGGACTCGAATACTACAAGGGGTCACGGGCTTAAGGTGAGGGGGGTTTGGTATAACTTGGATGCTAGAGTGAGTTTTTTCACACAGAGGGTGGTGGGATATAGAATGCGCTGCCAAGTAAAGTGGTGGAGGCAGGTACTCTGGAGTTGTTTAAGAGATACTTCGATGGCATCATGAACAGAATGGGAATGGAAGAGTATAGAAAACTGATATAAAATAGGGATCATGAGCCTTGGGAGTCCCTGGGAAGTGTGTAAATACGTGATGATATTGATGTACTTCTTTTTATCCTACAGGTGCTTTGGTCCACCTTGTTGTCTAACAAGGGGCATACACGCGATGGGTCGTAGGAGGGCTGCTCATGGATATTTTTCCCAGAGTATCCCAGTGCTTCACGTCGTTAGTGTAGGCTTGACGTGAACCATTTGATGGACAACACGACAGCTCAGTGACTATCGCTGTGCTGTGCAGATACATGGATTTGGGCCTGTGTCTGTGGGAGTTTGCATATTCTCCCCGTGCTTGCGTGGGTTTTCTCCGGGTGCTCCGGTTTCCTCCCACATCCCAAAGATATGCTCTTAGGCTAATTGACAAAACAAATGCTCCCTAAATTGTCAGAAATTTGGTTTTTAATCCATAGATCTATAAACATGGACAGGGATCACGGGCAGAGGTGGGGACATCGGGGTAGCGGCGCGGGCTCGTTGGGCGAAGGGCCTGTTTCCCGTGCTGTTTTGTCTTTGTTCTTTGTTCTTTGAAAGTGACTACAACACAACAAACCCCTGCCGTAGCAACTTCTGTAAGACATGCCGGATCATCACATGGATGACATCATTGCAAGTGAGAACAACTTCCACCAGTTACACGGCGCATATTCTTGCAACTCGACCAATGTTGTCTATCTAATACGCTGCAGGAAATAATATTCCGAAGCATGGTACATTGGGGAGATCATGCAGACGCGTGGACAACAGATGAATGAACGTGGCTCAACAATCACGATGCAAGACTGTTCCCTTCCTGTTGGTGAACACTTCAGCCGTTCCGGGCATTTGGCCTCTACCCTTCCGGTAAGCATTCTTTAAGGCTGCCTTCGTGACACACGACAGCGCGGAGTCGCTGAGCAGAGACAGATAGCCAAGTTTCACAAACCCCGAAAGCTCGTGAGTTTACAATCAAATAAATTGTTCGGACTTAAACCTGGTGTTGCCAGACTTCTTACTGTCTTCTTACCTTAGAGTCACAGAGTCATGGAGGTTTACAACATGGAAAAGGCTCTTTGGCCCATCTCTTCAATGCCACCCTCTTTCTTTTAAATCCCTAAACTAATCCCAATTGGCCATGTGTGGCCTATATCCCTCTACGTTCTTCATCGACATGCAACTATTCAAATGATGTTTAAATATAAAATTGCACCCACCTCAACTACTACCTCTGTCAGCTTTTTTCAGACACTCACCGCCCTCTGTGTGAATTGCCCCCTTGGACATTTTTATATCTCCTCTCTCTCACCTTAAACCTATGATGTACCCTTTGTGACATCCTAATTATTTTATAGACATCTGTAAGATCACCCCTCAGCCTCCTATGCTCCAAAGAAAAAGTCCCAGTCTATTCAGCCACTCCTTATAATTCAATCCGTAAAGTTCCGGTAGTATTCTAGTAAATATTTTCTGCATTCTTAATACATTAATTACATCCTTTTTGCAATAGTGTGACCAGAATTGCATACAGTTTTCCAAGTGTGGCCTTACCATTGTCTTATAGAACTTTAACAATACGTTACAACTCCTCTATTCAATGTTCTGACGGATGAAACGAAGCATGCCCAATGCCCTTTTCACCAGCTGTCCACCTGTGACTCTACTTTCAAAGAGCTATGAACATATACTCTGAGATCTATTTGCTCTTTAACTCTCTCCAACATCCTATCATTGACCGAGTAAGTCCTGCCCTGTTTAATTGATCAAAATGCATTACCTCGCTTTTCTGTAAATTAAACTCCACCTGCTATTTGCCAACCCACTGGCCCAATTGATCAATATCCTATTGCAATTGGAGATAGTTTTCTTTACCATCCATTGCGCCACCAATCTTGGTGTCATCCAGAAATTTACTAACCACATCCCCTATATTCTCATCCTAATCATTAACATAAATGACAAACAACAGAGGGCCCAGACAGTGATCCCTGAGGCACAATACTGATCACAGGCGTCCAGTTTGAAAAACAACTCTGTATAACAACCCTTTGCTTTTTTTTAATTTGGATATTTGCTGCAACGTGTACTGTGTCCTTTGGGGAAGCTTTTACTTTGAAACTACTGTGGAGGAAAGGTTGACTCTGTGGGGGACTTCATTTTAAAGGTGCTCATAACACATCAAAGACGGCATTATTCTTAGTACCAGGATGTGGAGATACTGGCATTGGACTTAGTAAGAAATCTACCAACACCAGATTTAAAATCCAACACGTTTAAGCCAGTATTTATTTATTCCACTCCTGCTGTTTATTTGGCAGCACAAGCTTTCAGCGTCTCTCTCCTTCATTTGTAAACATAATTCCTGACTTACCTAATGAAAAATTATCTTGAGATGGATAGAAAGCTGGTTAGCACATAGGAAGAAAAAAAAATGGGATAAATGGATTTTTTTTTCCAATTGGCAAGGAGTGAATTATTAGTAGGGTATCACAAGGATCTGTGCTAGGATCGCAAATATTCACATTACATGTTAATGATGTGGAAGAAGGAACTAGGTGTATAATTTCCAAATTTGCAGATGATATAAAGTTGAGTGCGAAAGTGAGCTATCAAGAAGATCCAGATATGCTTCGGGAAGATTGGGATAGGTTGAGCGTATGGACATCTGTATGGCAGATGCAATATAATGTGGATAATGGGAGATTCACTATTTCCTGATGCTCATATGCAAAGAAAATGAGATATTCTAGAATACCATCATAACAGAGAACATTTTTAAAACTACAGTTGCAGTTTGCTCAGCGCAATGCTTTATTTTAAACTTTTGGCAATAGCTACTTGCAAAATTACCAAATGTGAAAAGACGTGATCCAAATAGTCAAACCGAATGCAAAAGATGTCATGTATAGAACTGACTCGCTCACGGGAGTGTGGTACAAAAATGAAAGTGTGAAATTATAATTAAAATATGATACAAGATTGCATTGATAATCATGAATGGTAGATCCGCTATTGCCATGGCTAACATGATTAAAGAGATACAATTAGAAAGGCCTCATTTTCTTTGACAAAGAATCATAATGGTCACCTGGTTCGCTGAAAGAATGAAAGCTAAGTCAAATTGTGCTTTAATGTCTAATTAGCGCTTATCTAGAATTTTCTTATCTAACAGACTACAAGAAAATTAAGACATTTAAAATGAACTAAAAGAAATAAGTTACAATAGTTCACCAACGACAATAGCTGCCAAAATTGGGTAGTAAATCTCCTTTACCAGTAGAACAGGTTTTCTCACCTTCTTACAGTGGATACATAATGTCGATGCTGAAATTTCTAAGTGGCATACTGCTGGGGCTTTGGAAAGAAACCTCTATTCATATGTTCACCAATCTCAGAGCCAATCAGATTAAATCAACATCGTCATTAATTACAGTCGTCAACAAAAATATTCCGATTTTTTTGGCTTGTATTAGACTAACAGACAACTTATCATTTTTACTGCACAGTTATAAATACATGTTTTGTTGAAAATGCACTTTATTCACAAAATCGGTGAAAATACATTATGAAGGATTGAAACATGAAAATTCAGGACACAAAATAAAACTGGGCTTGACCTCATACCGTGTTACATTCCTTGGTGATTCTATAATTGTAATTTTCTTCTGATTCTAAAAAAAAAATAAATTCCATGTCAGACATACAACGTGGAAACAAATATATATCAAATGCGAAATTGTGCAGGAAGTTTTGGTCTCATTGTTATGAGTGGGAAATAATCGTACACTTTTCAATTAAGAGAAAGTTCAGCTCGTTGATACCTGGATGTAGGGGATGTGTGACGGGAAATGATAAGGTGAACAAAGTTTAGATTCATGATCTTCTGGAACAAATCGCTTTTTATTGATGGAGGCCCGCACTCTCCTTATCCACTACTACCATCCTTCGTGTTGCTGAACGTGCTCGTCTACTGAACAATTTCTCCATTAACCGGCGGCAATTCATCCAAATGAAAGGCGTGTCGAAGAGCCGTTGTTCTGCCTATCTTTTTTGTGATGTATCTTGAACATTCTTTATTCCAGTCTTACTCAGGTCCTTACTAGTTTTCTGCTACACCAATGATTGTCTTTTTGCTGTTTTATGTTTTCGTCTGGACCTGGAAAAATATTAAGAAGTTTGCTTCCCATTTCCAACCTTCAGTTGGGTTGCGAGACAGAATACTTCTGCTGTCTGTGTCAATGGAACTGATGAACTGTTTGTATCTCCACGTCTCTGTGAGTGGTAATGTACGTACTGTGTGAAAGAGGAAGCGACCTGCACTTTTTTTTCCCTCGCATTTCAGAGAGAATAGACAGAGTATCAAAAGGGAACGTCTGATTGGGTGGACGGCAGGAGAGATTCAATAAGAAAAGCGACAAAAATTGTCCTTGGCGGGATGGAGCGGTAATGGAATCAATAAAGAAGCGAAAGAGAAGGAAATGAGTGGCAGGATCCCGAATAGCTGCCGCTCAAAAGCAAATTGAAGGAAATAAGGGGGGAAATGTAGGAAAACAACGAATTTGTGACAGAGAATATAATGTGAGTTAATTTGCCATGCCGAGGTCATTTTGTAAGGGACACGTTTCGTGCTGGATTAATTAATGAATTCCTCAGTTATTAATCAAATAAGACTGGTTCCTGACGATTTTAACGTATCTTGTTTTCTCAAATTGTCCCGGATTTTAACTGTCAACTCACTAATTTTATACTTTATTCCATTCAACCCATTTTGGGTGAAAGCCAGTTTCTGTGTTAAGACACACACAGAAATGTTGCCTCGTTGTTGGGGTGAAGGATCTTTCCTCTCAGGAACTCTGGTATCCGGGATCTGTGAACGAAACCGTTATTCCCGACTCTGCCTGTCACTGACACTTTGTGTACACTGTCTCCTACACGTCAAGCACTTCTCAATTCCCAACTCCATTTCCTATTGTGGGCGTTTTCTTCACCGATGGGCAATATTTCCCACTGACGGGGAATTAAATTCCCACATGTTGCGTGATAGCAGGTTTCTCCATGGTGAAGGACCCAACCTCTACAATGTATCTTAATGAATACATTTTGTCATCAACTGACTCAATCAGTTCAATCTTTTCTGCACTGTATTCGATTTGCAAAAACGATGCATCATGGAAAAAGTGTTACAATTCAGTGACTGGAAAGATACGGATATCTTTCTGAGTAAGAGTTAAGCAATGGGACACGTGTTTTTGATCATTGAGTGGAGAAATAAAATATCTCGGTTTGAATCTTGTTATTACAATGTCAGTTATGATCAATCTCTACCTAATAGCTGATGCGAACTTCAAGAACATCAAACTATTTCCTCTGCCCATCACAAGCTAAACCGTTATTAGGTTCTACGTTTCACAGGATTATTATCGCAGATGAAAAAGAAAACAGAAACTAACAGGAAATGACGACGTACCAAAATCGAGATAAATGCTCCAGTGCGGGCTATCAAGGAGCGGTGGTTGTATAATGATAAGCATAGCTGCTTCCCAAGCCGTTAACCTGCGTTCAATTCCCGGCCATAGCAACCTTTAGTTTCTGAAATAAGACAATTGGAAAGTGGCCAGCTGAATCAATTACCGGGCATCTTGCCTCCGAAATGTAATTGAAATAGATTTTAACTCCTTATATCTCAGGTTTAAAATGCAATTCAAATGTGTCCCTTGTTGGTATCGTTAGGAATTAATCTGAACTGTAGTGTTGAATTAGAATGGGATTACTGAAGAAGTGTTGGAAAAACTCAACAGACCGTTCGGACAGCGTCTGTGGCGAGAGAAACACAGTTAATGTTTCGAGTCCAATATGATCTCTCCTGAGTTAAAGAGCTGTAGAGGTGCGATGGAAACAAAAACAAAACTGAAAAAAACTCAATAGGTCTGACAGTATCTGTGGAGAGAGAAGGGCCATCCAGATTCGAAATATGGGCTCTATGCTCTTTCTTCAGAAGCTGTTAGACCAGCCGAGTTTCTCAAGCATTTTCTGTTTTTGTTTCAGATTCCAGCGTCCGCAGTTTTTTGTCTTTATATAATTGGGATTGTTGAACACAGAGCCGCGTGGTGCAAAATAGATCTAGAACATAGAACATAGAACATTGCAGCGCAGAACAGGCCCTTCGGCCTTCGATGTTGCGCCGACCATTATAAAAAGCAATGACCCTCCAAACTAAACCATTCCCTTCTCTTCCATAAACTTATCAACTAACCTCTTAAACGCCACCAAACTTGGCGCATCTACAACTGCCGCAGGCAGGGCATTCCACTCCCTAACCACCCTCTGGGTAAAGAACCTACCTCTGATATCCGTCCTATAACTATCACCCCTTAATTTAAAGCTGTGTCCCCTCGTGCTAGCTTTCTCCATCCTAGGAAAAAGGCTATCACTGTCCACCCTATCTAAACCTCTAATCATCTTATATGTTTCGATAAGGTCTCCTCTTAGCCGCCTCCTTTCTAACGAAAACAACCTCAAATCCCTCAGCCTCTCTTCATAAGACCTGCCCTCCATACCAGGCAACATCCTGGTAAACCTCCTCTGTACCCTCTCCAATGCCTCCACATCTTTCTTATAATGTGGGGACCAGAACTGTACACAATACTCCAAGTGCGGCCGCACTAGAGTTTTGTACAGTTGCAACATGACGTTGCGGCTCCGAAATTCAATCCCCCTACCAATAAAAGCTAAGACTCCGTATGCCTTCTTAACAACCTTATCGACTTGACTGCCTACTTTCAGGGATCTATGAACAAATACACCAAGATCCCTCTGTTCATCAACACTATTAAGAATCCTACCATTAGCCCTATACTCTACACATTTATTATTCCTGCCAAAGTGCATTACCTCACACTTTTCCACATTAAACTCCATTTGCCACCTCTCGGCCCAGCTCTGCAACTTGTCCAAGTCTCTCTGCAAACTATAACACCCCTCTTCACTATCTACCACTCCTCCGACTTTAGTGTCATCCGCAAATTTACTAATCCATCCTTCAATACCTCATCCAGATCATTTATAAAAATTACAAACAGCAGGGGCCCCAAAACAGACCCTGAGGTACACCACTTGTCACCGAACTCCACGATGAATATCTCCCATCAACCACCACCCTCTGTCTTCTATCTGCTAGCCAATTCCTAATCCAATTAGCTAAATCACCCTCAATCCCATACATCTGCATTTTCTGCAGAAGCCTTCCATGGGCCACCTTATCGAACGCCTTACTAAAGTCCATATATACCACATCAACCGCCTTACCCCCATCCACCTCTTTGGTCACTTTTTCAAAAAACTCAATAAGGTTAGTAAGGCACGACCTACCCTTCACAAAACCATGCTGACTATCCCCAATCAATTCATTTCAAAGTAAATAACTATAAATCCGATCCCTAATAATTCTCCCCAATACTTTACCCACAGCAGAAGCAAGACTCACCGGCCTATAATTCCCTGGAAGTTCCCTCTTCCCCTTCTTGAACAATGGGACCACATTCGCTATCCTCCAGTCTTCCGGAACTATACTCGTAACCAACGACGACCTGAAGATCAGAGCCAGAGGCTCTGCAATCGCCTCTCTTGCCTCCCAGAGAATCCTAGGGTAAACCCCGTCCGACCCAGGGGACTTATCCAACTTCAAACCCTCAAGAATATCTAGCACATCCTCCCTATCTACTTCAATACTTTCCAGTTTGCAACCCTGTACCTCAGTGTTCTCCACAACTGCATTTACATCTCCCTGCGTGAATACCGAAGAGAAATATTTATTCAGTGCCTCTCCAATCTCTTCAGGCTCCACGCACAAATTCCCACTGCTGTCTATGACTGGCCCTAATCTTGCCCTAACCAATCTTCTACTCTTAACATATCTAAATAAAGCTTTAGGATTCTCCTTAATCCTATCAGCCAAAGTCTTCTCGTGTCCCCTCTTAGCTCTCCTCAACTCACTCTTTAGCTCCCTCCTGGTTAATCTATAGCTATCCATTGCACTAAACGAGCCTTCAAGCCTCATCCTGACATAAGCCTCCTTTTTCCTTTTAACCAGCGAATCAACTTTTTTCGTACACCAAGGTTCCCTTACTCGACCATTTCCTCCTTGCCTGACAGGGACATACTTATCAAGGACTCGCAGCAGCTGCTCCTTGAATAAGCTCCACATTTCAGATGTTCCCAGTCCCTGTAGTTTCCTAGTCCAATCTATGCACCCTAATTCTCTCCTGATGGCCTCATAATTACCCTTCCCCCAGCTATAACTACTGCCCCCAGCTTCATGCCTATCCCTATCCATCACTAAGGTGAACGTAACCGAATTGTGGTCACTATCACCAAAATATTCACCAACTTCCAAGCCTAACACCTGGTCTGGCTCATTGCCCAGCACCAAATCCAATGTAGCCTCATCTCTAGTTGGCCTATCTACATACTGAGTCAAAAAACCTTCCTGCACACTTTGTATGAAAACTGACCCCTCTAACGAGCTAGAGCTATAGCTATTCCCATCAATATTAGTAAAGCTAAAGTCCCCCATAACAATTACCCTATTAGTTTCACTCCTCTCCAGGATTGACTTTGCAATCCTTTCCTCTACCTCTCTAGAACTTTTAGGAGGTCTGTAAAAGACTCCCAACAGAGTGACCTCTCCTCTCCTGTTTCTAATCTCAGCCCATACTACCTCAACAGACAAGTCCTCATCAAACTTCTTTTCTGTCACTGTGATACAGTCTTTGACTAATAATGCCACTCCTCCCCCCCTTCTACCTCCTCCTCTCCTCCGACTGAAGCATTTGAACCCCGGAAACTGCAACATCCATTCTTGTCCCTGCTCTACCCAAGTCTCTGAAATGGACACAACATTGAAGTTCCAGGTACTGGTCCTAGCTGCATGTTCCTCCACCTTATTGCGAATACTCCTTGCATTAAAGTATACGCATTTCAAACCATGCCCCACTCCACCCGTACGCTGCTGTGTTTTAAAACTTTCCTCTATGACCCCACTTCTCTCATCCCTCTTAGCACCCCAACTACTCAGGATCCCACCCCTCCTCTGAATCAGTTTAAAGCCCCCTGCATAGCCTTCGCAAATTCCCCCCCACCAAGTTATTAGTTCCTCTCTGGTTCAGGTGTAGACCAGCTCTCTTGTAGAGGTCCCACCTATCCCAGAGTGAGCCCCAATTGTTGTGGAACCTGAACTGCTCCCTCCTGCACCATCCCTACAGCCACGAGTTCAAACATTCCCTCCCTCTGTTCTTCTTTAAACTATCCCTTGGCACAGGCAAGAGTCCAGAGATAACCACTCTGCGAGTTTTGGCCCTAAGCTTCCACCCCAACTCCATAAATTTCTGTTTAATATCCCCTTCCCTATCCTACCTATATTATGTGTCCCTACATGAACTATGACTTGGGGCTGACTCCCCTCTCCCTTAAGAATCTTAAAAACCCGCTCCGCGACATCCTGGACCCCAGCCCCTGGGAGGCAACACACCAGCCCTGAGTCCCTTTTATTACTATTTACTCTCCTATCTGTTCAGCTAACTATGGAGTCTCCAATTACCAGGCCCAATCTCTTATTCCCCCTACCCACCTGAGCATTCTCAGCAGGCTCACCCCCTGAGACCTGCTCCCTTTGGTCATCTCCAGTTGATTCTTCCTCAACTGTAGCCTCCAGGACAGAAAATTTGTTTTGGAGGGGAACAGCCCCAGGGGATTGTCTACCCAATTGCTTCTTACCCCTCTTCCTAATATAGAACATAGAACATAGAACAATACAGCACAGAACAGGCCCTTCGGCCTTCGATGTTGTGCCGACCAAAATAAAAAGCAATGCCCCTCCTAACTAAACCATTCCCTTCTCATCCATATACTTATCAACTAACCTCTTAAACGCCACCAAACTTGGCGCATCTACAACAGCTGCAGGCAGGGCATTCCACTCCCTGGGGTCAGAAAGCTGGGAACGAAAACAGAAATTTCTGACAGTGAAATAGATAAAAATGATGAATAATGAAAAATGAGGGAATCAGAGCCAGCAGTTTCATGTTGTGGTTGGTGTTTGGTTTAACTCTGTTTGAGTTCAGACTTAAACTAGAGTAGGGCTGAACCCTCCTCAGGATGATCTGCAGCAGAGTTTAAACATGCGGACCTACAACAGACTGGCTATTAACACTCCCTGCATTACACATCGTGCTGACAGTTCTACAGCAAATGGCCAGGAGCAAGCAGAGTAATCGTAAGGAAATACCCTGGCAAACAACTGGCTAACAAAGCTGTTACTTGTCACTTGACAGTCCAAGCCTGGACATTGTCCAAAATTTGAAACATTTGGACGAAGACCTCTTCAGTATCTGAGGATGGCGCCGTATATTGTGTACTTATCAGTACACATCCCCACCTCTGACATGATGATGAAATGAGGGCCATTAATGCAGCAGTTGATGGTAGTTGATCCTGAGGAACGACTGCAGTGATATTCTGGAGCTCAGATATTTGACCCCCTCAAACCACAAAATCCTTTTTTGTGCCAGGTACGGATCCAACCAGCGGAGTTTTGTTATCCCCTGATTCCCACTGATGTGTAGTTTTGCTAGTTCTCTTTCATGCCATATTCGATCAAATGCTGCCTTGACATCAAGGACACTTGTTTCTGTCTTAACTTTGCAATTCAACACTTTTGTCCATGTTTGAACCAAGGCTGTAATGAAGTCAGGAGCTATGAGGCCCTTGCAGTAGCAAAAGTGAATGTGAATGAGCAAGTTACTGTAAAACAAGTGTTGCTTGATCACGCCTTTTTTCTTACTTTACTGATGATTCAGAGTAGAACGAGGCTGTTGGATTTGCCTGCTGCTTGTGTATAGTATATAGAATCATAGAAAATCTAGAGTGCAGAAGGTGGCTATTTGGAAAATCGAGTCTGCACTGACCACAATCCAACCCAGGCATTACCCACATGCCTCTACATATATACCCGCCAATCCCTCTAACCTATGCAACTCAGCGCTCTAAGGCACAATTTTTAGCATGGCCAATCAGCCTAACCCGCACATCTTTCGACTGTGGGTGGAAACTGGAGGAAACCCAAGCAGACACGAGGAGAACGTGCAAACACCACACAAACAGTGACCCAAACTTGGAATCGAACCCAGGTCATCGGAGCTGTGAAGCAGCAATGCTAAGCATTGTGATACCGTGCCACCTCAGTATACCTGGACAATTTTTAACTTGGCTAGGGATATGACCAATTTTGAAACATACCTTTAGTGCTACTTCCGGGACGTTGTTAACCTTCACACCATTCAGTGCTTCTAGCTATTTTTAATATCACATGGGGTGGATCAAAGATCTGCATCTCTGATGCTGGAATCTTCTGGAGGAGAGAAAGATGGATTATCAACTGGACTGAAGATTGATAGAGTCATAGGCAAATAGCCATTTAGAACACAGAAAGCGGTCCTACAGCCCATCATCTGTGAAGGCCACCAATCAAATATTAATTTTGATCCGATTTCCAGTATTTTGTCTATTGCTTTTTACGCTATGACTTTTCCTGTTCTTATTTATATGTATTTTACATGTTGTGAAAGTGTTTTGCCTTTACCATCCTTTCAGACACGGAGTTCTAAGTTGCCACAACTGTCTGTAGGAAAACATTTTTCACCAAACCGTCTCTAAATTTAATTCCCTTAATTTTACTTTGTTCACTTTGTTATTGACCCCTCTTTTAAGTGGAAAAGTTTCTCTCTATCTATGTCCTTCAGAATTGTGTGTACAAGAAACATCTCCCACACACCCCAACGCACACAAGCCCGCTGCTACTCAACCCCCACCAATCCCCCTGGCCATGTTTGCACTCTTTGCTCTGGGAAAATCACCTCATCCTATCCAACCTTTCTTCATATCTGAAATACTCCAGTCCAGGCAACATCCTGATGAATTTTCTTTGTGCCTTTCCGGTGGATTCATATACTTCCTACATTGTGGAGGTCAAATCTGCACACAATAATCCAGCTGTGTCCTAATAAGTGTTTTATACAGCTGCATCATAACCTTCCTGCTCTTATATTCTATATGCCGTATGCCTTCTTAATTATTTTATCTATCTGCCTCCAGGGACATTTGGACATACACTGAAGGTCCCTGCTGTTCTATATGCTTCCTAGCATCGTACCAGTCATTGTGTATTCCCTTGTCTTTTAATCCTCCAAAATCCTCTTACATACTTCAAAGTTAAACTCATCTGACCAGGCGTCTATATCATCCTGTAAACTAAGGCTTCCTTCCTCATAATTTACCATACCACCAATTTTCATGTCATCTACGAATTTACTGACCACAGACACCAAATTCATATCTAGATCATTAATGTACACTACAAACAGCAAGGACCCAGCACCAAGCCCAGTGATTTGGTGAATAGAGATTTGCAGTCAGAAACTCCTTCGACTTCCAACCTCAACCTTCTGCCATTAAGCTAATTTTAGATCCAATTTGCAAATTTGCTCTGGATACTATGAGATCTTAACTTCTCACTGAATCTACCACATGGGATCTTGTCAAAAGCCTGAGCGAAGGCCATGTGGACAATATCAATGGCACTGATCTCATTTAAACATCGAATCCTCGCCTAAAGGAAACAATCATTTTTTTTTTTAGACATGATCTCCCCGCCATAGCTGTACTTACTTTCTTTGATTAATCCTTGGCTCTCTAAGTGGAATTTTTTTTTTCATTCAGATTTTTTTCCCAACAATTAATTTCCCTACCATTGATGTTGGTTTCATTGGTCTGTATTTTGCTGTTCATCCCACATTTCCCTTCTATTATAATAGTAACACATTAACTGTCCCCTACACCCCTTCTGTGACTAGAGAGGATTTAGAAATTAGTATCAGAGACACTGGAATCTTCTCCTTCTCTCACACAAAAGCTGCAATACATTTAATTTGAGCCTGTATATTTATCCACTATTATATCACCAAGAGCAGTGAACAGATGTTCTCTCTCAATGCAATTCTGTTTTAAGTATATTACCAAAGTCTCCCTACTTTTAATACGTACATCACCTTTCACCATAGTAAACACAAATCCAAATTACTCATTTAAAATATCCCCAAAGTCTTTCGGTTCCACACATTATTTGCCACTTTGGTCCCTAATAGGACCAAATTCTCGATCTGGTTACACTCTCGCTGTTAATACGCTTTTGAAGTACCTTGGGATTTTCCTTGGATTTGCATCTAATGTTGTTTCGTGCTTCTCTTTGCTCTCTGAAATTCCACCTATAGTTATCCGTCTGCAGGCTCGAATTTACCATTTTGATTATAAGCGCTGAATCTGGGTGCAATTCCAATCCGATTGGCTAAACTGCTCTCAGGGGCCCCCATATATTCGTAGCCTATGCAAAAAAAAAACATCGCGGGTCTGAATTGATCTGAAGGTGGGGCTTATCACGCCCAAAATGCTGCAGCTCCGATCAGAGCATTGAACTGGCTATACGCGATTAAAAAAAAACAGTAAAACGCAGCACTGCCACATTACTCTTGGGTCACAAAGAGAAGAGAGAGGCCCGGGAGCGAAAAAGCATGAGCAACGTTCCCCACAGGCATCGTCCCACCACCACAACATCACTGTCTCCCTTTTTCACCTCGTACCCAGAAGAACACAACCCTACGCTCCTCCTACCTTCCTCGCCAACGATTGTACGTGGAATGATAATCTTCTAATAAAGACTTTTAAAAATTAATTTCTAGGGGATTTATTGCTCATCCCAACTGCTCTCCTTTTAAAGAGACATCTGAGAGTCAACAAAACATTGCTGAAAGTCTAGACGAGGCCAGGACGGCAGATTAGCTTCCCCGAGAGCAATATTGAACCAAGTAAATATTTACCATAATCAATTTACTGTCAATACTTAATTCCACCATTTTAGTGGTTAGGAATTTCACCACGTGCATTGGTGGGATTCGAACACAGGCGCCCAGAGTATGATCTGAGTTTTGGGATTGCTAGCCTAGTCACAATACCACTACATCACTGCCTACCCTAGCTATTCTCAGTCAACTTTGTCCTGATGTTGCCTTATTCTATTAAAATCAGGCTACTCCCAATTCAGAAAGGTGAAGAATCTGGGTTTAAACACAAAAAAACGGAGAGCAGAGAGTCGGAGTGACAGACAGAGCAGAGAAAGCTTCGTGATCTCCCAGTGATCTCCTCCAACCGATTCCAGCCACCAATTTTAAGTCATTTACAGCCAATAAAACACAACACATCTCTCCACAAACCCTCATAGATCTGGGCATCATGCTCAAGGATTTACAAAATATCCACAACTGTCAAATAAATTCCCGTTGTAATTAATTAACAATTAGCATTATTCCCGCCATGATACAATCCCTCCTACAACAAGTTAACCCTTTTCTTTTCGATTTCGTTCCAAACCGTTTTTGGAACTCGCCATGCACTTCTTCAAAGTTCAGCAGTTTACACCATATTTCCGTTGATTTTTGGAGAATTTCATGTGCTGGAATTCGTGTTATTTATTTTTCCCACGAGGTTTCTCCTAGAGTTCTATAATCTCAGGAAGACTCTCGTCCAGAGTCTGGCAGCGGGATAGGGATCTCTTTATTTTGGTATCAGCTGTTTTCTGAGAGAGCTGGCTGGTTCTGAGAAGAGCCGCTGGTTTCAAGTGTTAACAAGTTGTCCTTGATACTTGACTCCTTTTTGGCAGCTGATTTCTTTGGCTTTGATGATTTGTGTTTGGGCTGAGCCTTCGAGTTTCCCACCTTCCTAGTCGCCTTCTCCTTTCTACCTTTGGCTTTCTTGGGGATTTTGAGCTTCTTCGTCCCAGACTTTTTCTGAAGGACTGGAGATTTCACCGTCACTTTCTGCATTGGTGTATTCGCTGCGATGGATTTCTTGGCCGTTGGAACCTTTGTTCGGAGTTTTTTGGACCGGACTTTCAGGAGTTTCTTGGCTGTGGGTTTCTTCGTAGTGAGCTTCTTGTTTGTTTTATCCTTGCCTGGGAACGTCTTGGTTTCTGTTTTCTTTACCTTTTTTCGCCGCCGTTCCTTCTTGGCGATTTGAAAAGAGTCCAGGGCTCCCTGTCTCTTTGTCTGCACCCGAGGAGAACATCTCTTAACTTTCTTCTTGATAGTTAACTTAAATTGTGCCTGCAGCTTCTCCACATCGAGACCGCTGTCATCCATATCTTTCTGTCTGGGAGCCAGGGGCATTTTCTTTCCATCACCGCCACTCGGCGACATCTTGTGGAGCCACTCTCTCAGCTTGGGAGCGGCTGTCTTGGGCCGGGAGGCGACCGGTTCCTTCGCGAGATCATTGCTTTGAAGGGTGGCGGCCTGCAGAGCCCTTTCACCGATTGCAGCATTGGTCATATCCGGAGAATCTATCGAAAAATAAGACTGAATCAGAACTGGGTCAGAAATGAAACTAGTGTTGGTGACACAGGGAAACTAAAAGGCAGCGAGCTGTGGGGGTGGACACAACCTGCCGTCAGCTTCCGCTTCCTGCTTTTCCTCTGTTTCTTTCTGCTGTTATACTCTAACATACCGTTGACAATTGGACAGTCCAGCGACTCAGCCTGGTTCCTCTTTCTCTTAGTGACCAAAATTGTTGTTGTTTACAAGGTCTCAGTGGAAGTAAGAGCTTGAATGTAACTTTGCAACATACAAACATTGAAACTTACAAAATACTGAAAGGCTTGGACCGAGTGAATGTGAGAAGATATTTCCATTAATAGGCGGGACTAGGATCCGAGGGCTCGGAATAAAAGGACGATCCTTTTGAATCGAGATGAGGGCAGTCTTCTTTAGCCAGATAATGGTGAAACCATAAAATTAATTGCCACAGAAGGCAGTGGAAGCCAAATCATTGAGTGTGTTTAAAATACAGAGAGATAGGTTATTGATTGATAAAGGAATCAAAAGTTGCAGGTTAAAGGAGGGAGAATAGGGTTGAGAAATTTATCAACCATGATTGAATGATGGAGCAGACATGATGGGCTTCCCTACAAAACCAATACATTGCTCAGTAGTTTTCCCTCATCATGATGATGATTCTAAGTTCCTCCCTTTCAATAAAGTTTCCTCCCTTTAGATTGCATAGCAGCACACATTGGACCATTCCAATGGTAACAGAAAATGCAGTTGCAAAATATGGATTTGCTGCGTAAGTATGTTTTGCATTCCTTACTATTTACCTCCAATCTCATCCTCCAAGGGGCAGTGATTCTAAGGCACGTTAGTTGCTTTCTTCCTCTTTATATAATTATAGAAGCTTTTGATGTCAGTCTTTATATTTTCTGGATTTATTTCCCTATAATTTACCATTAATATATTTATTATCATTTAATGATCCTTTATCCTTTCTTAAAAACTTCTTAGTCTTACACTGCAACTGGTCTTGGCAGTGCGGTCTTGAAGCTATCCTTAACTTCCTTGCTTAGCCATCGAAATACATCCAGATTTCATTTAAAGATTAATTACTGCTATATACCAGACTGTTCACTATCTATTGCCCCGTAAACCACTCCAAGACACAATTTTAAATTAATGGATGGTGTAAAAATGAAGGTTATTGTTTCTCTTAGTAAAACAAAGACGAGTGTGGATCAGGAAAACATATACAAACCTTTCACTTTCCATTTAAAACAATACTAACATGTTGTTGGTCATGTCTACAATCTCATTTCCTAGCCAAAGCATTGAGAACTAGAAAATGAATCTCAAGAGGTCTCAGCAGGGATATTCCTCATTCATTAAAAACATTGCTGATCACTGCAGTCTATCCATTAAGTTTTTAAAATACAAACATAAGATATTATTTAGCTTCCCTGCATACTCATTCATTCTCAAGTTAGGTCAGCCATAAAAGCAAAAGAAAACTTTTCAAATTCTTGCAAAACTTACAAACTATTATGCACTTAGCTTTGCACCAACGTGACACAATTAAATGCAACAGACAAATGCATTCGTCAGTTACTGAAATACAGAGCTTAATCCTAATTCAACAATGAAGCAAAGACACATTTTGGATCACACATTCCAAGACACCTATTAACACGATGTTTTGAAGCAACTAAAAGCGCTTCAAAAAACTTACCAAATAATGAAGCAGAAAGCTTAAAAATAGCACAAAACTTCTATGATTGTTGCTTACAGACTTGGCTATATGAGATTTACATGAAGACTCAGCTTTAAAAAAATCTGTAAAAACTATACAGGATTAACTGCATATACTAATATTGAGTCTGAATGACCTTAATGCATCGTAAAATCTAAAATAAATAAAAAAAAACACACTTAAATTCGAAGTTTCACTGATGTAAGTCTTTTTTACTTTTAAACTCTGTTTTGTTATCGTCTGGCCTCTGCTTTGTTTGATTAATAATAGTGGACAACTACACCCAACCACTCGCCGAAACACATGTTTCAAATAATTTAGAGAGTAGCCATTGTCAGCATCAGCATCCTTAGATTTCAATAACAAACAAAAGACTGATGCATGCAGCTTTTTCCCACTTTAGCCGTGCACTCCTGACCAAGTAACTTGTGTGAACAGTTTCGTCACCATTGTCATGATTTTTATAATCATAAATTTCCAAAGAATTTAGATCGTGTCACGGTTAATACTGAATAATAACTGAGGCCTTTTGCTTAAGTAGTATCTGGTGCCGAGAATGTTACTTCATACAACAATTGAAAGGTGCATGCAAGAGTCAAATTCAAAAACAATTTTGTAACAACCTCTTCAGAATATAGAAGTATTTATTTCTTTTAGCCACGGCCGTCTCCTCCACCCCTCCCCGAATACTGTTGTTCCTCTTCTCTGGAATATGTTTCAGTTGGAGTACTTGAATATATTCTTAAATACTTGCCATTGTTTATCAACTGTGCTATCTGGTAATATTACTGCCCAGTCCACCAGGGCCCACTCTCTCCTCATGTCTATGAAATCTCCTCTGTTTAACTCCAGAATGATACTGTGGGACATTAGTTTTTTTTTGCCTTCAAGCCGAATTTGAAATTCCAGCATGTTATCATAATTCTTTCCGAGAGCATCTGCAACTATGTGATAATATATTAGCCCTATCTCATTTCATAATATCAAATTTAAAATAGCGTGATTTCTGACTGGTTCCACAACTATTGCTAAAAGAAAACTCCAATAAATTCAAATTCTCCCCTTTGAGACAACTCATGGCAAATTGATTACTCCAGCCAACGTACGGATTAAAATCACCCATGATTATTGCTGTAACTTTCTTACAACCCATCGACATTTCTAAGTTTACTTTGCCTCCCACTTTGGAACTACCATTTGGACATCTATAGGCTGCACCCACCAAGGACTTCTTTTCCTTTCTATTTCTTTTTTTCTTTCTGCACTGAATGATTCTACGTCTTGCACTCCAGTTCCTATATCATTTCTCACTGCAACACTGATATCTTAGTGAACAATGCTACATCACCTCATTTTCGTTCGTGCATATCCTTCCAAATATTGAGTACCCTTGAACCTTCAGTTCTCAAACTTGGTTTCCCTGTAAATTGTTCACAGTAATCACCACTAAATCATAAACATTTGTCTCTACTTGCTTTACAATGCAATCATTAATTTCATTCCGAATGTTTCATGCATTTAGATATAACACTTTTAAATTTGTTTGATTATCCCCCCAAAAATAAGTCGGAACTGAATGTCCAACTG
The DNA here is from genome assembly GCA_024679065.1 of Sphyrna mokarran. NCBI lineage: Eukaryota > Metazoa > Chordata > Chondrichthyes > Carcharhiniformes > Carcharhinidae > Sphyrna > Sphyrna mokarran. Next base: position 9,193,494 of record JAGIQG010000014.1, on the reverse strand, counting down.
CCCTTATTTACTCTTCTGGCTAGTCCCACTTTGGAAGAAGTAATAAGACAAGAGAACATTTGATGAATTACAGAACACAAAGAAGCTCAGAGCAACAAATATATACTGTGGTAATTAACCACACATCCCCGAAGGTGGCATAGCAGGGGAATAGCTTGGTTAAGACGGCGCGTAGGATGTTTGGCTTTATCAGTCGTGGCATAGAGAATAAGAACAAAAAGGTAAAGCACAGAACATTGTTTGGAGCTGAGCACTCTGCAATTCTGGTCAGCTCACGATAGGAAGGATGTGATTGCATTAAATGGGGGTTCAGATGAGATTTATTCAGGATATCGGTTGGGATAGAACATTTGAGCTAAAATGAGAGAAGGGATAGTCTTGTATTGTTTTCGTCATAGCAGAGAAGGTGGCGGGTGCTGAGGACATGGGCCGGGGGGCAGTAATGATTGAAGTGTATGCGATTATGGAGGGTATGAGCATGAAGAATTGGAAACAGCTGTTCCCTTCGGTTGAGCAGTTGATCACGAGGGGACCGAGTTTCAGGGTAAGAATTAGAGATTAAGAAGGCATTTGAGTTTTTTTTTCGCTCAGAGATTGATGGAATCTGGAATGCAATGCCTGAGAAGTTCGTGGAAACCGGAAAACATACAACCTATAGAAAGCTTTGGTGAGCACATGAAACATCATAACATTTAAAGATATATGGTAGGTATTGGAAAATGAGATTAGCGTGACATGAATGGCAGTTATTGTCGATGCAGAGTCGATGGGCTTTTCTGTGCTGTATGATGCTATGTCTATGGGACCTTATTTTTACTTTCTTTAGATCTGTAAGATTTTCAAACTTTTCCTTTAGTATGCAAACCTGGAAAATTTACCAGCTGTGTATGTAAACTTAAGAAAAAAAAATTATCCTGAAGATCCCTTATCTTGAACATTTTTTCTGAACTCCGAAGGACTGAGAGCAAAATGATACTGGGTGCAAATCAATCATTTCGAATTGATTGCAAAAAAATGCAAAGGAAAATATTGAAAACCCCTACCCCCAAAAATGGAAAATTATCGCCGTTGAATGGAGGTCACATTTAATATTTCATTTTATCATTTGTCTTCCTTTGTAAAGGCTGCTTCCCACATTCTGATCTGTTCCTATCACAGGGGGTGTGTCTTGTCTCACAGAACTGAGAACAAGTCATTTTGTAATCAGCATTTCCCAAGTTCTGAGTCAGAATCGGAGTTGATTCAGTTTCTCTCTCCAAGACGATGTTCTGTCTGTTAAATATTTCCAGCACTTTTTTTGTTTTAACTTTAGACCTCCAGCATCCACAATTACATAGAACATAGAACAATACAGCACAGAACAGGCCCTTCGGCCTTCGATGTTGTGCCGACCAAAATAAAAAGCAATGCCCCTCCCAAACTAAACCATTCCCTTCTCTTCCATATACTTATCAATTAACCTCTTAAACGCCACCAAACTTGGCGCATCTACAACAGCTGCAGGCAGGGCATTCCACTCCTAATCACTCTTTGAGTAAAGAACCTACCTCTGATATCCGTCCTATAACTCATACCCCTTAATTTAAAGCTGTGTCCCCTCGTGCTAGCCTTCTACATCCTAGGAAAAAGGCTATCACTGTCCACCCTATCTAAACCTCTAATCATCTTATATGTTTCGATCAGGTCCCCTCTTAGCCTCCTCCTTTCTAACGAAAACAACCTCAAGTCCCTCAGCCTCTCTTCATAAGACCTGCCCTCCATACCAGGCAACATCCTGGTAAACCTCCTCTGTACCCTCTCCAATGCCTCCACATCTTTCCTATAATGTGGCGACCAGAACTGCACACAATACTCCAAGTGCGGCCGCACTAGAGTTTTGTACAGCTGCAACATGATGCTGCGGCTCCTAAATTCAATCCCCCTACCAATAAAAGCTAAGACTCCATATGCCTTCTTAACAACTTTATCCACTTGACTGCCTACTTTCAGGGATATATTGACACATACACCAAGATCCTTCTGTTCCTCAACACTATTAAGAGCCCTACCATTAGCCCTATACTCTACACATTTATTGTTCCTGCCAAAGTGCATTACCTCACACTTTTCCACATTAAACTCCATTTGCCACCTCTCGGCCCAGCACTGCAACTTGTCCAAGTCCCTCTGCAAACTATAACACCCCTCTTCACTATCTACCACTCCACCGACTTTAGTGTCATCTGCAAATTTACTAATCCATCCTTCAATACCCTCATCCAGATCATTTATAAAAATTACAAAACAGCAGGGGCCCCAAAACAGACCCCTGAGGTACACCACTTGTCACCGAACTCCACGATGAATAGCTCCCATCAACCACCACCCTCTGTCTTCTATCTGCTAGCCAATTCCTAATCCAATTAGCTAAATCACCCTCAATCCCATACATCTGCATTTTCTGCAGAAGCCTTCCACGGGCCACCTTATCGAACGCCTTACTAAAGTCCATATATACCACATCAACTGCCTTACCCCCATCCACCTCTTTGGTCACTTTTTCAAAAAACTCAATAAGGTTAGTAAGGCACGACCTACCCTTCACAAAACCATGCTGACTATCCCCAATCAATTCATTTCTCTCTAAACAACTATAAATCCTATCCCTAATAATTCTCTCCAATACTTTGCCCACAACAGAAGTAAGACTCACTGGCCTATAATTCCCTGGAAGGTCTCTCTTTCCCTTCTTAAACAATGGGACCACATTCGCTATCCTCCAGTCCTCCGGAACCACACCCGTAACCAACGAGGACCTGAAGATCAGAGCCAGAGGCTCTGCAATTTCCTCTCTTGCCTCCCAGAGAATCCTAGGGTAAATCCCGTCCGGTCCAGGGGACTTATCCAACTTCAAACCCTCGAGAATTTCTAACACATCCTCCCTATCTACTACAATACTTCCCAATTTGCAACCCTGTACCTCAGTGCTCTCCATAGGTACATTTCCAGCACTCTGCGTGAATACCGAAGAGAAATATTTATTCAGTGCCTCACCAATCTCTTCAGGCTCCACGCACAACTTCCCACTGCTGTCTATGACTGGCCCTAATCTTGCCCTAACCAATCTTCTATTCTTAACATATCGAAAGAAAGCTTTAGGATTCTCCTTAATCATATCAGCCAACATCTTCTCGTGTCCCCTCTTAGCTCTCCTCAATTCACTTTTTACCTCCTTCCTAGCTAATCTATAGCTATCCATTGCACTACCTGAGCCTTCAAGCCTCATCCTGACATAAGCCTCCTTTTTCTTCTTAACCAGCAAATCAACTCTTTTCGTACACCAAGGCTCTCTTAGTCGTCCATTTCCTCCCTGCCTGACAGGGACATACTTATCAAGGACTCGCAGCAGCTGCTCCTTGAATAAGCACCACATTCCAGATGTTCCCAGTCCCTGTAGGTCCCTAGTCCAATCTATGCACCCTAATTCTCTCCTGATGGCCTCATAATTACCCTTCCCCCAGCTATAACTACTGCCCCCAGCTTCATGCCTATCCCTGTCCATCACTAAGGTGAACGTAACCGAATTGTGGTCACTATCACCAAAATGTTCACTAACTTCCAAGCCTAACACCTGGTCTGGCTCATTGCCCAGCACCAAATCCAATGTAGCCTCACCTCTAGTTGGCCTCTCTACATACTGAGTCAAAAAACCTTCCTGCACACTCTGTACAAAAACTGACCCCTCTAACGAGCTAGAGCTATAGCTATTCCAATCAATATTAGCAAAGTTAAAGTCCCCCATCACAATTACCCTACTACTTTCACTCCTAATCAGAATTGACTTTGCAATCCTTTCCTCAACCTCTCTAGAACTATTAGGAGGTCTGTAAAAGACTCCCAACAGGGTGACCTCTCCTCTCCTGTTTCTAATCTCAGCCCATACTGCCTCAACAGACAAGTCCTCATCAAACTTCTTTTCTGTCACTGTGATACAGTCTTTGACTAATAATGCCACTCCTCCCCCCCTTCTACCTCCTTCTCTACTCCGACTAAAGCATTTGAACCCCGGAACCTGCAACATCCATTCTTGTCCCTGCTCTACCCAAGTCTCTGAAATGGCCACAACATCGAAGTTCCAGGTACTGGTCCAAGCTGCAAGTTCCTCCCCCTTATTGCGAATACTCCTTGCATTAAAGTATACGCATTTCAAACCATGCCCCACCCCACCCGTACGCCGCTGTGTTTTACAACTCTCCTCTATAACCCCCTTACTCTCATCCCTCTCAGCACCCCAACTACTTAGGATCCCACCCCTCCCCCCCGAATCAGTTTAAAGCCCCCTGCATAGCCTTAGCAAATTTTCCCCCCAAGATATTAGTCCCCCTCTGGTTCAGGTATAGACCATCTCTCTTGAAGAGGTCCCACCTATCCCAGAATGAGTCCCAATTGTTAAGGAACCTGAACCCCTCCCTCCTGCACCATCCACGCAGCCATGAGTTCAAACTTTCCCTTTCTCTGTTCTTCTCTAAACTATCCCTTGGCACAGGCAAGAGTCCAGAGAAAACCACTCTGCCTGTTATGGACCTAAGCTTCCACCCTAACTCCATAAATTTCTGTTTAATATCCCCTTCCCTTGTCCTACCTACATCATGTGCCCCCACATGAACAATGACTTGGGGCTGACTCCCCTCACCCTTAAGAATCCTAAAAACCCGATCTGCGACATCCTGGACCCCAGCCCCTGGGAGGCAACACACCAGCCCTGAGTCCTGTTTTTTACTATTTACCCTCCTATCTGTCCCTCTAACTATGGAGTCTCCTATAACTAGGCCTAATCTCTTATTCCCCCCACCCACCTTAGCATTCTCAGTCCTGAGCCCATCTCTTTACACAAGTCTTTCACCCAAATTGTTAATCCAGATAAGGATGGGATTTGTGTTCTCCGTACATTTTTTTTTAAATCTATTTAATCACACACTTTTTTTGTCCCAGAATTATTTAACTGATCGGTAGCAGGGCCAACAGCTCAGACTGAACGCTCTTCGCTATTCATGAAACAGTTAACATATTCACAGATGTTCTTCCAAACAAATGCGCCGCTGGTTGCCTGGTTACGGACCAAATACGACTGAGTCATAGCAACAAAGCAGTAAGCTTTTCATCAAAACATTTCATTAGTTTTAGCTCAGCAATGTCAGTTAAACTCAGTGTGGAATGGATGTGAATTAGATGTGAATATAATGTGTATTAGTACTGGAGTATTCGTTCTTGTTAGTGGAGATTTAATGCCAACGTGACTGGAATATACAACGGAAACAAACAACTTGAGGAATGTTTTAGATGAAAGCCAAGTTCAAGTTGTAAGCAACTTTCTCACAAGGAGGACAGGCACTGTATTATTAATCCTTATTTCATAACGTGTTCATTATGACTTTTTAAATGTATTTACCTCACACGTTTTGAAAGTTTCTCGAAGTAACTTCAAAAACACTCGCCTCAAAAACACTCTCCAAAACTACAGATGTTTCCACTCAATTAACAGATGAGTACATGAAGAGGCAGGGAATAGAAGAGAACAGACCACACAGAGGCAATGAATCTTTAGTTTTGAATAACATCATATGTCGGCACAAGCTTAATTGGACTTTTTCTTTCTTTTGTGCCTCTCTCTGTTCCTCTTCCATTTCAAAACAATAGACTCTTCAATCATACCCAACACATGTTGACTGCAAACCTCGACCCAAACTCGAGCCAACTAAACCCTCCTCTCGTTCCTTTCTGTGACATGCAGGACGTGGAACACGTGTTCTTTCAGCTCAGCTCATTAGGTTGTCAGACCCAGAGGCAAGGGGCAATCCGACCCAGGAATCATGTCTCACTGTGAAATAATATAATTATTGATATGACTAATAGGGCCTCACAGTGGCACAGTAATTAGCACAGCAGCCACCATGCACAAGGACATCGGTTTAATTGAGGCCTTGATTGACTGATTGTCTGGAGTTTGTCATTCTCTCCATGTTTGCATGTTTTCCTTTGAGGGCTTTGGTTTCCTCCCAAAAGCTAACGATGTGCAGGTTCAGTCGATTGTCCATGCTAAAGTACCCGTTATTGACTAAGTTGGATTGATTAGGCATAGGAAAGCATGAGATGGTTTACCTGGGCAAAATTCTTGATGAGAATTTTGGTATGTACTTTCATACCTACCTTGGAATTTTCAGAATAATTGAGTGCATTTAATTAATTCATATTTGTTACAAGTCAGTGGGCCAGAAGGATTCATTCCTGTGAATTCAATACTTACGTTATACCAACTTTAAAATAAACGGTTTATCCCAATTCTACGATTCCAATTTGTGAACTAATCCGATATCCATGCTAATCTATTAACACTGAAAGCTAAAACCTTTTATGTAGCACATTAACGAATTCTGTTTTGTTTTGTAGAATAAATGCATTACATCAATTGATGTCCATTATATAAACTTCTTGCTAAATCCTTAGAACATTCTAGTGAATCCTTAAAACATAATGTCCTTTCGTGAAACCATATTTCCTTATCTCGATGGTGTTTTGATTTTCTGAAGTCCCTGCTACTCTTCCCTTTAATGACTTCGGGTATTTATCCAATGACATATATGAGGCCAATTGTACTAGAATTTTCTGATTTTTTGTCTTCCTAATTTCATGAACAGACATATGATGGTGCCATTTTCCAAAACACTGAAATGTTCAGAATCTGCATTAGCTCAGAATCTCAGAAGTAATATCTACTTATGTTTGCACCCTCTCAATCGAAGGCCTCGGAATGCATAAAACTTGGATTATGTGGCCCGAGTATGTTTCAGGCCCTTTTCTCTCTTTTTTTTAAATTTCCATCGTCCATTTCACTCTCTGTGGTTGCGAAGCTGGTATGAAATACAAAGATAAACACATTTATGAGGAGTTTACGCGTATGTGATTCGCTTGTGTGATAGTTACATTTTGAGATTTCAGTTATTTGATTACATATGAGTGCTCATATTAATTTAAAGGGCAGAGGCGGGCAAGAGTTTCCAGAGTGCGTTCAGGGTAATTTTACAGCAATAAGCTTATCATCTAAAGATAAATTTGAGATATAACAATGTTGTGTCATGAGGTTTATGTTAACAATTCAGAAGGACTCGGGATCATTTCGATCGTGATTAATTAACTTCAGCGATAGAATAAGAGTACATTTCACCCAGAACAACTGCAGTGAAAGTTAGTGGAAGATATTGTCTGAATAACTGGTGGTGTTAAGAGAGATATTTCCTTTGCAAATTTGATTAATCCTGTCAATATGCATATTTAAATCACTCGCGATTACTGCTGCACTATTCTCAGAGTCATTCATTTTATTTGTTATTTTACACCATACCTATTTTGAGATTAAAGGTCAGGACCCACAAATTATCCCTACCAGGATGTGCTTTCCTTTGTTGTTTCTTATTTCAAACTGATCGAAGCAATATTTTTTGTCCTTCATGCCTATAGCTTTATATTTTCTAACCAGTAAAGTAACCCCACCTCCTGTTCTACCACTTGTATCCTTTTAGAATGCTGAGTTGCTTTGTGCATTCAACTTCGAATCCTTGTCCTCCTGTTACTATTGAATTGACATGAGATCAAGGCATGGGAGTCATTATTGTTGCAGAATAATTATATCAGTTTTGTTTGCTATTTAATATTATCTCCAATAATGAATAAGCATTGCATATAATGACGCTTGCTCAGTAAATGAAACAAGTGTTGATTCAAATTAGTCTCAGCGTCTAATGTGTTCAATCCACAGGGAATTTATCTCCTTGTCACAAGGTATTTGTTCTAAGATAAGAACAACACATTTTTGGACATTTTTGCAACATCAGTATCTCCGCGGAGATATCGGGGACGCATAAAAGTTAATGCAGAGGGACGTATCGCATCAGATTTTAATTCAGGGGAATAACTTGCGAAACGAAGGAAGAAAGCTATTCCACACAGAAAATGCATCGACCAATGCAATGGGTCAGAAAAATATTCTATCTAATTCTTGCCTTAGTTGGTGTTCCTGGTAAGTAGCTAAAATAAATTGTGTAGTGTACATAAGCTTCTTTCTGTTATGATTTTTTTTCTTATAATGTTGCATTATATTGAATTGGCATAATCATTTGGATTCTAATGAAACAAAGAATTTGGAGCAAATGAATTTCCTGAATTATTCTTGCTGTCATATTATTTAGCACGAAATATTTCTTGCTCACCCATAGCAATAATTTGTTGGAGTTGACATAAGTTATACTGAATACGTTGACCAATTGGAATGTAACATCTGTCTTCAGTATTGAAAAGAAATAGTTTATTTTTAATCAAAATAAAATATTCTTGTGCTTAGGTTAGTAACTGGATTATAGACAAAAAAATATAAATGCACAGTACAATTCACTCAAGGAAGAAACGTAACTCATACTACGGAAAGTCAATGGCCACATTGTCTTGTAAAGATTGACCTTGTTCCTCAAGTGTATTCCTGATAATCGTTAGGTCCTGTTTTTTAAGAGGTTATCTATGTTTTTAAGTATTTTTAAGAGGTTATCTGTACGAATGGTATGAAATAAATCATGATATCAATGACCATGTAATACTCAAGTTTGAGATCCTAAAACGTGCAAGCTGGCCCCAACTGCTTCACTTCAATCTTTGTTTTGGCCTCAGACTATCTCTATTACAGCTGGTCTAATCTCCATTCCTTCCTCTCCATGGTGAAAACTCACTATGTGAACAATTCTAACATTTCATAAATATTTTAAATACATTCCGTCCACGTATTTAACTATAGGTGAGAAAGATGTGAAGGCTTTGGAAAGTGTATAGAGGAAATTCAGAAGAGTGATTCCAGTGAGTGAACGAACTGTAGCTATGTGGATGGATTGGAGAGAGTAAATCTATCTTGTGTGGAGAAAATAAGGCTGAAGTGCCACTTGATGTGGGTGTTCAAGATCTTGAGGGCCACAGATAGACTAAATAATGAGAAGCTGCTCTCAATCAAGACAGAATCAAGAACTAGAAAAGAGATGCAGCAACATAATGGATGCAACGTTTGGGAGAAAATGTGAGTTTATTTAATCCAGACTATTGTTGGAATCTGGATTGAATTTCCACAAAAAAGAGATGATGGAATATCCTTTCAAGGCATTGAAAGGAAATCGGCATGCAAACTACAATTAATAATGTGTAATGTTACGTGGATAGGTCATGGTTGTGGTAATAGGTTGAATGTTTTTTTTTTCAGAGAGCCAGTTTCAATATAATGTGCCGAAGTTCTCCTCCACTTTAAGTACTCTTAGATTTTATGCAGTAGCAATTGCATCTTTACACCACTCATGGAAAAAAAATGCTTGTGTTGTTTGGATTCATAAATGCTTTCACCTAGTTTTGATGAAACCGAGGTTTGCACAGTGTCGTAAGTAAAACAGGCATCTTATCTAGATTCAAAATCTCACACCTCTCGAAAAATTGAAATTCTTCTACTGCGTAAATGCTTACCCTTCTCGTCTCTATGTAGTAGAGACATGCTATTTTTAGTTAATACACGCCTCCACAGTTTTGGTGTAGCTTCCGTAATATTACACCTGCACAAAAACAACTTTTATTTCAGCTGAAGAAAGCAAGACAAACAGCAGGCAAGGGTGTCTCACCAAAAATAACACAACTTTTCTTAATTTAATAATCTCTATGTAGAAATTAATGCTGTGATTTGATCACGCTTGAATATTCACATCGTTATTCTTCTGAATGCAAATCGCTGAAACATCGATAGCTCTGTTCTATAATCCAGGGAATGGCCCGAGACGAATAATGCTCTCTGTTTGAGGGAGTGTTTTGAGTTTGCAAGGGGACCTGGAGAAGTGTTATTGCTGCTAACAATGCATGTTGTGTGTAGAAAGGGACTTGTGTAAAAATGCTTCTTGGTAGCTTATAATATGTGTTCTTCCTATTGTTTGCAGTGAACTCAGTGGCAATCGTCATTCTGTCCAAAGGAAAATGCGGCCTTTCCAGTTGCACCACGTACTATCTGATGGGAATGAACATAGCGGATCTACTGGTCATTATTACTGAGGTCGTTCTCAACCGAATCAATGATTATTATTTCCCACTGAATTTCCTCGAAATTACGCCTGTTTGTAGTGTTCGTTATGTCTTGCTCCGTGCAGCCACAGACTGTTCTGTCTGGTTCACCGTCGCTTTCACTTTTGATAGATTTGTTGCCATTTGTTGCCAGAGGCTAACATCAAAATATTGCACCAAGAAAACTGCATCCATAGTTCTAGGGACAACCAGTATTTTGTTCTGCTTAAAAAATATCCCCATCTATTTTCGATTTAAACCTAGAAGGATTGTTGATAACATACCATGGCGCTGTTCCAATAAGCGAAGCTATTTCACTGACCCTAGATGGATTGGATTTAGAATATTTGAAAAGATTATAACACCGTTGATACCATTCGGGTTAATTCTGTTGCTCAACGCTCTGACAGTCAGACACATTTTAGTGGCCAGTCGAGTCCGAGAGGGACTGAGGGGCCAGAAGAAGACAGATAATTGCAATGATCCAGAGATGGAGAATAGAAGGAAATCTATAGTTTTGCTATTCACAATATCCGGCAGCTTTATATTTCTGTGGTTGATGTATGTTTTATATTTCTTTAATGTTGCAAATAGCTTAGATATTAGTTCATATGATATATTTGAAAACATGGCATATATGCTGCGCAATTTAAGTTGCTGCACAAACACATTTATTTATGTAGCAACACAGTCGAAATTCAGAGAGCAGTTCAAGGAAGCAGTGAAATATCCTGCTACATCAATTATTAAATTGATTACTAAAAAGAAACAATGAAAGCAGTTCACTGACATAGCGTTATGCTGCAATCGTTGGTCTTCAGAGAACAGGAAGTATTTGGAAGAGCAGAAACCTGAAAGCACTATTAACGATGGGCCAGGAGGCAATAGAGGAAGGATGTGAAACAAAATAGCAGCAGGTAAATCATACAGAATAAGTTCATGACCCAGGAGAAACAGCAGCCAATTCAAGGACTGGAGAGAGAGAGAAACAAATAAGTGAAAAAGAATACAGACGAAACAAACGATAATGGAATGCATAATCAACGAATTGATAAGCAAATGGAAATAGTTTGGATGATATGTCGCAACTATGCAGGTGGAATTTGGCATAACAAAGTAACGCAGCAAAACGGCTATTGTTGGCATGCAAATTATTAGAAGGAAATAACGGGAGGTCTGTCTGTCTGGCTGTCTGTCTCTCTATCATTCATCTCTCCATCCATCACCCGGCTGTCTGTCCGTCCATCTGGCCGTCCGTCCGTCTGGTTATCTATCTATTTATATGTCTACCTGTCTACCTGTCAACCTTACTGTCTGACAGCCTGCATACTTGAATGCCAGTCTGTCTACCTTTTTGTTTCTCTGTCTGTCTATCCGTTCCTCTGCCTATCTGTCTGTCTTCCCATAGTTGTACCTATAATTCTGTCTCTCTTTTTCTCTCTTTCTCTCTTTGTTTCTAGACCACACGCTTATAGATCAAAAGAGAACATATCAAAACTCACAGATTCTTAAAACCATCAAAACCATTAAAACAATTGCCATGGAGTAAGAGCATTTAGGAACATACTGAACTCAAATAGACAATCAGTTGTACTTTGCCCTCCCTAACTGTTTCTGCTTCTCTTGTCTCGTATTCTCTTTTGCTATGAGATTTCGATTGAACAAATGCAGGGGACACTTCGACCTTCCACCTAGCAGTAGATCCGCTGGAGCTAACCCAGTTTTCAATTGTAATGTGAAAGAATACATGAATAAAAATCTTCTGATCTTTGTACTCAAGGAATCATCTACCACTTTTTCTTTCAATCTCTACTCCAGAGCTCTGGCAAATCTGTGAAATCACATGAAATGGTATATGCCAGTGTTTTGCACAAATTATTAAAAAAAACATTGTGTACGTCGTTCCATTATCCGAAACAGATGTATCATGTAAATCGTGAGTTGCTAATATTTGATGTAGTTTCTCACTTTAACAGTAGTTGTAATATTAACCATGAATACTGTTCCCAAATAAGTTCGAAACGGCCATTCGTGAGCCCCACATTATACATACATCCTGCATAAATAACCAATCCCAATTCAGCATACTCTATGATAATTGCCTATCTATGCAACACAAATCGATTAACTTCTGACAGAATAGAATCTCTGCCTGTGAACTGTTCAATGTGTTTCGAAGGTTGGAAAACAAAGTTTCCAGTTAAAAAAATACCATTGGAACACACAATGCCTTGAATGGCAAATCCAAGAAAGAGAGATGACTCAACACATTCACAGTCTCGTTGCTTTCCCATGTTCTGTGCGCAACGACTTGGCAATCAAGTCGATAAGGTTGTTAAGAAGGCATATGGAGTCTTAGCTTTTATTGGTAGGGGGATTGAATTTCGGAGCCGCAATGTCATGTTGCAACTGTACAAAACTCTAGTGCGGCCGCACTTGGATTATTGTGTGCAGTTCTGGTCCCCACATTATAAGAAAGATGTGGAGGCATTGGAGAGGGTACAGAGGAGGTTTACCAGGCTGTTGCCTGGTATGGAGGGCAGGTCTTATGAAGAGAGGCTGAGGGATTTGAGGTTGTTTTCGTTAGAAAGAAGGCGGCTAAGAGGAGACCTATTGAAACATATAAGATGATTAGAGGTTTAGATAGGGTGGACAGTGATAGCCTTTTTCCTAGGATGGAGAAAGCTAGCACGAGGGGACATAGCTTTAAATTAAGGGGTGGTGGTTTTAGGACAGATGTCAGAGGTAGGTTCTTTACCCAGAGGTTGGTAAGGGTATGGAATGCCTTGCCTGCGTCAGTTGTAGATGCGCCAAGTTTGGTGGCGTTTAAGAGGTTAGTAGATAAGTTTATGGATGAAAGGGGAATGGTTTAGGTTAGAGGGCCACTGCTTGTTCCTAATTGGTCGGCGCAACATCGAAGGCCGAAGGGCCTGTTCTGCATTGTAATGTCCTATGTTCTATGTTCAATATCGCCCTGATTAACTGGCAATGGAAAGAATGCATTTGGACTCTCATAAATGACTTCCCAATGACTTTTGATCTGTTGATAGGGTGAAAGAATGACTATAGGGGTCCGAATAGATTCTACCGCAAACTAAGTCTGCTGAGGTCGTGTGGGCTGAGATTAGAAACAAGAAAGGAGAGGTCACACTGTTGGGAGTTTTTTATAGGCCTCCAAAAAGTTCCAGAGAAGTAGAGGAAGGGATTGCAAAGTTGATCCTGGATAGGTGTGAAAGTAACAGGGTCGTCGTAATGGAGGACTTTAACTTTTCTAATATCGATTGGAAAATCTATAGTTCAAGTACGTTAGAGGGGTCAGTTTTTGTTCAATGTGTGCAGGAAGGTTTCATGATTCAGTATGTAGGTAGGCCAACAAGAGGCGAGGCTGTATTGGATTTTTTACTGGGTAATGAACCAGACCAGGTGTTAGACTTGGATGTGGGTGTGCACTTTGGTGATAGTGACCTCAATTCAGTTACGTTTACCTTAGTGACGGAAAGGGATGGGCACGTACCGAATAACAGTAGTTATAGCTGGGGGAAAGGTAATTATGAGGCTATTAGGAGAGATTTAGGATGCATAGGGTGGAGCAGGAAATTGAAGGGGCTGGGGACATCTGAAATGTGGAGCATATTTAAGGAACAGCTTCTGCATGTCCTTAATGAATATGTACCTGCCAGGCAGGGAGGAAGTGGTCGAGTGAGGGAACCATGGTGTACTAGGGAAGTTGAATCTCTGGTGAAGCGGAAGAAGGAGGCTTATATAATGATGAGACGTGAAGGCTCAGTTAGGGCAATAGAGAGCTATAAATCAGCCAGGAAGGAGCTAAAGAGGGACTTGAGAAGAGCGAGAAGAGAACACGAGAAGACTTTGGCGGTTAGGATTAAGGAGAATCCTAAAGCTTTTTACAGGTATATAAATAATAAAAGATTGGTTAGGGCAAGATTAGGGCCAGTCAGAGATAGCAGTGGGAAGTTGTGTGTGGAGCCTGCGGAGATAGGAGAGACACTGAATGAGTATTTTTCGTCAGTATTCACGCAGGAGAAGGACAATGTTGTCGGGGAGAGTACTGCGATACCAGGTTGTAGACTGGGTAGGTTTGAGGTTCATAAGGAGGAGGTGTTAGCGAATCTTGAGGGCATAAAAACTGACAAGCCCCTGGGCCAGATGGGATTTACCCTAGGATTCTTTGGGAGGCTAGAGAGGAGATTGCAGAGCCTTTGGCTCTGTCGTCGTTCGCTACAGGTATAGTGCCGGAAGACGGGAGGATGGCAAATGTTGTCCCTTTGTTCAAAATGAGGAGTAGGGACCACCTTGGAAATTATAGACCGGTGAGCCTGACTTCTGTTGTGGGCAACGTCTTGGAAAGAATTATAAGGAATAGGATTTATAAGCATCTAGAGAGGAATAAATTGATTAGGGATAATCAGCATGGTTTTGTGAAGGGTAGGTCGTGCCTCACAAATCTTATTGAGTTTTTTGAGGAGGTGACCAAAGAGGTAGATAAGGGTAAGGCAGTTGTTGTAGTGTATATGGATTTTAGCAAAGCGTTTCATAAGGTTCCCCATGGAAGGCTACTGCAGAAAGTGCAGATGCATTGGATTGAAGGTGATTTAGCAGTTTGGATTAGGAATTGGCTAGCTGATAGAAGACAGAGGGTGGTGGTTGATGGGAAATATTCAACCTGGAGTGCAGTTACAAGTGGTGTACCTCAAGGATCTGTTTTAGGGCCACTGCTGGTTGTCATTTTTATAAATGACCTAGATGAGGGTGTAGAGGGTTGGATTAGTAAATTTGCTGACGATACCAAAGTGGGGGGAGTTGCAGATAGCGAGGATGGATGTTACAGTTTGCAGAGGGACATAGATAGGTTGCAGAGCTGGACCGTGAGGTGGCAAATGGATTTCAATACGGATAAGTGTGAGGTGATTCATTTTGGTAGGAATAACAGGCATATGAAATATAGGGTTAATGGAAGGACCCTTAGTAGTGTTGTCGAGCAGAGGGATCTTGGGGTACAAGTACATAGCTCTTTGAAAGTTGGCACCCAGGTTGATAAAGTTGTTAAGAAGGCGTACGGTGTGTTAGCTTTTATTGGTAGAGGGATTCAATTTAGGAGCCGTGAGGTTATGTTACAACAGTACAAAACTCTGGTGCGGCTGCACTTGGAGTATTGCGTACAGTTCTGGTCGCCGCATTATAAGAAAGATGTGGAAGCATTGGAAAGGGTGCAGAGGAGGTTTACCAGGATATTGCCTGCTATGGTGGGAAGGCCTTATGAGGAAATGCTGAGGGACCAGAGGTTATTTTCATTAGAGAGAAGAAGGTTACGCGGTGACCTAATTGAGGAGTATAAGATGATCAAGGGATTGGATAGGGTGGATAGTGAGAGCCTTTTTCCTCGTATGGTGATGTCCAACACGAGGGGACATAACTTTAAATTAAGAGGTGGTAGTTCTAGGACGGATGTCAGAGGCAGGTTCTTTATACAGAGGGTGGTGAGAGCGTGGAACGCCCTGCCTGCAGCAGTTGTGGACTCGCCTACTTTGGGGGCATACAAATGTTCGGTGGAAAGGCATATGGATCATATTGGAATAGTTTAGGTTAGAAGGTCCACTGGCTGGCGCAACATCGAGGGCCAAAGGGCCTGTACTGCGATGTAATGTTCTATGTTCTATGTTCTTTGTTCTAAGTTAGTTTTTTTTTGTTCTCGTGTGAATATCCCTTATCAGCTATTTTTTTCAGAAAACCAATGGACCTTTCGGACCTGCCCTCCCTTAAATGAAAATAAATCTGCCCGACACAGTGGCGCAATTCGCCATAACACGGGATATGTTCAAAATGCACTAGCAGATACGTTGGTTCCGATAAGTTATTCGCATTCTTGTACTGCTTCTATTCTGCACACATTACATAATTGCATTAACTAGGGATAATTGAATGTGAGATCTGAAATCTCCAGCGTCTCACTGAAGGAAGATCCCAAGTCATATATTACCTTGCATTTCCACTGAGTGATGTCTGTAGTATCATGAGCAATTGGAGCAGTCAGGACATAGAGTTCTCAAACATTCAAGAACTTCCTGGCTAAATTTTTCGCCTCAATAATTGTCAGTTCTCACTGACACATAGATAAAGAGTTCCCAGTAACGCTGCAGAAAAAAAAATGGATCCGATTCCAAATGTTCTTTTGTTAGATGACGCCGAGTTAGTGAGTGAATGTGTTTGTGTAATTAAACGAAAAGTGACCCTGAATTAGAATCTGAGTGCTACCTCGTGTTGTC
The DNA here is from genome assembly GCA_024679065.1 of Sphyrna mokarran. Taxonomy (NCBI): domain Eukaryota; kingdom Metazoa; phylum Chordata; class Chondrichthyes; order Carcharhiniformes; family Carcharhinidae; genus Sphyrna; species Sphyrna mokarran. Next base: position 9,177,103 of record JAGIQG010000014.1, on the reverse strand, counting down.
TCTCTCCGACATGCTTCAAATTCCTTGTCCAACCCTATGTCCCTCTGTGTCCTCTTTATCAAAACGAAAATTGATTCAAAGCAATCATCCAACATGAGGAAATACTTTGTCAAAAGACAAATGGCGTTGCAGAGGGCAAAGACAAAAAAAACTGAAATATCGGTAAGGAGTCAGAATGTTTAATTCAAACACGTTTTACACAGCTCCAACATGACTGCCAGCTAAAAGCAATTACAACTGGAGTACGAGGTTTTTTGGATAAAATACAAGTACCAAGGTTATCTTGCCTGGTTAAGAACGTGCAAGCTTTATTGACAAGTGCAGGGAACGAACCAGCGACTTTAGCATTATTAGCAGCACAATCTAACCACGTGACATCCAGAGCAACGAGTGGAATAGACTATCGTAGGGAACCGACAAATCTGTTTCTGTCCAACGCCGTGGAAATTGGAATATTATGGTTTTTTCATGAAAGGATAGGATATATATGCGTTCTTCAATGTAGGAACAGTGAAATAACTCGGCGAGATCGGTGACCTTTCATCAAACTTGATTTATTTAGCCAGAAAACAGCACTCATACATCCTCTTGCGGAGTATTAACTCCGACACTCTTTCACTTCGCATTAAGCACACATGCAGCGCTCCCTGATTAAACACGCAATTACTGCATACTCCAACACATCATCATTGTTGTTCTCCTTAAAATGATTACAGACTACAGTTGAGTTTCAACTGGTATTGAGAGGAAAACTTGGTGCACAGTGTGGGTGTTGGGGACGCGGTGGGAGGGAGAGAGAGAGAAGGAGGGGGAATAGTAATGAGGCGAATGAGCGAGGATAATGGTCTTGTTGTCAAAATGATACAAATTAGCGCAGAGAATAGCAAATGTACGTGGTCCATTTCAAAATGCTGGTTTGACATTCAGTGCGGAGATGTTCAAATGGCAAGCAGTTGTTACAGAGATCAAAACGTCAGACTTGCCTTGGTAATTAGTATGCAGGTGTTTGCTTTTGTTTTGGCCTATGAGTTTAAAGAAAACACTCAGCTAATATGACCGTATCAAATTTGAACTTTACTGGTTTTGCCACACTCAGATTAACCCGATTATAGGGAATGGATAGATCATCATGTATATAACCAGGAATTCAACTGCCTTCAGTGAATTTAGTTCTGTTACTGAATTCAATTGAGTTCAACGGAAAACCAGCACAAAAGGGCTATCGCTAGAGCGGACCTCCATTCTGCTAGAAGAGCTATCTCTGAGGACAATTTCCCATCTTTCTTACAACAGGACATCAAGACAAAACGATCTTAGAGACTAATAAATCACTAGACAAGATCCTAAATCTTCCGAAAGTTACTAGACGTAATTGTATGCAGTTCTGAGACTGGCGAACACCCTGCTGTGATTGTTTTGATATTAAATTGTCCTTGTGTTCATTTCAAAAGCTTTTCAGTCGACAATTCCTTTCATTAAGTTGCTACTTGCTTAAAGTTGCTGTTGGTTAAATAAAACAACTTGCTAATTGTTCAATAAAAGCGAGAGGCATGTCTTTCTGTTAATTAATCTCTGAATATTACAGGATAATAGTTAACACTTTCTCAGACACTGTTACCAGAAAAGAAAGTGATGGAAAGGGGACAACCTCAGCATCGTATCAGATTACGGGCTCCAAATCCGGGATTTGAACAGGCGAGTTCCGTGATCTGAAAGGTCTTAAACCTTCAAATCAACCCAAAGTGAAGATTCTAAACAGTCTTAACTAAAAAAAAACTGAGTGAGGAATTAGTTCTGCACATTCTTAAGGAGATTCTGAGGTTTGCAGATGCTTCGCAAGTTTGCCAATAAACCTTTGGGAAAGACAAGGATGGCAATTATAGAATTCGAATTAGATTAAAATTGACATTATTCAGGGATGGTAAAAACGTTCAGATTGCACCGCAGTTATTCAAGCAACGAAATCGAGCGGAGAAATCGTGGTGTAGTCGGGTTAGAAAAAAAACGCAAATGAAAGTAAAGAAAACAAAGGTTAGAAACTGAAATCAAAGAGCCAGAGTGAGAAAGAAAAGAAAGGGAACGTGAGGGAGAAGAAAGAGAAAGGAGAAAAGAGAAAAAAAATGCTGAAGAGAACATGAAAGAGAGTAGAAGACACTGGCAGGAAAAAGGTAAAATGGGAAGAAGGAAGAGAAAAGGAAAGAGGGAGGAAGGACCTGGCCATAAAAGGAAGAACGTAAGTTAGGAATGGGAAAGTTGGGCATTCACGAAAAATGTTTTCAACCGACAGGAGAGAGCTCAAGATAGAAGTTATAATCAGTGGACTCCTCATGGACAATCACCTGGTAAGAAGCTATACGAGCATGACTATGCATTACGAAAATTTGACCAGAAGGACGCAAAAGCCTTTTTTATTTGCTTTGAGAAATTTGCTAGATAGAAAAGTGGCAGAGGAGGTGTGGTCATTGCCCCTTCCAAACAAGTCGTTAGGCAGGTCTACTGAGGTGTTTGCAGCTATGTCTGAGGAGGTGTCAAGGAAATATGAAGATGAAAAAAAAGTTGTTTTGAGTGCTTCAGAATTGGTAGGAGAAGCATATAGGCAACATTTCAGAAATGTGAGGAAGAAACCAGGACAGGCATCTTTCGGGTTTGAAATAATTAAGCAGAACAACTTCAAAGATGGGTGAGAACTTTAACGATGGAAAAGATAAATGAGTGCTTTGGAGAATATGTTTTGCTTGAGGAGATAAAAGCTCACATTCAGGAGTAGTAACTCATGTTGAGAACAGAAAATGAAGGCAGGGGAGAAAAAGCTGCAGAGATTTTTTTTTAAGCATTTACTCTATCTATACCCCTTATGATCTTATACACCTCTATGAGATCCCCTCTAAGCCGACGTCTTTCAAGGGAAAACAACCCCAGTCTATCTAATCGTTCCTCATAAGACAGTCCTTCCATACCAGGCAGCATCTGGTAAACCTCCTCTGCACTCTCTCCAAGGACTCCACATCCTTCCGATAGTACGGAGACCAGAACTGGACGCAGTATTCCAAGTGAGGCCTAACCAACGTTCTATACAACTGCAACATCAAACTCCTACTCTTGTATTCTATACCCTTTTCTATGAAAGCTAACATACTATACGCCTTCTTTATCACCTTCTCCACCTGTGAGGACACCTTCAGAGACTTGTGAACCTGCACCCCCAAGTCTCTCTGCGTCTCTATGCTCCGTATAGTTTTACCTTTTATCCTATAACTCTCTTCTACATTTTTCCGGCCAAAATGCATCACCTCGCATTTATCCGGATTAAATTCCATTTGCCATCTATCTGCCCAGTCTACCAACCTGTCTATGTCCTGTTGTATTGCCTGACACTGCTCTTCTGTACCCGCCAATCCAAGCATCTTGGTGTCATCAGCAAATTTGCTGATCTCACCACCTACCCCTACTTCCAAGTCGTTTATGTAGACCACAAATAGAAGAGGACCTAGTACTGAGCCTTGTGGCACTCCACTAGTGACAGGCTTCCAGCCGGAAAAAGAGCCTTCCACTACTACCCTCTGTCTCCTCCTCCCGAGCCAGTTCTCGACCCATCTACATACCCGACCCTGTATCCCATGCGCCTTCACCTTCTCTATCAGTCTACCATGAGGAACCTTGTCAAACGCCTTACTGAAATCCATGTAGACGACATCAACAGCCTGTCCTTCATCAACTGTTTTTGTCACTTCTTCAAAAAATTCCACTAGATTCGTAAGACAAGACTTCCCCTTGACGAAGCCATGCTGCGTATCCCTGATCAGATCGCAGCGCTCCAGATGCTCATACATCCTGTCCCTAAGGATCCTCTCCATTAGCTTACCTATAACTGAAGTCAAGCTCACCGGCCTATAGTTCCCTGGGTGATCCCTCTGACCTTTTTTAAACAACGGTACGACGTTTGCTATCCTCCAGTCCTCTGGGACCTCACCTGTGTCCAAGGAAGAGACAAAGATTTGCGTCAGAGGCCCAGCCAAGTCTTCCCTCAACTCCCTTAGCAGCCTGGGGTAAATGCCATCAGGCCCCGGAGCTTTATATGTCTTTAAGCTGCCTAACAGCCCCAACACCTCTTTCCTCGTAATCCTTATTTCCCTCAACCGATCCTCAACTTTGTCAACATCAGGCACAGACATCTGTCCAGTCTCCTGCGTGAATACCGACGCAAAGTATTCATTCAGGATCTCCCCCATTCCCTCAGGCTCTAAGCATAGATCCCCTCCTCTGTCCCTAAGAGGTCCAATCTTGCCTCTAACCATCCTTTTGCTCCTTACATAGGTGTAAAATGCCTTTGGATTTTCCTTTATCCTACCTGCCAGAGCCACCTCGTGGCCCCTTTTTGCCTTTCTAATACCCCTTTTAAGATCCCGTCGACACTCTCTATAAGCTTCCAGCGCTGTCTTAGTCCCTAGTTGCCTAGATCTAATGTACGCCTCTCGCTTTTTCTTGATCAAGTTCTCAATCTCCCTGGTAAGCCAAGGTTCTCTAATCCTACCTTTCCCATCCTTCCTCCTTACCGGCACGTATCTTTCCTGCAGAGAGTTTAGTTTTTCCCTTGAAAGACTCCCACATTTACTCGTCGACCTTCCCGTCAAAAAGCTTTATCCCCTAGTCCGTAATCTTTAATCTTGCCTTAATCTGTCCGTATCTGCCCTCCTCGTTAAATCCTTCCCTTTTGGGCTCTCTAACCATAGAATATGCATTAGTTCATAAACAGAATTAATGGATTCTGGAACCATTCCTGTGCCTCTTGATTTTCAGGAACTAATACCGACCTAATAATAAATACGGATGTCCAATGATAGCTCGCGTTCGGAGTGGTGTAGAAGAGGGGTGTATGGGAGATGGGGTGGGAAATGGCTAGAATATTGAAGGAAAAGATATTGTCAGTGATCAGGTGCGATAAACACGGAGAACATAGGTTATATGTTGCTGTAGATGGAATTTAATGCTGATAAATGCGAGGTGATGCATTTCGGGAAAAAAATGTAGTGGGGGGTATATGATAAAGGGTAGAACTATTAGGAGTATAGAAACGCAGAGGGACCTGGGGTTGCAGGTGAAAAAGACTCTGAACGTGGCAGAGCAAGTGGAGAAGGTTGTGAAGAAAACACATAGTATGCTAGCCTTTATAGGAAGGGATACAGAGTACAAGAGCTGGCCTTTAGTTTTGCAGTCGTATAAAACGGAGGTTAGACCTCATTTGGAATACTGCGTCCAGTTCTGGTCGCTTTGCTACCGAAAGGACGTGGAGAATCTGGAGAGAGTGCAGAGGAGGTTTACCAGGATGTTGCCTGGTGTGGAAGGTCTGAGTTACGAGGAGAGGTTAGGCAAATTGGGACTGTTTTCCTTAGAAAGACGTAGATTTAGAGGAGATCGAATAGAGGTGTACAAGATTATGAGGGATGAAGATAGAGTAAACAGGGTTAAGCTTTTTCCTAGGATGGACTCGAATAGCACGACGGTCACGGGCTTAGCGTAAGGGGGTAAGGTATAATTTGGATGCTAGAAGGAGGTTTTTCACACAGAGGGTTGTGGGGGTATGGAATGCGCTGCCAAGTAAAGTGGTGGAGGCAGGCACTCTGGAATTATTTAAGAAATACTTAGATGGGCACATGAACAGAATGGGAATGGAGGGGTATAGAAAACTGATTTAAAATAGGGATCATGAGCTTTGTGAGTCCCTGGGAAGTGTGTGAATAGATGATATTGATGTACTTGTTTTTATCCTACAGGTGCGTTGGTCCACCTTGTTGTCTAACCAGGGGCATACACGCGATGGGTCGTGAGAGGGCTGCTCTTGGATTTTTTTTTGGAGAATATCCTAGCGCTTCACGTCGTTAGTTTAAGCTTGACCTGAACCATTTGATGGGCAACACGACAGCTCAGTGACTATCGCTGTGCTGTGCAGATACATGGATTTGGGCCTGTGTCTGTGGGAGATTGCGCATTCTCCCCGTGCTTGCGTGTGTTTTCTCCGGGTGCTCCGGTTTTCTCCCACATCCAAAAGATGTGCTCTTAGGCTAATTGGCAAAACAAATTCTTCCTAAATTGTCTCATTTTTTTTTTAATCCATAAATCTTTAAACATGGACATGGATCGCGGGTGGAGGTGGGATCATCGGGGTGGCGGCGTGGACTCGTTGGGCCGAAGGGCCTGTTTCCCGTGCTGTTTTGTTTGTTGTTCTTTGTACTCCTTTTGTGATGAGATTATTACGCATTTACACGGAAAATTGGAAGTCGATAACATTCAGTGACACCGCATTGCACAGCTCCGTTAAAAGCGCTGCATGATTTACTGTTTTTTTTTCAAACAAGTTAATCCATTCATAATGTTCTAGCACAAAATATACAAAATGTTGATAGATATAGAAAAAACATATTTCCAAAGCATTCAAAATAACCCAGATTGAGAATTTTAAATATAGATGCATATTGAAATTATCTCGCTTAATTAATTGAAAATGACAACGAAAAAAATTTCCAGTGAAACAGAAATCAGCTCAGAGAATTGTTCAGAAAGTAAGTTATGGTAAGCAACGCACATTAAATAGACAAAGCTCAATATAAAAAGGCAAGAATTGGAAATGTGAAATATGCGGAGACTGAAAATTCCAGATAATTGCAAATCCTGTCTGTGCGGCCACCAGAGGCTATTTTTTCATATGCAGGTCAAACAAGTAAGTGTGAATGGGAGCAACTGCACGCTTGAGTTCATGCAAGGAGACGTTGCAAGGAAAGGCTGACTACCTGTATAGGGATTCAAGGAACAATGAGGGAGTAGGACCATCAGCGCTGAGTATTGGGGTCAGAGGAACCGGGGATCCATCTTGAGATACGAAGAAGTTGGGCCTAGGAGTTGAGCGCCCGGATATGAAGGGCCGGAAAGCAAAGTGAGCAACATCAGCGCCGGACAGGACTACGACGAAAATAAATGGAACTGAATGTACACTACAGGAGTTTATTTTTTTAGCCAATGGATACCAGCTTTGAAATTGGCCCCCGACATGAACATATTTGATTGGCTCGTTTCAAGCCGGCACCGAAAACATCTTATCGACTGTGAGGTTTCAAACCAAGTCGAGCTGAATGTCCAGAGTATTGAAAAAAAATTGGGAAATAGAAAAGTAGAGTCGTCCACAGCTGCAAAGGTAATTTGATTTCTTTTTGCGTGTCAGCATTAGTAACGTTTAATTGGGAATTTAATTTAACAAACACGATGGCTCTATTTCTGGAGCGGGATCAGCGCGAATGTGGAGTGTTTTCTTCAAAACTCCTGAAGAGTTAGGGGGCACTGGTTTATCACTGCTGCCTCACAGCACCATTGCCTTGAGTTTGATTGTGATTTAGGTCACCATCTTTGCGGATTCGGCACGTTCTGCCGGCATCTCCATGCCTTTCCTTCACGGACTCCTGATTTCTCCTACAGTCCACGATGTGCTGGTTAGGTGGGTTGCCCATGCTAAGTTGGAGGGCGATTGCATAGGGAAAATGTGTGGTGTTATGGGGATAGAGGCTGAGAGGGATTGCGGTTGGTGCAGAATCGATGGGCCCAATGGCCTCCTTCTACACTGAAGGATCTTATGAATCTACGAAATGGATATTTAATAACACAGCAAGTGAAATCCCTGCCATGGCAGGAAGAAACACTTTTGAAGTGAACACATTTGCAGGTGGTTAAACATAGTTTAACCACCTGCATAAACATGGTTCCTATTATTCTTCCGTAGTACGGTATGTTTCAGTCACATCCATGTTGTAAGGTTAAGTTTCTTCAAGTGAATGCAGATATCGAAAAGTTTATATCTGCCACGGCGGGATACCATCCATACGGTGCACGTTGATAACTTCCTGCTGTTGTGAGTTCGAAAATAATGCTATTTTCAGAATCCAAACAGAATATATTGTTGGAAGAGAGAACAACTGAAAGAGAAGGATTAAAAAAATCCAATTGGACAAAGCTAAATATTCTTGAGATTTGGAGTGGTGACTCACTGTGTTTAGGAGAATGAGGGGTGGGGAGAATACAGGTAATGCGAGGGACCACGGCCGCGAATGGGGAAAAAAAATGTGTGCAGCAAAGATAGAATTGCAAGGAAGTGAGAGTACCAGTAAGAATAAGAGTGCAAAGCGGTTCCCGTATGAGAGGGGTAGAATTCTGATTTATATTCGGAGGAAGAGGAGAACGAGGGGAGGATGATGAAAATGTGGGAGAATAGTGGAATTGCGAGAAAGGTATATGCAGGGATCAGCTTAAAGAGAGAGTGAAACAAAAGGAAAAGACGAGAGTGATGAAGACAAATAGAGAGAGTGAGGAACAAAGAGATTCAGTAAGGAAAGAGAAGAGAGCGTTTAAACGACGATCAGAAAATAAGACGATGAGATACAAGAGCAGAATTAGAGCATTTGACAATTAGGTTCTGCTTTGTCATTCGATCTTGGCTGATAAGTTTCTCCAACACATTCTCCTGTTTTTCTTTGTCATATAAGGTTTAGTCCACTTCCTAATAAATGGCATGCCTATCTCTGTCTTCAGCACTTTCAGTAGCTTGGCGTCCGTAACCTTCTATGGTTTTGAATTCCATGAAATGAGCAACATCTTTTGGACACAGGGGAGGTCCCAGAGGACTAGAGGTTTGCAAATGTAGTACCGTTGTTTAAAAAGGGTCAGGGGGATAACCCAGGGAACTATAGGCCGGTGAGCTAGACTTCAGTGATAGGTAAGCTAATGGAGAGGATTCTCAGGGGCAGGATGTATGAGCATCTGGAGCGCGGCAATCTGATCAGGGATACGCAGCATGGCTTCGTTAAGGGGAGGTCGTGCCTTACGAATCTAATGGAATTTTTTGAAGAGGTGACAAAAACGGTTGATGAAGGACAAGCCATTGATGTCGTCTATATGGATTTCAGTAAGGCGTTTGACAAGGTTCCCCATGGTAGGCTGATAAAAAAGGTGAAGGCGCATGGGATACAGGGCCAGGTATGGAGATGGGTTGAGAACTGGCTTGGGAGGAGGAGACAGCGGGTATTAGTGGAAGGCTCTTTTTCCAACTGGAGGTCAGTCACTAGTGGTGTGCCACAGGGCTCAGTACTAGGACCTCTTCTATTTGTGATTTATATAAATGACTTGGAAGACGGGGTAGGTGGTGTGATCAGCAAATTTGCTGATGACACTAAGATGATTGGATTGGCGGGTACTGAGGAGCAGTGCCTGGCAATACAACATGACATAGATAGGCTGGTAGATTGGGCAGATAGATGGCAAATGGAATTTAATCTGGATAAATGCGAGGTGATGCATTTTGGCCCGAATAATGTAGAGGGGAGTTATAGGATAAAAGGTAAAACTATCCGGAGTATAGAGATGCAGAGAGACCTGGGGGTGCAAGTTCACAAGTCTCTGAAGGTGTCAGTACAGGTGGAGAATGTGGTAAAAAAAGCGTATGGTATATTAGCCTTCATAGGAAGGGGTATAGAATACAAGAGTAGGAGTCTGATGTTGCAGGTGTATAGAACGTTGGTTTGGCCTCATCTGGAGTACGGTGTCCAGTTCTGGTTGCCGTACTACAGGAAGGATGTAGAGGCCCTGGAGAGAGTGCAGAGGAGATTTACCAGGATGCTGCCTGGTATGGAAGGACTGTCTTACGAGGAAAGATTGAAAACACTTGGGTTGTTTTCCCTTGAAAGACGTCGCCTGAGAGGGGATCATTTAGAGGTATATAAGATTATGAGGGGTATAGATAGAGTAAATGGTGGTAAGCTTTTTCCAGCATTAGAAATGGATAGAACGAGGGGTCACGGGCTCAGGGTGAGGGGGGCTATGTATAAGACGAATATTAGAGGCCAGTTTTTCACACAAAGGGTAGTGGAGGTGTGGAATGCACTGCCGAGTAAGGTGGTGGGAGCAGGCACGCTAGGGTTGTTTAAGGGTCTCTTGGACAGCCACATGAGCGGTCTGCAGGTAGAGGGATATAGCAGGACTGTTTGAATATCGGGAGGACCAAATAGTAGTAGACTATCTTTTAGTTTTGTCTCGGGAATGTCTTAGTTTTTTTAGCATGTTTAATTAAGTCTTATTTGTTTCCGCAGGCAATTCGGCCCACCTTGTTGACCAACAAGGGGCATACATGCGGCATGTCATGCGAGAGCTGCTCTTGGAGGTTCCTTCAGGAGTTGCCTAGTGCTTCACGTCGTCAGTGTATGCTTAAACTGGACCATCTGATGGGCAACATGGCAGCTCAGAGACTATCGCTGTTGCTGTGCTGACACATGGATTTGGGCCTGTGTCTGCGGGAGTTTGCGCGTTCTCCCCGTGGTTGCGTGGGTCTCCTCCGGGTGCTCCGGTTTCTTTCCACATCCCAAAAATGTGCTCTTTGGCAGGTTGGGAAACATATTGTCCTTATATTGGTCCCTATATGGGAATCTTCAACAATAGGCACAGCCTAAAGTCAGGGATATGTCATTAAGACGTTACGACGGCGGCGTGGACTCGTTGGGCCGAAGGGCCTGTTTCAAGTGCTGTGTTGCTCTTTGTTCTTTGCTCTTTGTAACATCCAGCTGAAGAAATCCCTCCTCATCACATTTATGCTCCTCGACTCTGAGAGATTGCGCTCAGATCCTAATCGCTTCTACGGAGTAAAATATTCCCGACATCCACACTCTCCAGAGAGTTCAGTATTCCATGAACTTCAGTGAGATTACCCCTCACGCTTCCAATCTCCACCCAGTACAAGATCCAGATTCCTCAAACATCTCATACGTCTGGCTTTTCATTCCTGGGATAATTTTCGTCTCACAAGTCTAGGCCCCCGCCAAGGTCTTCTTTACATAGGAGGCCAAGCAATCTTCCACATGTTTCACCAGTGTCTTAAAAAAGACAAACAGTGCACCTCTGCTTTGTTTGTATTGAAACCCTTTCTAAATAAATGTGAACCTTGCATTCCTTCCCAACTAGCAAGTCAGCCTGCAAGTTAACGTTACGATAATGTTGAATGAACTCCCTCGTTCCACGTTCATTCGATTTCTGAATTCTTTTCGAAAATTGTGTACACATTACTTTTTTTCGACAAAAGTGCATAATTTCACATTTTCTTGCCTTGTTTTTCATTTGTCTCTAATTTTCCAACTCTCATAATCTGGCCAAATCATTTTGCAGCTTCCTCACCTATTCACTATTACCTGCCACTTCAACATTAATTGTATCATCTACTACCATAGCGAAAATCCTTTCAGTCACTTTCTCTATATTATTGATGTATAAATGAGTTGTAAAAGCAGAAACATCCGAACAATGTTGAAAAGCCATTGAGAAAGAAGTTTTGAACAATACGAAAAAAGTCCTCTCAATTTAGAAAAAAAGAACAAAGAGCCCTCAAACGGACATAAAGGAGGAAATAATCTTACAGAGGACATGGAAGATTGGGAGACTAATAATGTAAAACATAGACATCGAGAGAACACAAGAGTAACATAGATGCACAGATAGACAGACATTGTGAAATCATCATGCAGACTTTGGGAAAAGGCACAGGAGAAAGCTGGAGAGAGAGAGAAGTTTTGCACAGGGATGTTTGAAAACACCTTGTATTTACTTAACTCTTCTTTTAGGAAACTGTTCCAATGATCTTCACAGACATGTTAAACGGTAACAATTTTACACCAATCCAAGCAGATAGTCGGAACTAGAGGAGGATTTTACGCCACTTCCTACATGAAAGAGAAACAAACAAAAAAAAGACTACTTTTTGTTTAACTGCGGAATTCCTAAGGATTTCGCTTCAACAGTAGAAGTTCACTAGTGTTGAAGCGATTAAAATGGGGGAACAATGGAAAAAAATGGATTATGATAGGGATTGGAAAAGAGCGCAAATATACGGAGAGTCGTGGTGGTTAAATGAGTTGACACAAGTAATAATAACGTTGGGTACTGAGAAAGATTAGAAATACGGGATGGGCATGGGGACTGATGAAGGCAGAGTTCAGGAGATGCTTGTAATATTAGGTCAGCATACAAAATTCGAGAAGGTTATATTTCAAATAGAGCTGAAAAAAAATTAGGAAGCCAATGGGGGCAATAACATATAAAAATCTTGGGAAATAAAGTATGTCACAGAATAAGTGTGTTTTTTTGGAACTGGAAAAGATTTCAAATATTGATGGAATTTTGCTGCTGGGAAATGTGCCAGAGATAAAGAACGTTGTATGAACAAAAGAAGCGTACATCGTTGTGCAAGGGCTATGGACTGTAAGATCGGAAAGTGGTAGGGGATTCTACGGGGGTCGAAATATTTAATGAGTTCAGGAGGAAACAATAGCTTTGAAAAAATGCAGCATTTTAACTCAAGGTTTTGGTGGACATACATCAGAAAGATCAGATTGCACACGGGATGATTTGTGTGTGAGGCTTTCTGTGATGAAGCCATAGATTTTACAGAGGGTTGTTATGGACTGTGTAAGTGGAACATTTGACAGAGTTGCGTTGGGCTAATGATGTCTGAACAAGGTGTTAAATGGTGGACGCTTTGAGCAGATTCTGACAACAGAAATGAGTCGGGTGACTTATTGTTTAGAATAAACGTGAAGGAGTAGACATGCGCTCAGATCTGGCAATCAGTATGACTCCTGCGGACTTGATTGGGAACAGGTTCCAGGGAGTGGCATGGAGGTGGCCCAAAACCACGATCCAAGATGAAATGAATCGCACCCCCTCACCCCACTGGCATCCCCAACCCCCGAGTTCTTGTCTCCTATACCATACATAGGCTCCGCATGTGATCAGGCAATACGGCGTCACTGTTTGTCGCAGGAAGGAGTGGAAGTGCAGAGATATATTTGGTGGAATACAAAGATCATAGATTCAATATTTTTTTTTTCGAATATTGCTGATAAATGTTGTTAAAGCTCAAATCCCACCGGCCTACCAGTTAGTATTCTACTCTATATTAAGTATAAATTGTCTTTTTCGTTTTTTTTTCGGCCATTATTGCGAAATGTACAAGTGACTGTGAGGCAGGGAGCTTCAAAACGACGCTTCTTTCAGCAATTATGAAGTGCTGCACAATCAAAAAAGTCAGTTCTTTCTATATGGAGGTGGGATGGATGGATGGATTGGATGGATGAATGGATGGATTGACGGGAGGATGGACAGATGGACAGTTAAACAGATTGATGAAATAGTGGACAGGTGAAGCGAGCAATGGATAGGAGGGAAGAGGGAAAGAGGGATTGATGAAGGAGGGATGGTGAGATGAGTGGTTGATAAATGTACGAATTGACTTGCCTGTCAATAACACCTCTTTGATATTTTTAGTCCTCGAGGGTTTTTTTTCTTCCGTTGTGCCGCTGGTGGTCAACTCCTGCATCAAAGCACTGAATCTTGGGGCAGATTCCAATTCAATTGTTTATTAATTTAATAATCGATGTAACAGGATATTTCACCATACTCTTCAATTGCTCTCTGAACTTGGACTGAGTCTCCACGTAAATAAATGTATTTGTGCAACAGTTTAAATCCCGTAGCATATACGCAATTTTTTCAAAGTTATAAAAAGATTCATCATCTAATCTGTCACCGACGTTAAAAAAGTATAAAAGATACACCAACCACAGAAGAAGGAAGCTGCCAGGAAAGGTGAACAGTAAAATGATTGATTTCATTCTGTTCTCTATCTCTGGATCACTGTGATTCTCCCCCTTGTTCTGACCTCTCAGCTCTTTACGTTTTCAACTGCTCAGTAAAATATGTTTGACGGTTAGGGCGTTGAGCAACAGAATTAAACCAAACGGTATCAATGGGGTTAAAATCTTTTCAAATTCTCGAAATCCAATCCATCTAGGATCAGTGAAGTAGCTTCGCTTATTATAACAGTACCATGGTACATTCTCAATGATCTTTTTCGGTTCAAATCTGAAGTAGATGGGAATGTTTTTTAAACAGAGCAAAATGCCAATTGTAGATAGTATCAGCACCGCAGTTTTCTTGGTGCAACATTTAATTTTCAGCGAATGACAACAAATGGCGACATATCGATCAAAACTGAAAGCGACAGTAAACCAAACTGAGCAGTCTAGGGCCGCACGCAAAAGTGCATAGCGAACACTGCATGCAGGGGTAATCCATAGGAAATTAATTCTGAAATAATATTCATTGACGCGCCTGAGAATGACCTCAGTAATAATGACCACTAGATCCGCAGTTGCCATTGCCACCAGGTATTGAGTGGTGCAGTTGGAGAGGCCACAATTGCCACGCGACAGAATGACGATTGCAAGTCCGTTAACTGTAAGAGAAATAAGAGCCAATAAACCGGAAATTATTAACGTGCACCTGCTGCTCCGAAACACATGTGGTGTGATATTTAGCGTCAAAAAGTGGGGATTAGGATTGGGTCAGCCTCTGGTGAACCTCAAAATTGTCATCAACCACGCTTCTGCTCGCACATTCGCGCCCGGATGACCAGTGCACAACTTCCAAATGACTACATCCCCATCCCTCAACCTGCCCCCAAATGTCTTCAACGAAGGAAAGCATCGAAGCCATTTCCTGAGATAATGACTGAGTGGAAACCTGTATTTCAGGATCAAAAGATGAATATCCATATATTCCACAAAAAAAAGAAAGAGAATAGAATGCAAGGGTGATTAAAATGTGGAATTGTGAACAATTGGAGTAGCTGAGGAGGAATGTCTTGAAGAAAAAGCAAGATGGGTGAAAAGGAATGAAAAGTAGATGAGTTGGAAAGTAAGATCCCTTCAATGGCCCTTGTACACAGGCATAGATCATTTGGGGTGAATATCTATATTTTATAATCTATACTTTGAATATTAACTACTCATACCCATCAGTGTGTTTTTTTTTAATATTGAAATAGATTATTGATTAAAGCACTGCACCCATAGCGCAGTGAACCTCAATCCTTCATGGGGAAAGCGATCATTCAGCATCTGAAATTTGTCATTAACTCTACAAAGAAAGCAATCGTTCAATGACAGAAAATGTAGCAAACTGCAGGGACATTTCTGAAAATAACATGCATTTATTCTACTGAAGCGATGATGAGAATTAGATCGAATTTAACTTTGTCAGTCACATGTTAAGTTTAGAAAATACGCATGCATAATTTTAATCATCCCGATCGATTTTTTTAGAAACTTACCAGGCACACCAACTATACCAAGAACCATGTAGAATATCTTTCTGACCCATTCAACTGGTCGATGCATTTTTTTGTGTGAACTCAATCCGTCACTTTGTACAGAAGACAATGCATTCACTGTGCATCGATTTTATACACTCCATGATCTCCAGGGAGTTAGTGACGTTTCAAATTGTTTTCTTTTTCTTCAATTTAGAACAAACAGATTACGACACCTGTTGACGGAATATGCAAGAGATTGAGAATTAATCGAACCAAAGAATATCTCATCGTCTGACCACTTTTTTAAAATATATAAATGCAATCCATGCTAAACAGCAATGGGCATGTACCCGTTAACAACAAGACACACATTCTTTGATCTCATATTTTTGTTCGGAGATGACATTCAGTCTGAGTGACATTCAGTAGTTAAACACCTAATTACAGCATTCTTTTAATAATTCGTGTTCTGAATTGTGCCTGTATTATTAAGTTTTGGTATTCGATTTAATAAAAAAGAATCGAAGGAGATCAAACTATAGAATGCTTGTACATAAGCTGTTGACCATTTGGGTGTTCGTGTCAGAGTCAGTTGTCTACAAGATGAACTTAGTGCTTAGTCTTTAGTTGTCCGTGGCTCTATCGATGTTGCAAAATAAAAAAAAAAGTTCTCGTTAGTTGCTTATTCAACTTGCATCTGACTGAACCTGGCACCACCACACTAGCAGGCTTCTGATTTCAGATCCTAACAACGTATTCTGTAACATTCTGATTATTTCATTCTGTTTTTGATTCTCCTGCAAAATAACTGAAAAAAAAATGTCTTTTCTTTTGTGAAACCTGCCTTCGTGAATATCTCCCTGCCATGTGATAGACCGTCATTATTTTAAACAATTTGTGAGCTTCCCGGAAAGAGTTCAGTCAAATTCTACACTGCGTTGATTTCACTCAAATGTTTGTTCAATTGCCATGTCCAGAAGGGGGTTGGGTTAACAATCTCCCTCTATCTCTCACTCTGCGCTCAAAGCAACGCAGGTTCAAACTACCGTCTATTAATTCAGTACATTGATGACTGTAAACGTGCGATGACAATGTGGTACTGACATGTTTTCCCTTTTAAGGGGAATATTTTAAAATTCGTTTTATACAGGCAGTCTATCTGGAAGGGATAGAATCAGTATGCCAGAGGAACAGAGAGATTACTCATTTTAGCCATATGATATATAGTTGTGAATATAGTCATAACTTGTGTTTTAAATTGGACACCCATTTATTTTTAACTGTGCTAACGACCACTGCACATGAGTGTGCACACATTCTCAGCATCTAACTCTGAGAAGTTTATATATTTCAATTAGAGCGCTTCCATTCTCCATATGAAGAGAATTCCAAACAAATTCATCTTTTCACTTAAGAAAGACCTTTCTTTTCTTTCCCGGGATCAACTTGCTAGACCTTTTCCGAATCTGCTCCTTTATTTGCGTCGTAAAGACTATATTCAATCTATATGAAGGTTACTTAATTGTCTTCCCACATGGTACATAACATAGTGGTGAATTTGATTAAGTCCCTCTACTGCTCCCTTCCCAAGTGAAGTTTTAAAATCAATATCTTTAGATGAAAATATTTCATTCTCTTCAATGATGACACTGATGAATTGCTTATTCGTCCAATTTTTGAGGTTGTCGACTTGGAGGTGTGGGTCTTCCTCTGTCAATGATGCCAACTTCACATATCCTGAAGATTTTGAATGGTCTTCTTCCAATATAGCAACCATGTCAATGCAGACCACCTCCCTCCGACTCTCCCCGACCCCTCGCACCCCTCACCATAACCACTTCCCCCCAGCCACACACACACTCTCGTTTTCTCTGAAATTCACAGTCAAAATCAGAATTAGCATGCCCTCATTTTCCCCTTGGAGAATTTGTTTGCCTGCACGTTGTGGCTGGTTATTTAAGTGCCAGCCCTGATTTTCTCACAAGCATGCAGATAAATATAATTATTCTGGCAAAGAAAAAAAAACAATCAGTGGGTCTTTGATGAAGTTTTGACTGCCACGTTTTGCAACTCGGTCAGACGCTGGTGTGCTTCACACGCAGGTGGTGGTCTTTTGTTTTCAGACTATGTAGTGTCACCTTTCCGTTGAACTACCTTCTCGGTGGTGAAACGAGGCGACATATTTCTTCTGCTAAATGCACAGCCTGATATATGACGTGTTGTTGCGTTTGATAGGGATGAGGGGTTTTCAGAAATCGTCCTGAATGTTTGCTTTCTTTTGCCAGGGCCTCCGTAAAGTCTGGACTGTGGTTACCTTGCATCACAGCTTTCTCCCGTCTGGAATAGTGGGTACCATCAGGGAAGCCGCTCCTCAAGAATGTGTTTCTCCTCTCAATGTGTTTTCCAAAAATTGGTGGAGAGATGGACTGTGGATGATGGGATGACCAGGGTCAGCAATTTGGTGTGTGGTGAGGGATGGGCTGAGTGATGCCCTGCGAGTTGACTCAATATACTACAGTTGGCATCCAGCTCCTCATTGACGGTATATCTGGACTCAAAAAAATAATGCTTGGACACAATATTACACAGCGTGTCGAGGAGCCGCACGAGTGTGGTGGAATCCCGTCCGAGCATACCACTGCTCGGACGGAAATCCACATTGTCCGCAAATCAGCACCCGTTTCCCCACGGATTGAACCCCACAGTCTGAGAAACCTCGCGTCGTTGCCCTCTTCCAATGCTCAACGGGATTCTCTTTATGGGTACTCCTGCACACCTTCCACTTCTATGCTCCAACAATGGAGGACGCTCTACGGCGAGATCCTTCCCCTCTTCATCGGGCTGAAGACTAGTGCATGTAGCATTACATAAACCGAAAATGGCACTCGTCCATGGGCTCCCATATAACCTGCCTTTTTTGTGATGCCATGGAGTCCGTGAACCACTTGTTTTAAGCCACACTCCTTTCAATTATTGAACAAAAATATTTTTACTGATATTCGGTTTGCATTTCACACCCCATTCCTGGTTTATGGACACACTGTGTGGGGTCTGCGGGGAAGGAAGCAGATTGTCTCATGCACCTGCTCCTCGGCCTGGTTCAGTATGTTACATATTTCAGCAGGCAAACATGGATTTTCTTCATTCCGACTGTCTGCCCGTCAAATGCAGCTCTATTCACAGCTGGGTGTCTCTGGAAAGGGAATATGAGCCGTCTGAGGTACCGCTGAAGCATTTCTTGATATTTTGGACATTGGAGGGACGGCCATATTTTAACCCCGTTTAAGCACATTTATGACCAATGCATTAAATTTCGTTCTGCGTCATTGCTTTTTATCGGTGTTTTTCCGTCTTTTAATGGGGCTTTCTTTCCTGGTTCTTTACTGAGCTTAATTGAGTCCGTTTAATCGTTTGTAACAAAAGGAAAAGTGGATGTCATACAGCGATAGGCCAATCTTGCGGAAATTTGGAAAGCACACACAATCTCAAGAAGTTTTTATTATATATATATATATATATATATATATATATAGTTTTTTTTTTCCATGGCGAACGAGTACTTTGGGATGAATGGAAACATCCTGGCCAGTGTTGAAACTCTGGCCATCATAGAATAAAAGTGTGATGTCCTGTTGAATAAGAAACGTTGACTTCCAAAAAATCATTTTCAATAGCCAGCTTAATAGTCTAACAAGATCTATCTCAAGGCATTTGTTTTCCCACTGCGTTCTTTGGCAATCCATGCAAACAGACTTACAGCGCATTTCCCTCACCGGCAACGCAAAGCATCCCTTTGCCTTTGGTCCATGAACTTGTACCAAATAATCGCGTCTGCTCAGTGGTGTGCGAGATGGCGACTGTTTACTTTTCACTAGGCCTTCACAGATTTGAGGACTGCATTCATTTCAGGGCGATATTAGTGAAAAGAACAAAGACAGAGAGATGGATTTCATAAACGGATAAAAAGTTTCATCTGGAGTTTTTTTTGTGGCTTAGAGTAAATTCACAAAGCTCATTCGGATGCGGTTTGAACTCAATGAATGACAAAGTTTAGAAATGTAAATAGATCTGTGGGACATAGGTTTTGTTCATAAATGCTCCACCAATTATTCGTCTTTAATTTCCCCCCTATCATTCAGGAAGTAGCTCAAAGTTATCCCGAGAAAACATTCAAAATGTTGCTCCTGCTGTCGCCTCCAAAGGCAACTCAAAGGATCTTCTCTTTGACTGTATAGTGTTCTCGGTAATAGTCATATACATATTCTATCTTAACTTCGTCGTTATCGTTTCAGATGCTGCCATCCCCTGTTTAGATTTTTCAGTATTCTCTGCCTCTAGCAAATTTTTCTCGGTTAGCCTTCTCAACGTTTTGTATTTGAGTTGAAGTCATGCATTGACTAAGTAGCTAAAGACACCGCTGACGTATGAATTTATGATAAACAATTTACTGCATGGGCACTCTAATTATCTAAGTCGCAACAATAAGTTTTCAATACCCATTTGTGATGATTTTATTGGCTCCTACTACGACCATGCGAATTAAGAAATGTCAACTGCATTGTGTTTTCAAAGCTTTGAATATGACAATTACTGTGGTCAGATATAAGGTGTTTGAAATCTCTCTGGGGGTAAACAAAGGGACATTCACTGGTTTATGAAATTGCAAAACAATTGAAGAAGACGTTGTTGAAAAGTGTGATATATTCCACTCGAAATCAAGGCCGTTTTCGGAGTAAGGTTTAAGGTGATGAATAACAAATGATGATGTTTAAGTACATCACTGAGCCCAAAGTCAGAATTCAAAATCTTCCATATATATCCTTCCCCACACTCTCCTGGATAACGTGCAGTGACACAAATTAGTTCATTTTTTTTCCCTTTGCTCTCATCTGTCACTGGCAACAATTCGAAGCGCTTCCTTCAGCACCAACTTTCGAAGATCATATTGAACCAATTGGGTTTCGACATGTTTTCAGCAAAGTCCAAATGGTTTATTTGGAATTTGTTAGGTTGATTTGAACTTCACAACATGCTGCCTCCATGTTATTTCTTGTCGATTTCATGTTGGTCATGTCCTTTCTTCAGTCCTTAATGTTACACTGGACAATTGTTATGCAGCCATTTACAATCTTAACTGGACATATGTTTTGTCTCTTTAATATGATTATTGTCACTTTCTTTGTAATTTGCATCATGAAATGTCTTCCAACTTCCCTACTTCCCCACACACGTTCTCTTTTGTATACCTTGTTCCTTTCACTCCCTTTGTGTAAAACTTGTTATATTTATATCTTTATTCTTTTCTGAGGAAATACCATCGACGAGAGTAAATTCGACTCTCCCCGTGGATGCCTAATAGCTTGTGAAGTGTTCCAACATTTCCTTGTTTTTATAAGATTTCCAGCTCTTTGCTTTACTAGCTGACAGCACGGTTTTGAGCCAAATCTGAGATATTGGTTCAATTCATGTAATTATTTAAGTACTTTAACATACAACATAAACTGGTAAAGCCGGATTTCATTTTCACTGACATATGTTTCATTAATACAATGCTCTAAACAACAGTATAGGTCTGCTATTTCCATACGGAGCTGTCTTTGATGTGTAAACTGCAAATGCTTATGCCACAGATAGCTGAAATGAGTATTTACAAGAATATTCAAAATAAAATAATGATATATATATATGGCCAATCCTGAAAGGAAACGACAGAAATATCAATCAAAATCAAGGAATTATGCTAAGCAGCATGAAGTCACAGAGCAGAGTGACTCAGGTTGTAAGTCAATTTGCAGAAACCTGGTGTAAAACATTCCATTCATACACTTGCAGCACCAGATCACAGCTCCAAGATGTGCTTAGTGTGTGATTTTGTTAATTGAATGGATATTCATTGTAACTGGATATTTCACTGCACTCTTGAATGTTCTCTGAACTTGAGCTGAGTCCCTCAATAAATATTTTTTTCCCTTTTTACAGCAACTTACAGAATGAGGTACTTCTTGAATAATATACAATGTGTCATTATAGGGTGCAGAATTGTCTCGTGAAATGTTATGATGTATAGAGTCTGTGACGTATCAAAGTCACAGCAAAATGTAATTGCTGGATATGAGGAAGAGTAAAATCACAGTGTCCCTTCTCATTTTCAACTCCGGGTCATTGCGATTATCTCCCTTATTCTGACTCCTCAGTGTCTTATGTACTCGATTGGCCAGTAAAATAGGTGTGATCATCAGTGCATTGAGGAGCAAAATCAAGTGAATGGGTACAATGACATTAAAATCCTCACAAACAACTCAAGACTCATTCATCCAGGATCAGCAAAACAGCTTGTTGTAATACGAGAACTGCAGCGGAAAATCTACTGTCACATCAGCTTCAAAGGAAAAGTAGGTTGCAATGGTATTTTATGAAAGCAGGACACGAATTGAGGTTCAAAATCTTGTTTTCAGCATCTGAAAGCAACTAACAATGATTCAATCAAAGGTGAAAGTCAGAGTGAACCAGACAGAACAATCGGTGGCTGTACCAGTTAATTGAGCAAAAAAAAAGAAGCTGCACATAGAGGTGATGAGCAGGAAAGTAAATAATAATAATAAAAAAACTCATCTGCCACAATTTGATGTCACTAATGAAGAATGGTCGATCTGCACCTTGGCAAAGATACCAGGCAGCCAACAGTACAGCAGTAGAGACGACACTTCTCCGAGACAGGATAACAATTGCTACTAAATGAGCTGTAATAAGAGAAGACACAATAATTTGGAAATTTCCAATAAATATCCTCTGTGTCAGTGGAACTTTGACCGCAAAAACATGCAGGCATAAAATCAAGTCAAACTTAAAATTTGTAAAACAAAAATGACTTTGCCTCTGTCATCCACTCACCCGCTTACTTCCGTGTTTATAGGAGGCAGTGAATGGCACAGACAACCAACCGAGCCACTAAGGTAGTTTCCAAGTTATATCCTATCATGAGGCGAGCAGTACTCTCTAACAGAATCTGCTCTGACACTTTACTATAGATAATCACGTTTCCCAGATAGTGAAAACCCAGGAGCATAAAGGAGTTGACGCTCAATTTGGGGAAAATCTAAATGTATTTGCAGTCCAGTTTGTGGGTGTTGTAGAATAGAAGAGCTTCCATGTACATTAATAATGAATATTTTTCTGATCTATATTCATTTTCTTATCTAGTTCTATCCCATGCCACGTCAATATTTTTGTTTTCCCCATCGTCATGTATAAATCAGAAATCATCATCGGTGATGAACACAGAACGATCATCATGAACAGGTTAAGATTCATGTGTTGCCATCATATTCTATGAATTAAAATCAGTCTTTCATCATAAACTTTCTCAATCACCCTAAACCAACAGGCTAACAGATTAATCACCTGCTATTTCAAAAGCATTTCTTAGCATTATTTGACGCACATCATCATTACCTGTAAGCATCGAATTATGTTCCCTGGTAAGAAATATCACATTTTTTTCCATCAAATATATTTATCATCTGTGTCAGTAAATCAGAAGCATAGAATCTCTATAGTTGAAATTGAAATGAAACCATCCATTTTCCTGGTTGGTGCATTTAATGAGGAGATACACAATGGAGTAAAGTGTGACAGAAAAATATTAAATAAACTGAAAGGAAAAAGCTTCAAGTCTTTTGTAAGGCAAACTCATCATTTAGTCCGGAAACTTGTCAACATCAAGAAGATGCGTCAGTGACTGGACAGCAACGTGATTTAGATACTAATATGATGTTGCGTCATAATGAGACTGAAGAAAACCTGGAAGCAACATATCAAAAGTAATTAAAATTGTTGACACATCAGACAATGTCCCGATTTGAAAATTAAATACTACGATTATATGTTGTGGAAAAAAAGTCTAATCTGACGCGTCAGACGAGTATGTTTGTTAAATGACTAAAACTAATGTCAACTATGATTAAACCTTGTTGACTCCCTGGTGTTTTTGTACATGTATAAATATAGTTTCCCTTGCATTGCTTTATTTGTGTGCCATTCGGACTCTTACAGCTCCTTCAAATGTTGCTCCATCTCACAAAAAAATGGGGAAATCTGTTATTCTGTTGGTGAATGAGATTAACTATCCAGTTCTTGCAGTTTTTACTTTACCCGGTGAGTTGTTCTATCCTGTTTGTTGTTGGTCAATGTTAACTATCTGTCTGTTTGTATCGCACGTTGGATAGGGGAATCAATTTTCTTGCTGTTAACATTTCCAACTGGATCGTGGCATGAAAATGCCCGTATAGAATTTTTTCATATTTTCGTATTTCCCTTTACCTGAAAGCATTACCATTGTAATGAGTGTTTTGCGAATGTCCATCGAATGTTTTAGTTGATTTCCTAACTGCCATATCATTCAGCAGACAGTGAGTTCTGGAGCAGCATATTTATTATTAGGGGCAGCATGGTGGCACAATGGTTAACACTGTTGCCCCACGATAGGGACCTGTGTTCGATTCCAGTTTGGGTCACTGTATGTGCAGAGTTTGCACAATCTCTCTGTGTCTGCACCCTTTTCATCCAGGTGCTCTAGTTTCACCTCACAGCACAAAGATGTGCAGATTAGGTGAATTGAACGTTCTATATGTTACGCAGTGTGTCTAAATAGTTGCCAAAATGTGATGATCCGGGAATTTTCACAGTAACTTCATTGCACTGTGAATTTCAGCCTACTTCCGACTAATAGATAAATTAAAGTCAGTTGTGTGGTTATGTATCCGATTTTTATAATCACAAATAATGAATTCAAATGGTATTAACACGTATTTGCATATCTCTTTCAGCCAGACAGTGTAATATTATTAGTTATGTTTCTCCCTTTCTCTTACAGCAAATCTGCTAACAATCGTAATTCTTTCCTAAAGAATTTAGATTTGGGATAACAATAACAGTGTCACCCAGATAAGCCTTTCGAGTGGCATGGCGGTGAAAGAATACAATATGCAGGTCAATCAAATAAGGAAAATGAGTTAAACATAACAGAAAAAAAAAACAGGTGGGATTTCAAGCTAGCATTTAATTGGAAAGAAGAAATAAGCAAAGAATAAGATGGAACAACTTTCCTACAATGTATTCGGAATGAATTTCCAAATTCCCCTGAATGAATGTTCAAAGAAAAATTGCGGTTATGGATGCAAATATGGAGGCTGCACTAGAACAGATTAAGAAAGCGAAACGAGTGAAAGTCTGCTCAGTTGTGACTATAACAATGTAGAACATAAAATGCCGATAGAGCTTTGGCTGACTAAAACTACATTAATTGATTAAAGAAAAGTTTTATCTTCAAAAGGGCAGAAGATTGAGCGAGTGAAAATAAAACGGGCGTTAATACTGCACAGAGCAATGTGGAACAGATAACGCAAAGCGGCGTTCAAAAAAAGTATAAACTTTTATTCTGCTGAAACTATGCACAGTGGAACTCAATGAGTGAATGATGTCGGAATATGGGTCAGTAACGAGGCGGGCAGGAAGTACATAGACAGAAGAGGACTGCATGACCTGAGACTATATGGAAATATTATGACTAAAGGAAAAATAGTGAGTAGTTAAAGATGAACTATGGAGTTAAATTTAAGAAACACAACACGAAAACATGGATATGTTCTTGACTTCATGACCAAGCTGTCTGAGCTTTTAATTAAGAAACTGAAAGTGTACCCATTGACATTATGGTAGAAAGAACTTTCAGAGGTCTTATGTAATGTCCAAAGGAGGCTGATGAATAAACTGAGAGAATGTGGTGCGAACTCCGAAGTGGCAGAATAGATTGCAAGCTGATTTAATGTCAGAACGTCAGTCAAGAATGGAGTGAAGAATGGCATGGATAATGGTATCTGCAGCAGATAAGCTGAGGCAGGACTGGAAATGGATGATGCTTGGGATGTGTCTTTTGAAAAATGTTTAGATTGCCACATGGTTACGGTAAGTCTTGTGGTATATGGGCCAAATGTGGGCAACTGGTATTAGTTTAGGGATTAAAAGGGCAGCATGAATAAGTTGGGCCAAAGGGGGCTGTTTTCATGCTGTAAAGCTGTATGACTCTATGACTGTATGTGGAATTATAGTGCATTCACGTGGTAACGTTATATCTGTTTGTATATCAGAAACTTTCGTCAGAAGTTCTCTATTAAATACTTGTAAAATATAATTCAATAATAAGATTGCTACGTTATTTGTTTCTCTGGAATACTACATCAATGTGGGATCTTTCATAGATTGTTGTAATGAAAAGCTAAACGCTGGGGCCAAGGACAGAAAACTTTTGAATCTGAGATTTGTCCATTTAAAAACCTCGATTGGGACAAATTTTGGCAGAATACATGGCAGGAAAACAGGGCATTAATATCAATCATTCATGTCCCTGTTTTCACAGAGGGGTACAAAGTATTTGTGAACAGAATGGAAATCTCACAATTACCCTGTTGCTGATTCTCGCGCTCTCGGTGTGATACGAAAGGCACTGTCTTCTACGAAATGGGTTTTTCCAATCCGCCCAATTCCCGGATTTTAACGTTGGGTGAACTGACGTCTGATAGTTCAAACTACAATATGAAGTTCCTGGTGAGATCACAACTGGACAGTTGTCTAATGGGAAGGATTCAACAATGATTAAACAATGAGTTGAGTTTGGTAACGGTTTCACACCTCAAACAGCGGAATCGATGTGTCCCTTCATAATTGCCAAGAAACACAGAAGGAGCGAGAACATTCCAGCATTCTGCATTTTCCACAGAACTGCAGTTCCTCCATGTATAATAATATTCTATTATTTATCTATTCTGCACTATCCTTGCAACTTATCATCTTTCCTAAAATATGTGTCCGAACAGGATGCTACTCCTTTATGAAAGAATCATCATATCTTCCCGGATTTTATATTGCAATCCTGTTTCTGATTTTTAACTCAGTGTGCGTTAGGAAGTCTGAAACGAGTACACTGATTGTTGTCTACCAAATTGCTTATTCTTATAGATTCATCCAATCACTGACACACAATGACAATCTGCACTCGCTGCTCTTATATATCAACACATTGAAAAGGCCAGTCCCAAATTTTCGGTTCCTATTGTAATGGAATAACATCCGAACGTCTACACCATTTTGCTTTACCATCTGACAGATTGGTGGAATCAGGTGCAAGAAAGAAAGCCAAATTACAACAAGTAACAATTATTTACTCAGTCAGCAGTTAATTCCAGGTTTTTATTGAATTCAAATTCAGTTTCTGCCATAGTCCAATTCTTACACGAGAGCATTGATTGGCG
Source organism: Sphyrna mokarran (assembly GCA_024679065.1). Classification (NCBI taxonomy): domain Eukaryota; kingdom Metazoa; phylum Chordata; class Chondrichthyes; order Carcharhiniformes; family Carcharhinidae; genus Sphyrna; species Sphyrna mokarran. Next base: position 9,150,625 of record JAGIQG010000014.1, on the reverse strand, counting down.
TTTGTGGATTATCAGTCAAGTAACAATACTACGATGTCACTGCTTAAGGACGTCTGTTGGTTGGAGCATCAGTATCGGCTGGAAGGCTTGGATCTTTGTACATGTTGTAGGAGCTATGTTTCTTCGAGTGATATAATTGGTTGGAATGTGTTGATTGTTGAAAACTGGTTTCAAATGCTGCATTAATTAGAAGTAGAACATAGAACATAGAACATTACAGCGCAGAACAGGCCCTTCGGCCTTCGATGTTGCGCCGACCAATTATGAAAAAGCAATGAGCCTCCAAACTAAACCATTCCCTGTTCATCCATAAACTTATCTACTAACCTCTTAAACGCCACCAAACTTGGCACATCTACAACTGCCGCAGGTTATGCCATGCACTAAACACACTCTGGGTAAAGAACTTACCTCTGATATCCGTCCGATAACTACCACCCCTTAATTTAAAGCTAGGTTCCCTCGTGCTAGCTTTCTCCATCCGAGGAAAAAGGCTATCACTGTCCACCCTATCTAAATCTCTAATCATCTTATATGTTTCAATAAGGTCTCCTCTCAGCCGTCTCCTCATAAGATCTGCCCTCCATACCTGGCAACATCCTGGTAAACCTCCTCTGTACACTCTCCAATGCCTCCACATCTTTCTTATAATGCGGGGACAAGAACTGCACACAATACTCCAAGTGCGGCCGCACTAGAGTTTTGTACAGTTGCAACATGACGTTGCGGCTCCGAAATTCAATCCCCTACCAATAAAAGCTAAGACTCCATATGCCTTCTTAACAACCTTATCGACTTGATTGACAACTTTCAGGGATCTATGCACATATACACCAAGATCCCTCTGTTCTTCAACACTATTAAGAGTCCTACCATTAGCCCTATACTCTACACATTTGTTATTCCTGCCAAAGTGAATTACCTCACACTTTTTCACATTAAACTCCATTTGCCACCTCTCGGCCCAGCTCTGCAACTTGTCCAAGTCTCTCTGCAAACTATAACACCCCACTTCACTATCTACCACTCCTACCACTTTGGTGTCATCCGCAAATTTACTAATCCATCCTTCATCCAGATCATTTATAAAAAATACAAACAGCAGGGGCCCCAAAACAGATCCCTGAGGTACACCACGAGTAACCGAACTCCACGATGAATAATTTCCATCAACCACTGCCCTCTGTCTTCTATCAACTACCCAATTCCTAATCCAATTAGCTAAATCATCCTCAATCCCATACATCTGCATTTTCTGCAGAAGCCTTCCATGGGCCACCTTATTGAACACCTTACTAAAGTCCATATATATCACATCAACTGCCTTACCCCCATCCACCTCTTTGGTCACTTTTTCAAAAAACTCAATAAGGTTAGTAAGGCACGACCTACCCCTTCACAAAACCATGCTGACTATCCCCAATCAATTCATTTCTCTCTAAATAACTATAAATCCTATCCCTAATAATTCTCTCCAATACTTTGCCCACAACAGAAGTAAGACTCACCGGCCTATAATTCCCCAGAAAGTCTCTATTCCCCTTCTTGAACAATGGGAACACATTCGCTATCCTCCAGTCTTCCGGCACTATACCCGTAACCAACGACGACCTGAAGATCAGAGCCAGAGGCTCTGCAATCGCCTCTCTTGCCTCCCAGAGAATCCTAGGGTAAATCCCGTCCGGCCCGGGGACTTATCTAACTTCAAACCCTCAAGAATATCTAGCACATCCTCCTTATCTCCTTCAATACTTTCCAGTTTGCAACCCTGTATCCCAGTGTTCTCCACAACTACATTTACATCTCCCTGCGTGAATACCGAAGAGAAATATTTGTTCAGTGCCTCTCCAATCTCTTCAGGCTCCACGCACAACTTCCCGCTGCTGTCTCTGACTGGCCCTAATCTTGCCCTAACCAATCTTCTATTCTTAACATATCTAAAGAAAGCTGTAGGATTCTCCTTGATCCTATCAACCAAAGTCTTCTCGTGTCCCCTTTTAGCTCTCCTCAACTCACTCTTTAGCTCCCTCCTGGCTAATCTATAGCTATCCAGTGCACTAACTGAGCCTTCAAGCCTCATCCTGACATAAGCCTCCTTTTTCCTTTTAACCAGAGAATTAACTTTTTTAGTATACCACGGTTCCTTTACTCGACCATTTCCTCCTTGCCTGACAGGGACATACTTATCAAGGACTCGCAGTAGCTGCTCCTTGAATAAGCTCCACATTTCAGATGTTCCCAGTCCCTGTAGTTTCCTAGTCCAACCTATGCACCCTATTTCCCTCCTTATGACGTCATAATTACCATTCCCCCAGCTATAACTACTGCCCCCAGCTTCATGCCTATCCCTATCCATCATTAAAATGAACATAACCGAATTGTGGCCACTATCACCAAAATGTTCATCAACTTCCAAGCCTAACACTTGGTCTGGCTCAATGCCCAGTGCCAAATCCAATGTAGCCTCACCTCTAGTTGACCTATCTACATACTGAGTTAAAAAACCTGCCTGCACACTTTGTACAAAAACTGACCCCTCTGACGAGCTAGAGCTATAGATCGTTAAATATAGTGGTTTATTAGCTTGAGCTGTTTTATTATATTGAAACGTGAAACAAGTTTGTGTTGTTTAATAGTTTTCAACTGCAATACCCATGGTCACATTTTGTCGTGGGTTCTCTTTTGAAGCTATGCGTTGCTTTAGTTAAGCTAATACAGGGATACTTCAAATTCAGTGTATTGATTTTAAGACATTTATGAACCAAACGATCGAATAGGAGAGTGTTGTAAAGAAGCCCCGCACTCCACGTACAGAATGCAGACATCCCAATATCACTCTGCAAAGCAATGTCTCCCTGAGGGCAATTATACATTTTCAAAATCATATTTGCCATTTTTCCCGGACGATGTTGACCAATAAACATTAATGCATATCGGTCAATAATCATCCCTGTGACCAACTGAAGGCATTCAGTTCCATGAGATCAGAGCTGTTAGAGCTGTTTTAAATCTCAGCCTCTTGTCAGCGCTGTCTATCGCCTGAAATCATTCACTCTCAAATCATGATTATGTCATAGTCATAGAGTCATAGAGGTTACAGCATGGAAACAAGAACTTCGGCTTTTTGAAAAGCCCTATTCTAATCCCAATTGCCCATATCCCTCTATGTCCATCTTACCTGTATGACAGTCTAAATGATTTTTCTTAAAGGATAAAATCGTACCTGCCTCTACCACTACCTCTGGAAGATTGTTACAGACACTCACCACGCTCTGAGTGAAAAAAATGCCCTCCGGACACTTTTGTACCTCTTACCTTAAACCTATGCCCTCTAGTTGTAGATTGCCGTACTTTTGGGAAAAGATATTGACTACCTATCTTGTCTATGCCCTTGTCTATTTTATAGACCTCTATAAAGTCACCCCCTCAGCTTCCTACGCTCCAGAGAGAAAAGTCCCAGTCTGTTCAACTCTCCTTATAATTCAATCCATCAAGTCCTGGTAGCATCCTATAAATGTTTTGCGCACCCTTTCTAGGTTAACAATATCCTTTCTGTAATAGGGCGACCAGAATTGCACACAGCGTTCCAAGTGTGGCCTTACCAACGTTTTGTACTAATTCAAAAAGATGTCCCTATATCCAATGTTTTGATCAATGAAACCAAGCATGCCAAATGCCATCTTCCCCACTCTGTCCACTTATGTCTCCACTTTCATGGAGCTATGAACATGTATCCGGTCCCCACCCCCCACTCCCACCCCCGATCTCTTTGTTCTGTAACTCTCCCCAAGGCCCTGCCATTACTTGAACAAGTCCTGCCCTGGTTCGATCTACCGAGATGCATCACCTTGCATTTTTCTAAATTAGACGCTACCTGCCATTCTTCAGCCCACTGGTCCAATTGTTCAAGATCCTGTTGCAATTGGACCTAACTTTCTTCACTATCCAGTATGCCGCCAGCCTTGGTGTCATCTGCAAACTTACTAACCACGTCCCCTATATTCTCATTCATATCCTTAATATAAATGACAAGTAAGAATGGGTCCATCACAGATCCTTAAGGCATACCGCTGGTCACAGTTCTCTATTTTGAAAAAAAAAGACTCTCTACAACCACCGTCTGGCTTCTAGCAGGTAGCCAATTTTGATTCCATTTAAATATCTCACCCTGGATCCTGTATGATTTAACTTCATGCAACAGCCTACCATGTGGTATCTTGTCAAAGTCCTTCTGCACTGACCTCATATACCTTCCTGATTACCCCTTCAAAAATTTAATGACATATGTGAGACATGATTTCCACTCACAAAGCCATGTTGAGTGTCCTAATGAGTCATTGTATCTTTAAATGCCTGTAGATTCTGTCTCTCAAAATACCTTGGAACAACTTACCTACCAAAGCCGTGAGGCTCACTGACCTGTCGTTCCCAGGCTTTTCCCTGCAGCACTTTTTTAAACAAAGGCACATCATTTGCTACTCTTCAATGTTCAGGCACCTCATCCATGACTATCGATGTTTCAAATACCTCAGCTACGGGACCCCACAATTTCCTCCCTAGCCTCCTTCAACGTCCTGGGATATACTTCATCAGGTCCCAGAGATTTATCTACCTTGATGTGCCTCCCTCTCTGTAATATGTACACTCCTCAATACATTATTATTTATTTCCACAAGTTCCCCAACATCCATACTTTTCTCAACATTAAATATTGATGAGAAATAATCATTCAGGATGTCGCCCATCTCTTGTGGATCTGCATATTTTGCCATCCTGATTTCTCTCTTAACTCTACTCCTACACCCCCGATAGTCTTCAAGAGATTCGCTTGATCTCAGCTGCCGATGCATGTCTTGTGTGTCTTTCTTCTTCTTGACCGAGGCCTCAATTTCCCGAGTCATTCAGGTTTCCCGAATTCTGCCAGTGTTGCCCTTCATTCTTAGAGGAATGTGTTTACCCCGAACCCTGGTAAATACACTTTTGAAAGTATGTCAGTTACCAAACATCTTTTGCTTTCTCAAAAACGTCCACAGTTAACTTTTGAAAGTTCCTGATTCATACCATCAAAATTGGCTTTGCCTCAATTTAGAATTTTAACTTTTGGGCCAGATCTATTATTCACCATAGCTACCTTAAAAGTAGTATAATTATGGTCACTGGTCCCGAAGTGATCCCTCATTAACATTTCTGTCATCTTCTATTCTTATTTCCCAAGAGGAAATCAAGTTTTGTCCCCTCTCTAGTCGTTAAAATTTAACCTAATGTAACCCCCCTCCATAAGCAATAATCCCCTTTATTCGTTGAGCTGAACTTCAAAATTTAAAGGGGCGGATACATCTGAGAATATAATCGAACACTCTATTCACTTTCTTAATGAATGATGTTGCAATTTCAATATCCCCAAGGTGATTTCACAGGATATAAATAAGAGGCTTTTACGATATATCAGCTTAGAATTTCATACAGAGCAACATCCTGAAGCGTAAAGGAACACAACACTGCAAACTGAAAATGTTTCCAATTGATACGGCTGAGAAAATTTTCTACATGATTCTTGCTATCATTGGTGTTCCTAGTAAGACATTTTTACGCATTGAAGTTATGTCATTCAGAGTGTGAGATGTGCCCTGGCTTTGTTCTTCAGAGATTGTGTGGCATGCTGATCTAGTGGTCACCAAAATTCAAACGTACTTTCACTGAAATTATTTCATAAATTAGCAGATGCAATAATCCAAGTGGTTTTATAGTGTGCTATCTGAATAAACAATTCTGTTGAATTCTTGTCAATTACATATGTTACATCCATGGAAACTCTTAGCATCCCTTCATAGAAGTAAGTGCTGTATTCTTGAATACCATATATTGGGCAACTAGCCAGAGTAGATTAACAAATTGCGTGTGTTCAGAATGATACAAATCTCTGTATTACTAGGGAAGCAATATGTGTCGGGTTTTGCCAATTGTGACTCAGTAGCCAGATTGGAATATCTGCCTCCGGTGAACTGCATTCCGAGGAATAGGTGTCAGTGGAGATTTTTACTGAGTTGAGATAAGTAAACAGATTGGAAGATATCAGCATAGTGACCATGCATTACTGGGCGTATTTGTCAGTCTCGAATTGTACGCTGTATGCATCAATCTCACCCAGCATCTCCTGCTGTTCATATTCCTATACACACCAGTATCTGGAACAATTTTCCCTTCACCTCCCGCCATTACACTTTCTAAGATCACAACCACTCCTTCCATATGAACGAGACTTGTTTTGAATTTTCACAATTCGCTAATTAATTGTATTATCTACTTATGATGGAGTTTCCTTTATATTTTGAGAAGAACAAAGATAGATTGGGTGTTCATCATGTGTAAGCGTGACACCGATCTTCCAATAACTTGTCACTTGAACTATTAATCCGATGCTTTGATCATTCTTGTCCAGATCACCCTTACTTTGCACTGAACCAGGATGGGACTTGCATTTTTCAATGAATAGCTTTTTGACTTTTTATTCAGCAGCGGGCTCCATATTTAAACACCGGTCCAAATTTGTGGGATGGGTTCTGCTGGAGATGTACAATGATTCCACAAAAGTCAATCTGAGGGAGAGGAGGTGGTACATGTCATGAGTGATGGTTTTGTGTGGATGGTTCCCTATTTATACAAGGATTACAGGTTCGTCAGCATTCTCAATCACTTGTTATGGCTATTAGGGCCGTCTCCCATTTTCTGCAATTCCTGCTTCGCATCTGCGCTTCTTAATCTGCTGAAAGCATTTACCTACTCTTTTGGGCAAGTATCTGCTTCTCAAACCTACAAGGACAGCTCTCCTCTAGCTGAGCAAGCTCGATATACTGAGAAAGGGGTCAAGTGCGTTTATGATTAAAAAGAAATGCGGCTTTTGCTCAGTAGGCTGTGTCTGAAACTGTGTAAGTGAAGTTGTTCAGATTTGTTGGCAGGTGTCATGATCCTTTGTGAGAGAAATGATCTGCATCGAGGAGTTTCATGTTCCAAGGAAGTGTGGTTTGGCTTGGGGGTCAGCGGGTTAAAAAATGAGGATCACATGCTGAAGACTGTCTGACACATAAGGATGAAGGTTTAATCCTGAGCAGAACCTTATTGTTATCTATCTCTGGCAGTGAATGATATCTGATATAATAAGGGTGGGGTTTGATTCGAAGAGGATTTCAATTTGATGGGACATCATCTTGTGGACATCTGATTCATAGGCTGCCTGCCTTATTCTGGTGGAGTATAGCCCCGAACAGATCTGATCCTAAGAAGTGCCTGATTGAGACTGACATGTTTCCAGAAAGGATGTATGGGCCTGAGAGTAGTCTGGTCCTCAAATGGGCGTGACACTGTTGGGTGTCTGAACTTGAAGGGTTTCTGTTATTCAGAGTAATGGTGTCTGTAATGCCAGATTGATTGTAATGGAAGGCATTCTTCCTTACAGAACACTGGTGAACCAAACGCCTTTTCTCGACATTTTTTGAGTATTTCTTGGTGGCGTTAATGAAAATAACTGCCCCATTCCAGAGGTATTAATGCAAGTCAAATTTTACGGTCTACCACCAAGTAACTTGAATATCCTCCCGTGGTCATGTGGGATAATAGTCGAGTGGTGTTACACTTACTCGTCTGCCTTACACACCACCTACTCTCTTCTCTCTTCTTTGGAACACCTTGCCGTCGGGTTTGCCAAAATCTATTTTTCTTCTTTCGCGGAGAGCGTTCTGATGTGGGATTTGGGCATTGATCCGGAGATTACAAGAATCGTGAACTCGGGTGCAATCATAGCAAGGGTAGAGTCCATGAAAGAATCGAATCCACAGTGAGAAGGTGAAGAGTTCAAATTTGCTTCGTGTGGGGAGAGTGATGGTTGCAATTCCGATCCTTACTGAGAATCTAATTGGGAATCTCAGCTGATCAAAATGCAATCTGTACAACACATTAAATCAGAAAATCAAATGAAACCTCATTAAATTTACCAACTAATCTCCTGTACTGCTTGTCAGACTGATCCTTAAGTCTGCCTTTGCAGTGGAAGAGTTGGAACTGTATTGGGGATCTGGGATGTTTTTTTTTCAAAAAATGAATCTCTGACTCTTGCCCACTTCATTCGCTTCTGTTGATAATACTCTATCCTTACTGTTTAGGGCAGCCACAAAAATATTTGATTAACAACTTGCAACATTTTCTCCCTTGCTCTCTTGCAGTCAATTTACTGGGAATTGTGATCCTGTCCCGAGAATGATGTGGTCTCTCCACCTGCACAATTTGTTTCCTAGTAGCCATGGCAACAGCGGATCTACTCGTCATTGTCATTCAGGTGGTACTAAATTATTATTTCCCAGTGAGTTTCCTGGAGATCACCCCTGTGTGTAGTGTTCGCACTGCCTTTGCTGTTGCTGCCACAGATCGTTCTGTCTGATTCACTGTCACTTTCTCCTTTGATTGATTTGTAGCCATTTGTTGCCAGAAGTTGAAAACAAATTATTGCACCAGTAGAACTGCAGTTTTGGTTCTTGTAACAACTGGCATTCTCCTCTCTTTAAAAAAACATCCCTTACTACTTTCTATATGAACCTATAGTGTTCACCAATAAAGTACCATGGTTCTGTATTCAAAAGTCAATCACTTTAACTGATGGTAGATGGGTGGTTTTTAATTGGTTTAATAAGATTTTAACTCCATTACTCTCATTTGCATTATTTTTTTTGCTGAATGCTTTCACAGTCAAACACATTTTACTGACCAGTCGAGTCCACAAAAGACTGAGGTCTCAGAGTAAAGTAGAAAATCACATTGACTCAGAGATGAAGAGCAGAAGGAAGTCCGTGATTTAACTCTTCTCCATTTCTGGCAGCTTCATCCTCTTATGGTCGATTTATGTTATAAATTTCTTATATTATATCATTAGAGCATTAGTTTCCTACATTGAATCCGAATATACATTTCAGCAAGTCGGGTTTATGCTGCAAAATTTAAGCTGCAGCGCAAATACTTTTATCTATGGTGTGACTCAGTCCAAGTTCCAAGAAAACATCAAGAAGGTGCTAAAATATCCGGTCACATTAATTGCTAAATTAATGAATAAAGAAAGGACTACTTAGATAATTCCAGAATCAGGTCCCAGTGTTTTCAGTAGATAGATGGAATATTTATTCACAAATTCCCAACGAATAGACAACGGAGTGCACAGCATCAATAGATATGATGTGACGGCTGCAAGTCTGGATGCAGCTGCCATAAAAAATGATTCAATTCCCGGCCAATCAGAAAGCACCATCCAACAACTGAGTCAAACTGGAATACATTACCCTGACATTGCCATTAGGCAAACATGGAGTTTCATCCCTTATGGCGTAGCTCTCTCAGCCAATCACCAATCTTCCATGGGAAGAAAGAGGGAGAATATACGAGAGACAGAGGATCGAATGAAACTCTGCGAGAGAGAGAGAGCTTGAGACAGTGATGAGAGAGACTGAAGTGACAAAGTGTGGGTGTGAGAGAGATTGTGAAAGTGATAGAAACTGGGTGAAGGAGGAAATGGCTGGAATCATCAGTGAAAATTCAAACCTCGGATATTATGGTGGCAAAATGGTCAATGATGAAGCAGCTGAAGATGGATGGGTGATGGACACTGCCTTAAGGAGATGCACAGTAAGAAGTCTGACAACACCATGTTCAAGTCTAACTGAATTATTTGATAGTAAATTTACAAGCTTTTGAGGTTTCCCTCTTCGTCAATTGAATGGAGAGTACTGGCCTCAGGCAGAGCATATAACAACGCAGACAGTTTACAGATTACTGATTAGAATGCGAATCTTTCACCTAACCTGCTATTCAAGTCTTAAAGATGCTGACAATGTGAGTGGAAGGAGCATTAGCACAGGTTAAAGAGATGTGTATTGTCTACAGACGGTACAGTAAGTGAGGTTTTGCAAATGCAGGCAAGTCAAAGGGGTTACATATAGTGCAACATGAATCCAAAATCCCTGTTGAGGCTGTCCTTATGTGTGCGCGGAATTTGGCTATGAGTCTCTGCTCAGTCTCCACATCATTAAGGAGATGCAGCAGTACCTGAGCTCCTATGGGGGCATTGAGACTTCAAAGTTTCTGCCAAATCAATCGATGACTGCCTGCACCCGACCAATTGCAACAGAAGATGACTGCACACCCCCACCCCCGATCCGACAACTGTTCCATTGATTCTCTTGCCCAATTTCTCAGCCATGTTACAGACAACCTGATTATGCCTTTGACATTAACTCACGACACGTACATTGCACAGCTTCCCAATTACTAGACTGCCGTCCTGTTCAGATCTTTCGAACTTACTACAATTCCGACCTGATGATCACCATTCTAAGTATATATCACAACTTGGCTAAACTTTTGACTGGTTTCCTCTCATCCCTGACGTAACTATCCCATCGTAAATTACCCAAATAACCTTCGAAACCGGATCTTCTGACAGCTCAACTCATCGATCGACAGTTCCAATGTACCACAGCGATAAAATGCACCAAACTCCTCAGAAGACAAACGTAGGACACAGTGGACAGAGTACGCCCCCGGAGCAGAGAAGCTACGACATCTTCTCTGGAATCTTCAACAGATCATTGATAAATATGAACATTTCTCCAGAGCCATCCCAGCACCCCCACTTGCCTTCAAACAACCACACAACATCAAACAGACTGTCGTTCGCAGCAAACTACCCAACTTAGAAAGACGAGGAATTAAAGGAGATCTAATAGAGGTGTACAAGTTTATGAGGGGTATAGCTAGAGCAAACAGGGTTAAGCGTTTTCCTAGGATGGACTCGAATACTACAAGGGGTCACGGGCTTAAGGTGAGGGGGGTTTGGTATAACTTGGATGCTAGAGTGAGTTTTTTCACACAGAGGGTGGTGGGATATAGAATGCGCTGCCAAGTAAAGTGGTGGAGGCAGGTACTCTGGAGTTGTTTAAGAGATACTTCGATGGCATCATGAACAGAATGGGAATGGAGGAGTATAGAAAACTGATATAAAATAGGGATCATGAGCCTTGGGAGTCCCTGGGAAGCGTGTAAATATGTGATGATATTGATTTACTTCTTTTTATCCTACAGGTGCTTTGGTCCACCTTGTTGTCTAACAAGGGGCATACACGCGATGGGTCGTAAGAGGGCTGCTCATGGATATTTTTCCCAGAGTGTCCCAGTGCTTCACGTCGTTAGTGTAGGCTTGACGTGAACCATTTGATGGACAACACGACAGCTCAGTGGCTATCGCTGTGCTGTGCAGATAAATGGATTTGGGCCTGTGTCTGTGGGAGTTTGCATATTCTCCCCGTGCTTGCGTGGGTTTTCTCCGGGTGCTCCGGTTTCCTCCCACATCCCAAAGATATGCTCTTAGGCTAATTGACAAAACAAATGCTCCCTAAATTGTCAGAAATTTGGTTTTTAATCCATAGATCTATAAACATGGACAGGGATCACGGGCAGAGGTGGGGACATCGGGGTAGCGGCGCGGGCTCGTTGGGCGAAGGGCCTGTTTCCTGTGCTGTTTTGTCTTTGTTCTTTGTTCTTTGAAAGTGACTACAATACAACAAACCCCTGCCGTAGCAACTTCTGTAAGACATGCCGGATCATCACATGGATGACATCATTGCAAGTGAGAACAACTTCCACCAGTTACACGGCGCATATTCTTGCAACTCGACCAATGTTGTCTATCTAATACGCTGCAGGAAATAATATTCCGAAGCATGGTACATTGGGGAGATCATGCAGACGCGTGGACAACAGATGAATGAACGTGGCTCAACAATCACGATGCAAGACTGTTCCCTTCCTGTTGGTGAACACTTCAGCCGTTCATGGCATTTGGCCTCTGCCCTTCCGGTAAGCATTCTTCAAGGCTGCCTTCGTGACACACGACAGCGCGGAGTCGCTGAGCAGAGACTGATAGCCAAGTTTCACAAACCCCGAAAGCTCGTGAGTTTACAATCAAATAAATTGTTCGGACTTAAACCTGGTGTTGCCAGACTTCTTATTGTCTTCTTACCTTAGAGTCACAGAGTCATGGAGGTTTACAACATGGAAAAGGCTCTTTGGCCCATCTCTTCAATGCCAACCTCTTTCTTTTAAATCTCTAAACTAATCCCAATTGGCCATGTGTGGCCTATATCCCTCTACGTTCTTCATCGACATGCAACTATTCAAATGATGTTTAAATATAAAATTGCACCCACCTCAACTACTACCTCTGTCAGCTTTTTTCAGACACTCACCGCCCTCTGTGTGAATTGCCCCCTTGGACATTTTTATATCTCTTCTCTCTCACCTTAAACCTATGATGCACCCTTTGTGACATCCTAATTATTTTATAGACATCTGTAAGATCACCCCTCAGCCTCCTATGCTCCAAAGAAAAAGTCCCAGTCTATTCAGCCACTCCTTATAATTCAATCTGTCAAGTTCCGGTAGTATTCTAGTAAATATTTTCTGCATTCTTAATACACTAATTACATCGTTTTTGCAATAGTGTGACCAGAATTGCATACAGTTTTCCAAGTGTGGCCTTACCATTGTCTTATAGAACTTTAACAATACGTTACAACTCCTCTATTCAATGTTCTGACGGATGAAACGAAGCATGCCCAATGCCCTTTTCACCAGCTGTCCACCTGTGACTCTACTTTCAAAGAGCTATGAACATATACTCTGAGATCTATTTGCTCTTTAACTCTCTACAACATCCTATCATTGACCGAGCAAGTCCTGCCCTGTTTAATTGATCAAAATGCATTACCTCGCTTTTCTGTAAATTAAACTCCACCTGCTATTTGCCAACCCACTGGCCCAATTGATCAATATCCTATTGCAATTGGAGATAGTTTTCTTTACCATCCATTGCGCCACCAATCTTGGTGTCATCCAGAAATTTACTAACCACATCCCCTATATTCTCATCCTAATCATTAACATAAATGACAAACAACAGAGGGCCCAGACAGTGATCCCTGAGGAACAATAATGATCACAGGCGTCCAGTTTGAAAAACAACTCTGTATAACAACCCTTTGCTTTTTTTTTAAATTTGGATATTTGCTGCAACGTGTACTGTGTCCTTTGGGGAAGCTTTTACTTTCAAACTACTGTGGAGGAAAGGTTGACTCTGTGGGGGACTTCATTTTAAAGGTGCTCATAACACATCAAAGACGGCATTATTCTTAGTACCAGGATGTGGAGATACTGGCATTGGACTTAGTAAGAAATCTACCAACACCAGGTTTAAAGTCCAACACGTTTAAGCCAGTATTTATTTATTCCACTCCTGCTGTTTGTTTGGCAGCACAAGCTTTCAGCGTCTCGCTCCTTCATTTGTAAACACAAGTCCTGACTTACCTAATGAAAAATTATCTTGAGATGGATAGAAAGCTGGTTAGCACATAGGAAGAAAAAAAAATGGGATAAATGGATTTTTTATTTTCCAATTGGCAAGGAGTGAATTATTAGTAGGGTATCACAAGGATCTGTGCTAGGATCGCAAATATTCACATTACATGTTAATGATGTGGAAGAAGGAACTAGGTGTATTATTTCCAAATTTGCAGATGATATAAAGTTGAGTGCGAAAGTGAGCTATCAAGAAGATCCAGATATGCTTTGGGAAGATTGGGATAGGTTGAGCGTATGGACATCTGTATGGCAGATGCAATATAATGTGGATAATGGGAGATTCACTATTTTCTGATGCTCAGATGCAAAGAAAATGTGATATTCTAGAATACAATCATAACAGAGAACATTTTTAAAACTACAGCTGCAGTTTGCTCAGCGCAATGCTTTATTTTAAACTTTTGGCAATAGCTACTTGCAAAATTACCAAATGTGAAAAGACGTGATCCAAATAGTCAAATTGAATGCAAAAGATGTCATGTATAGAACGGACTCGCTCACGGGAGTGTGGTACAAAAATGAAAGTGTGAAATTGTAATTAAAATATGATACAAGATTGCATTGATAATCATGAATGGTAGATCCGCTATTGCCATGGCTAACATGATTAAAGAGATACAATTAGAAAGGGCTCATTTTCTTTGACAAAGAATCATAATGGTCACCTGGTTCGCTGAAAGAATGAAAGCTAAGTCAAATTGTGCTTTAATGTCTAATTAGCGCTTATCTAGAATTTTCTTATCTAACAGACTACAAGAAAATTAAGACATTTAAAATGAACTAAAAGAAATAAGTTACAATAGTTCACCAACGCCAATAGCTGCCAAAATTGGGTAGTAAATCCCCTTTACCAGTAGAACAGGTTTTCTCACCTTCTTACAGTGGATACATAATGTCGATGCTGAAATTTCTAAGTGGCATACTGCTGGGGCTTTGGAAAGAAACCTCTATTCATATGTTCACCAATCTCTTAGCCAATCAGATTAAATCAACATCGTCATTAATTACAGTCGTCAACAAAAATATTCCGATTTTTTTGGCTTGTATTAGACTAAAAGACAAGTTATCATTTTTACTGCACAGTTATAAATACATATTTTGTTGAAAATGCACTTTATTCACAAAATCGGTGAAAATACATTATGAAGGATTGAAACATGAAAATTCAGGACACAAAATAAAACTAGGCTTGACCTCATACCGAGTGTTACATTCCTTGGTGTTTCTATAAATGTAATTTTCTTCTGATTCTAAAAAAAAAAAAAAAATTCCATGTCAGACATACAACGTGGAAACAAATATATATCAAATGCGAAATTGTGCAGGAAGTTTTGGTCTCATTGTTATGAGTGGGAAATAATCGTACACTTTTCAATTAAGAGAAAGTTCAGCTCGTTGATACCTGGATGTAGGGGATGTGTGACGGGAAATGATAAGGTGAACAAAGTTTAGATTCATGATCTTCTGGAACAAGTCGCTTTTTATTGATGGAGGCCCGCACTCTCCTTATCCACTACTACCATCCTTCGTGTTGCTGAACATGCTCGTCTACTGAACAATTTCTCCATTAACCGGCGGCAATTCATCCAAATGAAAGGCGTGTCGAAGAGCCGTTGTTCTGCCTATCTTTTTTGTGATGTATCTTGAACATTCTTTATTCCAGTCTTACTCAGGTCCTTACTAGTTTTCTGCTACACCAATGATTGTCTTTTTGCTGTTTTATGTTTTCGTCTGGACCTGGAAAAATATTAAGAAGTCTGCTTCCCATTTCCAACCTTCAGTTGGGTTGCGAGACAGAATACTTCTGCTGCCTGTGTCAATGGGACTGATGAACTGTTTGTATCTCCACGTCTCTGTGAGTGGTAATGTACGTACTGTGTGAAAGAGGAAGCGACCTGCACTTTTTTTTTTTCCCTCGCATTTCAGAGAGAATAGACAGAGTATCAAAAGGGAACGTCTGATTGGGTGGACGGCAGGAGAGATTCAATAAGAAAAGCGACAAAAATTGTCCTTGGCGGGATGGAGCGGTAATGGAATCAATAAAGAAGCGAAAGAGAAGGAAATGAGTGGCAGGATCCCGAATAGCTGCCGCTCAAAAGCAAATTGAAGGAAATAAGAGGGGAAATGTAGGAAAACAACGAATTTGTGACAGAGAATATAATGTGAGTTAATTTGCCATGCGGAGGTCATTTTGTAAGGGACACGTTTCCTGCTGGATTAATTAATGAATTCCTCAGTTATTAATCAAATAAGACTGGTTCCTGACGATTTTAACGTATCTTGTTTTCTCAAATTGTCCCGGATTTTAACTGTCAACTCACTAATTTTATACTTTATTCCATTCAACCCATTTTGGGTGAAAGCCAGTTTCTGTGTTAAGACACACACAGAAATCTTGCCTCGTTGTTGGGGTGAAGGATCTTTCCTCTCAGGAACTCTCGTATCCGGGATCTGTGAACGAAACCGTTGTTCCCGACTCTGCCTGTCACTGACACTTTGTTTACACTGTCTCCTACACGTCAACCACTTCTCAATTCCCAACTCCATTTCCTATTGTGGGCGTTTTCTTCACCGATGGGCAATATTTCCCACTGACGGGGAATTAAATTCCCACATGTTGCGTGATAGCAGGTTTCTCCATGGTGAAGAACCCAACCTCTACAATCTATCTTAATGAATACATTTTGTCATCAACTGACTCAATCAGTTCAATCTTTTCTGCACTGTATTCGATTTGCAAAAACGATGCATCATGGAAAAACTGTTACTATTCAGTGACTGGAAAGATACGGATATCTTTCTGAGTAAGAGTTAAGCAATGGGACACGTGTTTTTGATCATTGAGTGGAGAAATAAAATATCTCGGTTTGAATCTTGTTATTACAATGTCAGTTATGATCAATCTCTACCTAATAGCTGATGCGAACTTCAAGAACATCAAACTATTTCCTCTGCCCATCACAAGCTAAACCGTTATTAGGTTCTACGTTTCACAGGATTATTATCGCAGATGAAAAAGAAAACAGAAACTAACAGGAAATGACGACGTACCAAAATCGAGATAAATGCTCCAGTGCGGGCTATCAAGAAGCGGTGGTTGTATAATGATAAGCATAGCTGCTTCCCAAGCCGTTAACCTGCGTTCAATTCCCGGCCATAGCAACCTTTAGTTTCTGAAATAAGACAATTGGAAGGTGGCCAGCTGAATCAATTACCGGGCATCTTGCCTCCGAAATGTAATTGAAATAGATTTTAACTCCTTATATCTCAGGTTTAAAATGCAATTCAAATGTGTCCCTTGTTGGTATCGTTAGGAATTAATCTGAACTGTAGTGTTGAATTAGAATGGGATTACTGAAGAAGTGCTGGAAAAACTCAACAGACCGGTCGGACAACGTCTGTGGCGAGAGAAACACAGTTAATGTTTCGAGTCCAATATGATCTCTCCTGAGTTAAAGAGCTGTAGAGGTGCGATGGAAACAAAAACAAAACTGAAAAAAACTCAATGGGTCTGACAGTATCTGTGGAGAGAGAAGGGCCATCCAGATTCGAAATATGGGCTCTATGCTCTTTCTTCAGAAGCTGTTAGACCAGCCGAGTTTCTCAAGCATTTTCTGTTTTTGTTTCAGATTCCAGCGTCCGCAGTTTTTTGTCTTTATATAATTGGGATTGTTGAACACAGAGCCGCGTGGTGCAAAATAGATCTAGAACATAGAACATAGAACATTGCAGCGCAGAACAGGCCCTTCGGCCTTCGATGTTGCGCCGACCATTATAAAAAGCAATGACCCTCCAAACTAAACCATTCCCTTCTCTTCCATAAACTTATCAACTAACCTCTTAAACGCCACCAAACTTGGCGCATCTACAACTGCCGCAGGCAGGGCATTCCACTCCCTAACCACCATCTGGGTAAAGAACCTACCTCTGATATCCGTCCTATAACTATCACCCCTTAATTTAAAGCTGTGTCCCCTCGTGCTAGCTTTCTCCATCCTAGGAAAAAGGCTATCACTGTCCACCCGATCTAAACCTCTAATCATCTTATATGCTTCGATAAGGTCTCCTCTTAGCCGCCTCCTTTCTAACGAAAACAACCTCAAATCCCTCAGCCTCTCTTCATAACACCTGCCCTCCATACCAGGCAACATCCTGGTAAACCTCCTCTGTACCCTCTCCAATGCCTCCACATCTTTCTTATAATGTGGGGACCAGAACTGCACACAATACTCCAAGTGCGGCCGCACTAGAGTTTTGTACAGTTGCAACATGATGTTGCGGCTCCGAAATTCAATCCCCCTACCAATAAAAGCTAAGACTCCGTATGCCTTCTTAACAACCTTCTCGACTTGACTGCTTACTTTCAGGGATCTATGTACAAATACACCAAGATCCCTCTGTTCATCAACACTATTAAGAATCCTACCATTAGCCCTATACTCTACACATTTATTATTCCTGCCAAAGTGCATTACCTCACACTTTTCCACATTAAACTCCATTTGCCACCTCTCGGCCCAGCTCTGCAACTTGTCCAAGTCTCTCTGCAAACTATAACACCCCTCTTCACTATCTACCACTCCACCGACTTTAGTGTCATCTGCAAATTTACTAATCCATCCTTCAATACCCTCATCCAGATCATTTATAAAAATTACAAACAGCAGGGGCCCCAAAACAGACCCCTGAGGTACACCACTTGTCACCGAACTCCACGATGAATATCTCCCATCAACCACCACCCTCTGTCTTCTATCTGCTAGCCAATTCCTAACCCAATTAGCTAAATCACCCTCTATCCCATACATCTGCATTTTCTGCGGAAGTCTTCCATGGGCCACCTTATCAAACGCCTTACTAAAGTCCATATATACCACATCAACCGCCTTACCCCCATCCACCTCTTTGGTCACTTTTTCAAAAAACTCAATGAGGTTAGTAAGGCACGACCTACCCTTCACAAAACCATGCTGACTATCCCCAATCAATTCATTTCAAAGTAAATAACTATAAATCCGATCCCTAATAATTCTCTCCAATACTTTACCCACAGCAGAAGTAAGACTCACCGGCCTATAATTCCCTGGAAGTTCCCTCTTCCCCTTCTTGAACAATGGGACCACATTCGCTATCCTCCAGTCTTCCGGAACCATACTCGTAACCAACGACGACCTGAAGATCAGAGCCAGAGGCTCTGCAATCGCCTCTCTTGCCTCCCAGAGAATCCTAGGGTAAACCCCGTCCGGCCCAGGGGACTTATCCAACTTCAAACCCTCAAGAATATCTAGCACATCCTCCCTATCTACTTCAATACTTTCCAGTTTGCAACCCTGTACCTCAGTGTTCTCCACAACTGCATTTACATCTCCCTGCGTGAATACCGAAGAGAAATATTTATTCAGTGCCTCTCCAATCTCTTCAGGCTCCACGCACAAATTCCCACTGCTGTCTATGACTGGCCCTAATCTTGCCCTAACCAATCTTCTACTCTTAACATATCTAAATAAAGCTGTAGGATTCTCCTTCATCCTATCAGCCAAAGTCTTCTCGTGTCCCCTCTTAGCTCTCCTCAACTCACTCTTTAGCTCCCTCCTGGCTAATCTATAGCTATCCATTGCACTAACCGAGCCTTCAAGCCTCATCCTGACATAAGCCTCCTTTTTCCTTTTAACCAGCGAATTAACTTTTTTCGTACACCAAGGTTCCCTTACTCGACCATTTCCTCCTTGCCTGACAGGGACATACTTATCAAGGACTCGCAGTAGCTGCTCCTTGAATAAGCTCCACATTTCAGATGTTCCCAGTCCCTGTAGTTTCTTAGTCCAATCTACGCACCCTAATTCTCTCCTTATGGCCTCATAATTACCCTTCCCCCAGCTTCATGCCTATCCCTATCCATCACTAAGGTGAAAGTAACCGAATTGTGGTCACTATCACGAAAATGTTCACCAACTTCCAAGCCTAACACCTGGTCTGGCTCATTGCCCAGCACCAAATCCAATGTAGCCTCACCTCTAGTTGGCCTATCTACATACTGAGTCAAAAAACCTTCCCGCACACTTTGTATGAAAACTGACCCCTCTAATGAGCTAGAGCTATAGCTATTCCCATCAATATTAGTAAAGCTAAAGTCCCCCATAACAATTACCCTATTAATTTCACTCCTCTCCAGGATTGACTTTGCAATCCTTTCCTCTACCTCTCTAGAACTTTTAGGAGGTCTGTAAAAGACTCCCAACAGAGTGACCTCTCCTCTCCTGTTTCTAATCTCAGCCCATACTACCTCAACAGACAAGTCCTCATCAAACTTCTTTTCTGTCACTGTGATACAGTCTTTGACTAATAATGCCACTCCTCCCCCCCTTCTACCTCCTCCTCTCCTCCGACTGAAGCATTTGAACCCCGGAACCTGCAACATCCATTCTTGTCCCTGCTCTACCCAAGTCTCTGAAATGGACACAACATTGAAGTTCCAGGTACTGGTCCTAGCTGCATGTTCCTCCACCTTATTGCGAATACTCCTTGCATTAAAGTATACGCATTTCAAACCATGCCCGACTCCACCCGTACGCTGCTGTGTTTTAAAACTTTCCTCTATGACCCCACTTCTCTCATCCCTCTTAGCACCCCAACTACTCAGGATCCCACCCCTCCTCTGAATCAGTTTAAAGCCCCCAGCATAGCCTTCACAAATTTCCCCCCCTAAGATATTAGTTCCCCCCTGGTTCAGGTGTAGACCAGCTCTCTTGTAGAGGTCCCACCTATCCCAGAGTGAGCCCCAATTGTTGAGGAACCTGAACCGCTCCCTCCTGCACCATCCCTACAGCCACGAGTTCAAACATTCCCTCCCTCTGTTCTTCTCTAAACTATCCCTTGGCACAGGCAAGAGTCCAGAGATAACCACTCTGCGAGTTTTGGCCCTAAGCTTCCACCCCAACTCCATAAATTTCTGTTTAATATCCCCTTCCCTATCCTACCTATATTATGTGTCCCTACATGAACTATGACTTGGGGCTGACTCCCCTCTCCCTTAAGAATCTTTAAAACCCGCTCCGCGGCATCCTGGACCCCAGCCCCTGGGAGGCAACACACCAGCCCTGAGTCCCTTTTATTACTATTTACTCTCCTATCTGTTCAGCTAACTATGGAGTCTCCAATTACCAGGCCCAATCTCTTATTCCCCCTACCCACCTGAGCATTCTCAGCAGGCTCACCCCCTGAGACCTGCTCCCTTTGGTCATCTCCAGTTGATTCTTCTTCAACTGTAGCCTCCAGGACAGAAAATTTGTTTTGGAGGGGAACAGCCCCAGGGGATTGTCTACCCGATTGCTTCTTACCCCTCTTCCTAATAGTTACCCGAGAATCATTTTTAGGAGTGACTAAAAATGATCTGGTATTTGGGGTCAGAAAGCTGGGAACGAAAACAGAAATTTCTGACAGTGAAATAGATAAAAATGATGAATAATGAAAAATGAGGGTATCAGAGCCAGCAGTTTCATGTTGTGGTTGGTGTTTGGTTTAACTCTGTTTGAGTTCAGACTTAAACTAGAGTAGTTCAGACTTAAACTAAACCCTCCTCAGGATGATCTGCAGCAGAGTTTAAACATGCGGACCTACAACAGACTGGCTATTAACACTCCCTGCATTACACATCGTGCTGACAGTTCTACTGCAAATGGCCAGGAGCAAGCAGAGTAATCGTAAGGAAATACCCTGGCAAACAACTGGCTAACAAAGCTGTTACTTGTCACTTGTCAGTCCAAGCCTGGACATTGTCCAAAATTTGAAACATTTGGACGAAGACCTCTTCAGTATCTGAGGATGGCGCCGTATATTGTGTACTTATCAGTACACATCCCCACCTCTGACATGATAATGAAATGAGGGCCATTAATGCAGCAGTTGATGGTAGTTGATCCTGAGGAACGACTGCAGTGATATTCTGGAGCTCAGATATTTGACCCCCTCAAACCACGAAATCCTTTTTTGTGCCAGGTACGGATCCAACCAGCGGAGTTTTGTTATCCCCTGATTCCCACTGATCTGTAGTTTTGCTAGTTCTCTTTCATGCCATATTCGATCAAATGCTGCCTTGACATCAAGGACACTTGTTTCTGTCTTAACTTTGCAATTCAACACTTTTGTCCATGTTTGAACCAAGGCTGTAATGAAGTCAGGAGCTATGAGGCCCTTGCAGTAGCAAAAGTGAATGTGAATGAGCAAGTTACTGTAAAACAAGTGTTGCTTGATCACGCCTTTTTTCTTACTTTACTGATGATTCAGAGTAGAACGAGGCTGTTGGATTTGCCTGCTGCTTGTGTATAGTATATAGAATCATAGAAAACCTAGAGTGCAGAAGGTGGCTATTTGGAAAATCGAGTCTGCACTGACCACAATCCAACCCAGGCATTACCCACATGCCTCTACATATATACCCGCCAATCCCTCTAACCTATGCAACTCAGCGCTCTAAGGCACAATTTTTAGCATGGCCAATCAGCCTAACCCGCACATCTTTCGACTGTGGGCGGAAACTGGAGGAAACCCACGCAGACACGAGGAGAACGTGCAAACACCACACAAACAGTGACCCAAACTTGGAATCGAACCCAGGTCACCGGAGCTGTGAAGCAGCAATGCTAAGCATTGTGATACCGTGCCACCTCAGTATACCTGGACAATTTTTAACTTGGCTAGGGATATGACCAATTTTGAAACATACCTTTAGTGCTACTTCCGGGACGTTGTTAACCTTCACACCATTCAGTGCTTCTAGCTATTTTTAATATCACATGGGGTGGATCAAAGATCTGCATCTCTGATGCTGGAATCTTCTGGAGGAGAGAAAGATGGATTATCAACTGGACTGAAGATTGATAGAGTCATAGGCAAATAGCCATTTAGAACACAGAAAGCGGTCCTACAGCCCATCATCTGTGAAGGCCACCAATCAAATATTAATTTTGATCCGATTTCCAGTATTTTGTCTATTGCTTTTTACGCTATGACTTTTCCTGTTCTTATTTATATGTATTTTACATGTTGTGAAAGTGTTTTGCCTTTACCATCCTTTCAGACACGGAGTTCTAAGTTGCCACAACTGTCTGTAGGGAAACATTTTTCACCAAACCATCTCTAAATTTAATTCCCTTAATTTTACTTTGTTCACTTTGTTATTCACCCCTCTTTTAAGTGGAAAAGTTTCTCTCTATCTATGTCCTTCAGAATTGTGTGTACAAGAAACATCTCCCACACACCCCAACGCACACAAGCCCGCTGCTACTCAACCCCCACCAATCCCCCTGGCCATGTTTGCACTCTTTGCTCTGGGAAAATCACCTCATCCTATCCAACCTTTCTTCATATCTGAAATACTCCAGTCCAGGCAACATCCTGATGAATTTTCTTTGTGCCTTTCCGGTGGAATCATATACTTCCTACATTGTGGAGGTCAAATCTGCACACAATAATCCAGCTGTGTCCTAATGAGTGTTTTATACAGTTGCATCATAACCTTCCTGCTCTTATATTCTATATGCCGTATGCCTTCTTAATTATTTTATCTATCTGCCTCCAGGGACATTTGGACATACACTGAAGGTCCCTGCTGTTCTATATGCTTCCTAGCATCGTACCAGTCATTGTGTATTCCCTTGTCTTTTAATCCTCCAAAATCCTCTTACATACTTCAAAGTTAAACTCATCTGACCAGGCGTCTATATCATCCTGTAAACTAAGGCTTCCTTCCTCATAATTTACCACACCACCAATTTTCATGTCATCTACGAATTTACTGACCACAGACACCACATTCATATCTAGATCATTAATGTGCACTACAAACAGCAAGGACCCAGCACCAAGCCCAGTGATTTGGTGAATAGAGATTTGCAGTCAGAAACTCCTTCGACTTCCAACCTCAACCTTCTGCCATTAAGCTAATTTTAGATCCAATTTGCAAATTTGCTCTGGATACTATGAGATCTTAACTTCTTACTGAATCTACCATATGGGATCTTGTCAAAAGCCTGAGCGAAGGCCATGTGGACAATATCAATGGCACTGATCTCATTTAAACATCGAATCCTCGCCTAAAGAAAACAATCATTTTTTTTTTTAGACATGATCTCCCCGCCATAGCTGTACTTACTTTCTTTGATTAATCCTTGGCTCTCTAAGTGGAATTTTTTTTTTCATTCAGATTTTTTTCCCAACAATTAATTTCCCTACCATTGATGTTGGTTTCATTGGTCTGTATTTTGCTGTTCATCCCACATTTCCCTTCTATTATAATAGTAACACATTAACTGTCCCCTACACCCCTTCTGTGACTAGAGAGGATTTAGAAATTAGTATCAGAGACACTGGAATCTTCTCCTTCTCTCACACAAAAGCTGCAATACATTTAATTTGAGCCTGTACATATATCCACTTTTATATCACCAAGAGCAGTGAACAGATGCTCTCTCTCAATGCAATTCTGTTTTAAGTATATTACCAAAGTCTCCCTACTTTTAATACGTACATCACCTTTCACCATAGTAAACACAAATCCAAATTACTCATTTAAAATATCCCCAAAGTCTTTCGGTTCCACACAATATTTGCCACTTTGGTCCCTAACAGGACCAAATTGTCGATCTGGTTACACTCTCGCTGTTAATACACTTTTGAAGTACCTTGGGATTTTCCTTGGATTTGCATCTAATGTTGTTTCGTGCTTCTCTTTGCTCTCTGAAATTCCACCTATAGTTATCCGTCTGCAGGCTCGAATTTACCATTTTGATTATAAGCGCTGAATCTGGGTGCAATTCCAATCCGATTGGCTAAACTGCTCTCAGGGGCCCCCATATATTCGTAGCCTATGCAAAAAAAAACATCGCGGGTCTGAATTGATCTGAAGGTGGGGCTTATCACGGCCAAAATGCTGCAGCTCCGATCAGAGCATTGAACTGGCTATACGCGATTAAAAAAAAACAGAAAAATGCAGCACTGTCACATTACTCTTGGGTCACAAAGAGAAGAGAGAGGCCCGGGAGCGAAAAAGCATGAGCAACGTTCCCCACAGGCATCGTCCCACCACCACAACATCACTGTCCCCCTTTTTCATCTCGTACCCAGAAGAACACAACCCTACACTCCTCCTACCTTCCTCACCAACGATTGTACGTGGAATGATAATCTTCTAATAAAGGCTTTTAAAAATTAATTTCTAGGGGATTTATTGCTCATCCCAACTGCTCTCTTTTTAAAGAGACATCTGAGAGTGAACAAAACATTGCTGAAAGTCTAGACTAGGCCAGGACGGCAGATTAGCTTCCCCGAGAGCAATATTGAACCAAGTAAATATTTACCATAATCTATTTACGGTCAATATTTAATTCCACCATTTTTGTGGTTAGGAATTTCACCACCTGCATTGGTTGGATTCGAACACAGGCGCCCAGAGTATGATCTGAGTTTTGGGATTGCTAACCTAGTCACAATACCACTACATCACTGCCTACCCTAGCTATTCTCAGTCAACTTTGTTCTGATGTTGCCTTATTCTATTAAAATCGGGCTACTCCCAAATCAGAAAGGTGAAGAATCTGGGTTAAAACACAAAAAAACGGAGAGCAGAGAGTCGGAATGACAGACAGAGCAGAGAAAGGTTCGTGATCTCCCAATGATCTCCTCCAACCGATTCCAGCCACCAATTTTAAGTCATTTACAGCCAATAAAACACAACACATCTCTCCACAAACCCTCATAGATCTGGGCATCATGTTCAAGGATTTACAAAAAATCCACATCTGTCAAATAAATTTCCGTATGTAATTAATTAACAATTAGCATTATTCCCGCCATGATACAATCCCTCCTACAACAAGTTAACCCTTTTCTTTTCGATTTCATTCCAAACCGTTTTTGGAACTCGCCATACACTTCTTCAAAGTTCAGCAGTTTACACCATATTTCGGTTGATTTTTGGAGAATTTCATGTGCTGGAATTCCAGTGTTTTTTTTTCCCCACGAGGTTTCTCCGAGAGTTCTATTATCTCACGAAGACTCTGGTCCAGAGTCTGGCAGCGGGATAGGGATCTCTTTATTTTGGTATCAGCTGTTTTCTGAGAGAGCTGGCTGGTTCTGAGAAGAGCCGCTGGTTTCAGGTGTTAACAAGTTGTACTTGATACTTGACTTCTTTTTGGCAGCTGATTTCTTTGGCTTTGACAATTTCTGTTTGGGCTGAGCTTTCGAGTTTCCCACATTCCTCGTCGCCTTCTCCTTTCCACCTTTGGCTTTCTTGGGGATTTTGAGCATTTTCGTCCCAGGCTTTTTCTGAAGGACTGGAGATTTCACCGTCACTTTCTGCATTTGTGTATTCGCTGCGATGGATTTCTTGGCCGTTGGAACCTTTGTTCTGAGTTTTTTGGACTGGACTTTCAGGAGTTTCTTGGCTATCGGTTTCTTCGTAGTGAGCTTCTTGGTTGTTTTATCCTTGCCTGGGAACGTCTTGGTTTCCTGTTTTCTTTACCTTTTTTCGCCGCCGTTCCTTCTTGGTGATTTGAAAAGAGTCCGGGGCTCCCTGTCTCTTTGTCTGCACCCGAGGAGAACATCTCTTAACTTTCTTCTTGATAGTTAACTTCAATTGTGCCTGCAGCTTCTCCACATCGAGACCTTTGTCATCCATATCTTTCTGTCTGGGAGCCAGGGGCATTTTCTTTCCATCACCGCCACTCGGCAACATCTTGAGGAGCCGCTCTCTCAGCTTGGGAACGGCTGTCTTGGGCCGGAAGGCCACCGGTTCCCTCCCGAGAGCATTGCTTTGAAGGGTGGCGGTCTGCAGAGCCGTTTCACCGATTGCAGCATTGGTCATATCCGGAGAATCTATCGTAAAATAAGGCTGAATCAGAACTGGGCCGGAAATGAAACTAATGTTGGAGACACAGGGAAACTGAAAGGCAGCGAGGGGAGGGGGTGGACACAACCTGCTGTCAGCTTCCGCTTCCTGCTGAGCCTCTGTTTCTTTCTGCTGTTATACTCTAACATACCGTTGACAATTGGACAGTCCAGCGACTCAGCCTAGTTCCTCCTTCCCTTAGTGACCAAAATTGTTGTTGTTTACAAGGTTTCGGTGGAAGTAAGAGCTTGAATGTAACTTTGCAACCTACAAACATTGAAACTTACAAAATACTGAAAGGCTTGGACAGAGTGAATGTGAGAAGATATTTCCATTAGTAGGCGGGACTAGGATCCGAGGGCTCAGAATAAAAGGACGGTCCTTTTGAATCGAGATGAGGACAGTCTTCTTCAGCCAGATAATGGTGAAACCATAAAATTAATTGCCACAGAAGTCAGTGGAAGCCAAATCATTGAGTGTGTTTAAGATACGGAGAGATAAGTTATTGATTGATAAAGTAATCAAAAGTTGCAGGTTAAAGGAGGGAGAATAGGGTTGAGAAATTTATCAACCATGATTGAATGATGGAGCAGACATGATGGGCTTCGCTACAAAACCAATACATTGCTCAGTAGTTTTCCCTAGTCATGATGATGATTCTAAGTTCCTCCCTTTCAATAAACTTAGATTGCATAGCAGCACACATTGGACCATTCCAATAGTAACAGAAAATGCAGTTGCAAAATATGGATTTGCTGCGTAAGTATGTTTTGCATTCCTCACTATTTACCTCCAATCTCATCTTCCAAGGGGCAGTGATTCTAAGGCACTTTAGTTGCTTTCTTCCTCTTTATATAATTATAGAAGCTTTTGCTGTCAGTCTTTATATTTTCTGGATTTATTTCCCTATAATTTACCATTAATATATTTATTATCATTTAATGATCCTTTATCCTTTCTTAAAAAACTTCCCAGTCTTACACTGCAACTGGTCTTGGCAGTACGGTCTTGAAGCTATCTTTAACTTCCTTGCTTAGCCATCGAAATACATATTTCATAAAAAAGATTAATTACTGCCATATACCAGACTGCTCACTATCCATTGCCCCTTAAACCACTCCAAGACACAATATTAAATTAATGGATGGTGTAAAAATGAAGGTTATTGTTTCTCTTAGTAAAAACAAGACGAGTGTGGATCAGGAAAACATATCCAAACCTTTCACTTTCCATTTAAAACAATACTAACATGTTGTTGGTCATGTCTACAATCTCATTTCCTAGCCAAAGCATTGAAAACTAGAAAATGTATCTCAAGAGGTCTCAGCAGGGATATTCCTCATTCATTAAAAACATTGCTGATCACTGCAGTCTATCCATTAAGTTTTTAAAATACAAACATAAGATATTATTTAGCTTCCCTGCATAATCATTCATTCTCAAGTTAGGTCAGCCATTAATGCAAAAGAAAACTTTTCAAATTCTTGCAAAACTTACAAACTACTATGCACTTAGTTTTGCACCAACGTGACACAATTAAATGCAACAGACAAATGCATTCGTCAGTTACTGAAAAACAGAGCTTAATTCTAATTCAACAATGAAACAAAGACACATTTTGGATCACACATTCCATGACACCTATTAACACGATGTTTTGAAGCAACTAAAAGCGCATGAAAAAGCTTACCAAATAATGAAGCAGAAAGCTTAAAAATAGCACAAAACTTCTATGATTGTTGCTTACGGACTTGGCTTTATGAGATTTACATGAAGACTCAGCTTTAAAAAAATCTGTAAAAACTATACAGGATTAACTGCATATACTAATATTGAGTCTGAATGACCTTAATGCATCGTAAAATCTAAAATAAATAAAAAAAACACACTTAAATTCGAAGTTTCACTGACGTAAGTCTTTTTTACTTTTAAACTCTGTTTTGTTATCGCCTGGCCTCTGCTTTGTTTGATCAATAATAGTGAACAACTACACCCAACCACTCGCCGAGACACATGTTTCAAATAATTTAGAGAGTAGCCATTGTCAGCATCAGCAAACCTTAGATTTCAATAACAAACAAAAGACTGATGCATGCAGCTTTTTCCCACTTTAGCCGTGCACTCCTGACCAAGTAACTTGTGTGAACAGTTTCGTCACCATTGTCATGATTTTTATGATCATAAATTTCCAAAGAATTTAGATCGTGTCACGATTAATACTGAATAATAACTGAGGCCTTTTGCTTAAGTAGTATCTGGTGCCGAGAATGTTACTTCATACAACAACTGAAAGGTGCATGCAAGAGTCAAATTCAAAAACAATTTTGTAACAACCTCTTCAGAATATAGAAGTATTTATTTCTTTTAGCCACGGCCGTCTCCTCCACCCCTCCCCGAATACTGTTGTTCCTCTTCTCTGGAATATGTTTCAGTTGGAGGACTTGAATATATTCTTAAATACCTGCCATTGTTTATCAACTGTGCTATCTGGTAATATTACTGCCCAGTCCACCAGGGCCCATTCTCTCCTCATGTCTATGAAATCTCCTCTGGTTAACTCCAGAATGCTACTGTGGGACACTAGTTTTTTTTTTGCCTTCAAGCCGAATTTGAAATTCCAGCATTTTATCATAATTCTTTCCGAGAGCATCTGCAACTATGTGATGATATATTAGCCCTATCTCATTTCATAATAGCAAATTTAAAATAGCGTGATTTCTGACTGGTTCCACAACTATTGCTAAAAGAAAACTCCAATAAATTCAAATTCTCCCCTTTGAGACAACTCATGGCAATTTGATTACTCCAGCCAACGTGCGGATTAAAATCACCCATGATTATTGCTGTAACTTTCTTACAACCCATCGACATTTCTAAGTTTACTTTGCCTCCCACTTTGGAACTACCATTTGGACATCTATAGACTGCACCCACCAAGGACTTCTTTTCCTTTCTATTTCTTTTTTTCTTTCTGCACTGAATGATTCTACGTCTTGTATTCCAGTTCCTATATCATTTCTCACTGCAGCACTGATATCTTAGTTAACAATGCTACATCCCCTCATTTTCCTTTGTGCATATCCTTCCAAATATTGAGTACCCTTGAACCTTCAGTTCTCAAACTTGGTTTCCCTGTAAATTGTTCACAGTAATCGCCACTAAATGATAAACATTTGTCTCTACTTGCATTACAATGCAATCATTAATTTCATTCCGAATGTTTCATGCATTTAGATATAACACTTTTAAATGTATTTGATTATCCCCCCAAAAATAAGTCGGAACTGAATTTCCAACTGCCCTTATTTATTCTTCTGGCTAGTCCCACTTTGGAAGAAGTAATAAGACAAGAGAACATTTGATGAATTACAGGACACAAAGAAGCTCAGAATAACAAATATATACGTGGTAATTAATCACACATCCCCAAAGGTGGCATATCAGGGGAATAGCTTGGTTAAGACGGCGCGTAGGACGTTTGGCTTTATCAGTCGTGGCATAGAGAATAAGAACAAAAAGGTAAAGCACAGAACATTGTTTGGAGCTGAGCACTCTGCAATTCTGGTCAGCTCACGATAGGAAGGATGTGATTGCACTAAAGGGGGTTCAGATGAGATTTATCAGGATATCGGTTGGGATAGAACATTTGAGCTAAAATGAGAGAAGGGATAGTCTTGCATTGTTTTCGTCAGAGCAGAGAAGGTGGCGGGTGCTGAGGACATGGGCCGGGGGGCAGTAATGATTGAAGTGTATGCGATTATGGAGGGTATGAGCATGGAGAATTGGAAACAGCTGTTCCCTTCGGTTGAGAAGTTAATCACGAGGGGACCGAGTTTCAGGGTAAGAATTAGAGATTAAGAAGGCATCTGAGATTTTTTTTTTCGCTCAGGGATTGATGGAATCTGGAATGCAATGCCTGGGAAGTTCGTGGAAACCGGAAAACCTACAACCTATAGAACGCTTTGGTGAGCACATGAAACATCATAACATTTAAAGATATGTGGTAGGTGGTGGAAAATGAGATTAGCGTGACATGAATGGCAGTTATTGTCGATGCAAAGTCGATGGGCTTTTCTGTGCTGTATGATGCTATGTCTATGGGACCTTATTTTTACTTTCTTCAGATCTGTAAGATTTTCAAACTTTTCCTTTAGTATGCAAACCTTTAAAATTTACCAGTTATGTATGTAAACTTAAGAAAAAAAAATCTCCTGAAGATCCCTTATCTTGAATATTTTTTCTTAACTGCTAAGGACTGAGAGCAAAATGATCCTGGGTGCAAATCAATCATTCCGAATTGATTGCAAAAAAATGCAAAGGAAAATATTGAAAAACCCTACCCCCAAAAATGGAAAATTATCGCCGTTGGATGGAGGTCACATTTAATATTTCATTTTATCATTTGTTTTCCTTTGTAAAGGCTGCTTCCCACATTCTGATCTGTTCCTATCACAGGGGCTGTATCTAGTCTCACAGGACTGAGAACAAGTCATTTTGTAATCAGCATTTCCCAAGTTCTGAGTCAGAATCGGAGTTGATTCAGTTTCTCTCTCCAAGACGATGTTCTGTCTGTTAAATGTCGTCTACAACAGGCTGTTGATGTCGTCTACATGGATTTCAGTAAGGCGTTTGACAAGGTTCCTCATGGTAGACTGATAGAGAAGGTGAAGGCACATGGGATACAGGGTCAGGTATGTAGATGGGTCGAGAACTGGCTCGGGAGGAGGAGACAGAGGGTAGTAGTGGAAGGCTCTTTTTCCAGCTGGAAGCCTGTCACTAGTGGAGTGCCACAAGGCTCAGTACTAGGTCCTCTTCTATTTGTGGTTTACATAAACGACTTGGAAGTAGGGGTAGTGGTGAGATCAGCAAATTTGCTGATGACACCAAGATGCTTGGATTGGCGGGTACAGAAGAGCAGTGTCAGGCAATACAACAGGACATAGACAGGTTGGTAGACTGGGCAGATAGATGGCAAATGGAATTTAATCCGGATAAATGCGAAGTGATGCATTTTGGCCGGAAAAATGTAGAAGAGAGTTATAGGATAAAAGGTAAAACTATACGGAGCATAGAGACGCAGAGAGACTTGGGGGTGCAGGTTCACAAGTCTCTGAAGGTGTCCTCACAGGTAGAGAAGGTGATAAAGAAGGCGTATAGTATGTTAGCTTTCATAGAAAAGGGTATAGAATACAAGAGTAGGAGTTTGATGTTGCAGTTGTATACAACTTTGGTTCGGCCTCACTTGGAATACTGCGCCCAGTTCTGGTCTCCGTACTATTGGAAGGATGTGGAGTCCTTGGAGAGAGTGCAGAGGAGGTTTACCAGGATGCTGCCTGGTATGGAAGGACTGTTTTATGAGGAACGATTGAATAGACTGGGGTTGTTTTCCCTTGAAAGACGTCGGCTTAGAGGGGATCTCATAGAGGTGTATAAGATTATAAGGGGTATAGATAGAGTAAATGGAGGTAAACTTTTTCCACCTTTAGAAATGGATAGGACGAGAGGCCATGGCCATAGGGTGAGGGGGGCTATGTATAGGACGAATATTAGAGGGCAGTTTTTCACACAAAGGGTAGTGGGGTGTGGAATGCACTGCCGAGTAAGGTGGTGGGAGCAGGCACGCTGGGGCTGTTTAAGGGTCTCTTGGACAGCCACATGAGCAGTATGCAGATAGAGGGATATATTAGGACTGTTTAACTACGGCTTTTTTCCACAGGTAATTCGGTCCATAATTTGAGCACGCATTCGGCAGGTGGTGCGGTACAGCTCTTGGATGTTGATTCATGGGTTGCCTGGTACCTCATGTCGTATATGAGTGCTTTATGTGGACCACCTGAAGGGAACCATGACAGCTCAGAGACTATCGATGTGGCTGTGCAGACACTTGGAATTGGGCCGGTGTCTGCGGGAGTTTGCGCGTTCTCCCCGTGGTTGCGTGGGGTTTCTCCGGGCACTCCGGTTTCCTCCCACAACCCAAAAATTCGCTCTTAGGCTGATTGGGTAACAAATTGTCCCTATGGTGAAAATTTTTCATATTAGGAATAATATATATTATTATATAGGAATATTAAAATAGGATAATGTATTTGCTACTATTTGGTATGACGGCGGCGCGGGCTCGTTGGGCCGAAGGGCCTGTTTCCCGTGCTGTGTTGCTTAATAAAAAAAAAATAATAAAAATGTTTCCAGCACTTTTTTTGTTTTAACTTTAGACTTCCAGCATCCACAATTACTTGCTTTTATGCAACAGTCCTGAGCGCATCTCTTTACACAAGTCTTTCACCCAAATAGTTAATCCAGATAAGGATGGGATTTGTGTTCTCCGTACAATTTTTTTTTTAAATTCTATTTAATCAGACACTTTTTTTGTCCCAGAATTATTTAACTGATCGGTAGCAGGGCCAACAGCTCACACTGAACGCTCTTCGCTGTTCATGAAACAGTTAACATATTCACAGATGTTCTTCCAAACAAATCCGCCGCTGGTTGCCTGGTTACGGACCAAATACGACTGAGTCATAGCAACAAAGCAGTAAGCTTTTCATCAAAACATTTAATTATTTTTAGCTCAGCAATGTCAGTTAAACTCAGTGAGGAATGGATGTGAATTAGATGTGAATATAATGGGTATTAGTACTGGAGTATTAGTTCTTGTTAGTGGAGATTTAATTCCAACGTGACTGGAATATACAACGGAAAGAAACAACCTGAGGAATGTTTTAGATGGAAGCCAAGTACAAGTTGTAAGCAACTTTCTCACAGGGAGGAAAGGCATTGTATTATTAATCTTTATTTCATAGCTAATTGCGCAGAACACCAAAGTCTAGAGGGAATGGCAATAGTTTTTTTAATAAATGTAATTATTCAATTTACCAGCAGGTATGAGGCCATGTTCCTAATCTTCAGGTAATAAGTAACTGCTCAGACTTTCGATCGCATTCCTTAACTTTATATAACTAAGTGTTCAGATTACTAACAGGTAGAATGCATTATTATCATTCTTAATGTGCTTTTCGAATATCTCATTAGTGTTAGTAATAGTATCCTTAATACACTGGGACTGACCTTGATTCCTGTTATTTTTATTCATCTGATCCCCAGTCTACATAATAATGATCACACAGATTCTTGTGTTGAAGATTTCATCACTGCTCTCAATATAAAGCAGTCACTGAAGGATCTGAAACTGAGATCAAACTTGTTCACAGGCTAATCTGTCCTGTCCTTCGCCACCTCCTAAATAACTGTAGCAGTTTGGAGCAGGTCGGGTGAGTGATTGCTAATTTTTGTGGTAATAATTAAAATATAAATGTGGTTTCAAAATATTAATTAGCCAGAATCTTCCAAACCACTTAAAAATAGAAGAGTTATCCCAGTCACCATTATTGTATTTGGTTACAGTATAACTTAGGGTCAGGAAAAAAAAAAGCGTTTCAGAGCTTGCAAATGTTATTGATAACATAGTAGAAGGTAATGCTGCCGTGCTCGTTCACCACGAAGTTGTTCTTGTATTTTTATTTTTAGCAATTGACATGGATGGGGGAGGAGAAAAGGAACATTTATGTACGGATCCTCGACCTACATATTCATCACTGATTCCAGACTAACTGTTGCAATATCCAGGCTTGATCTGATAAATGATAAGTAATATCCGCGCCACAGAATTGCCAGGTAAAGACTGTCACCGATGAGAGATATTCTAACTACGGCTCTTGACATTCAATGATGTTTCCATCTCAGAATCTGGCACTGCCAATATCCATTGGGTTAGCATTAACAAGAAACTCAACAGGATTTGCCGCATACATAATGGCTACAATAGCAGATCATAGGCTAGGTGAGCAACTCACCCCATGATTCCCGAAAACTTGACTACAAGGCACACATCAGGAGTGTGATGGAATAGTTCCAATTGCTTGGATGGGTGAAGCTCCAACAACACTCAGGAAGCTTGACACTATCCAAGATGTAGCAGCTCGCTTGATTGGAACGATATCCATAAACATCCATTCCCTCCATTCCCTGCTGAGTGGCATCACTATCTACAAGATGCACTTCAGCAATTCACCAAAGATCCTTAAACATACCTTCCAAAGCCACAGACTCTTACATCTGGAAGAACAAGGACAGTAGATTGATGGAAAAGCGACCACCTGCAAGACCCTTCCAAACCACTCACCACCTGATCGGTAGATATCTCACCATTTCTTCCCAGTCGCTGGTTCAATGTTCTGGAATTACGTCCTAACGGATTGTGGATCAATTCACAGCACGCACACTGCAGCATTTTAAGAAGGCAGTTGACCATCACCTCGTCAAAAACAAACAATGATTGGCAATAAATGTTGGCCAGTCAGCGATACCCATGTCTCACGAATGAATAATAATAATAATAATAAAAGGGATATTGTATAGTTTGTAACCGATCCACAAAACCTCTGAAAGAAAATAGGATATCCGTGGTATCATTAAGACATTATACATTGTACTTATGTTCTGGTGTGGGATTGAAATTGAAGGGGGAAAAATAGCGTTAGAGAGTTTCATTTTGATGCAGTGCTCTTGTAAGCTTTTTCAACTGTGTCATTATTTTATTGGCGTTTCTTGAAAATTGTGGGCATGTACAGTTTTTGGAACGTTTTCTCGTCAGCAAGGAAGTGTGTGTAAATAAGAACTGTTTTGCTAGTCCTCCTGTCTTCGTAGTTAATACTATGCTTACCATTCTGCCTCGTTACTATAACCGTTGAAGCACGTTATTTTAATATAT
Source organism: Sphyrna mokarran (assembly GCA_024679065.1). Taxonomy (NCBI): domain Eukaryota; kingdom Metazoa; phylum Chordata; class Chondrichthyes; order Carcharhiniformes; family Carcharhinidae; genus Sphyrna; species Sphyrna mokarran. The sequence continues at coordinate 9,115,523 of JAGIQG010000014.1, read as the reverse complement.
AAATAAAATTTCTTCTTTTAAACAACACGTTTGTCTTCCTTAACTGTGGCATTAAGTTTCCGCAGGAAGAAAATCAGCACAAAAGCAACATACTAGGGATGTTGTAATCCTAAACTGATACAGAAAATTCTGAAATCTATACATCTGTTGAGAGAGAATAGAGCCAACTTTGCAAATCTAGATGACCCTTCATCAGAGTTTCTTACAGCTCTGAAGAAGGCTCATCTGGGTTATAAATGTCAGCTTCTCTCCTCAGAGATGCTGGGACACCTGCTGAGATTTTTCAGTGTCGTCTGTGTTTGTTAGTGAAGAAAATCAGTTTGACAGTTTTGGAAAAGCCGTACGCAAATATAAATTCGTAGCTCAATGTGTCTGCTGCTGTGAAGAATACATAACTGCCCATAGAAACATAAAATAAATATAAGACATGGAAGGAGGTAGTGTTGATGGAGGAAAGGCTTTCATGGCTTCAGTCAGAATTCAGTCTAAACAGCCTTTGGCAACAGCCCTTTTAGTGCATCTTCAAATATGTTCCTTTCTGCATTCACCTTCATTTTGGTCAGTGAGTTTCAGGTCTCCCACAATACTTCCAGTTAATAATTTGGATATAACAAAAACATTAATCGCTCCCAGCTCATCAGTATTTATTTTTTTATTACAAGAAATGGTAAAACAATATGTTCATCATCATCTTTGGTGTACATTTTCCTTAATTGCTTGTGAAATGAGCAAAACTAATACTGTTTCTTATATAACCAGTTTAATTGTGTCAGCAGGGATTTCTCTCCAATATAAATAGCGGTTCCTTCAAACCTAGGTGATATTTCATCATTCAGTCGTTGTTATATGTAGCTCATAGAAGATGGGGTACCCATTAATCTTTCAGATAGAACGCATCTATTACCCAGTTCTTGCAGCTATTGGCATTACTGGTAAGGATTTGAATTCAATGTTAATGATGTTACCCGAAGTTCAGGTTTTGTTACTCTTCATCCCTTCCTTTTACGGTAATATAATCAAATGACTCTGAGTGTTATAAAGCCATAAATTTAGTATTAACAATCCGACTAAGAATATTATTACTGCTTGCCGTGGGAGGTTTTCCTGTGGAAGTTATTTAGTTTTTTTTCAGAGTTGGATAATGCTGATATTGCTGGAGTCTTCCCCTATTGGACATTCTCACTCTCAGAGCAAATCTAGAACAAAAATCTAAACATTTATAAATGCTGTATTAATTCTTACATAATGTTAAGTAGAAGGCATGTTCAAACTAGATCAACAGACTTTTGATTTCAGTGATATTCACTTGCAAACATATTTTATTGAATACTATAAAATAATACTTAACAAGCTTTTTTCCATAACTTTAAGGTTTGTTCATTTTATGTATAAGGTCAATTAAGTTTAGAAAGTTACAAAATAATTTGTTTTCTCCATTTCGGATAGAGGAAGCAAGCATTTTGGTAACTGCAGCTTTCTGAATCAATGGAAAACCACTGCTTGTCTTGCATGTCTATTTTCCTTTGATTATTTCCAATGATCATAAATGCCCGTGTTTTTGGTGACCAACCCTCGTTCATGTGGGCAGCGATTTTGATTATCTTATTTAGCAAAACACTTAAGTTTGATACCCTCCATTATATCGTCTTTTCCGTTCTTTGTTTCTCCATACGGTCCACGCTAGTCCGTCACTTCAGTGATGTTCCAGTAGATCCTCTATTCACCAGTTCCTTGAATGCCTCGTGATCATTTTGAAACACATATCCCAGAATGTCACCTCATACTCTGGCTCACGAGTAATTTGTGATTATTAATTGTTTCACGGATTTTTTTTTTGCTTTTGTTTTTTTTTATTTTTCTTCTCCGCACCTCTCTAAAGCCTGCAAACCTTGTTCGGCAACTTTCTTAGCTTGAGATGTTATCTTTATTGTTGAACCAATGGGAAGATCAGCAATGCAGTGGAAGAAATGAGAAAATAAAAAAAAAATGAAATGAATCGTGGATTACATTAAGTAACAGTTGCTGCTGAAGCTTCCTTTTCCATTTATATCTCCCATGGGCCCTTTTTTAAATAGATATTATAATTATCTGTATTTGATTTCCAACATCACCCCTGTCAATATTTAATTTGTGTTAAGTTTTCTCGTGCTTTTCTGCGCTTCTCACTTTGCCATTCTATTTGTTGAAAAGATGCATCATTGATGCATGTACCTGCATTACAAGACCTCTTCCACCTGTACCAATTGTATTGCGAAGTTAATACTGCCTCACAGAATGTTTCTTCCTTGGAATCAAAACATTTATACATATTAGCTTTGATATGCCATGAGTTAGAAACTTTCATCTTCAGTCTCTGTCTTCCTGAAGTCTGTTACCTTCCTTGGTAATTAGCATATGTTCCTGTCTCGTGTCCTTTACAAATTTTCAATTACTCCCTGTATATTGTAATTCAGATTATTAGCATTTTTGTGCACAATCAGTGGACTCGATAACCTTGAAGACCTCCTTAATAAAAAGAAACAATTTACAACTATTTTCAGCGTTCTTGCCTGCAATCAAGTTTCTATCACTATGATACCGTCCCTCATTTTCTCCTTGAACAAAGATGAGTAAAGAAAAAGAAATGGAAAAACAGAAGAGAACCAAGGGGATGAACAGTAATATAATGGAAAGAATGAGAAAATGCAGAACGAAATGAATTATGGATCACATTAAACAACATTTGCTGCTGAAGTTTCCTTCCATTTATATCCCCTGTCGTCCCATTTTTCATTTTTTAAATATTTATTATAATTACCTGCGTTTGATTTCCAACAGCACTCCTGTCGACATTTAATCTGTGTTACGTTTTCTCGCGTTTTTCTCTTCTTCTCAGTGTGATTGCCATTGGGTTTGTTGAAAATATGTAGGCACCTCTAAGCTGGCTAAAAAGAGCACGAATTTTCTTTTCCGAGATTTGTCAGCATTTGGAATTTGCTTCCAAATAGAACCATAAATACTAGGTTACTGAAAACATGCAGAAACTGTGTAAGGTTGATCTTCATTTGAAAGGGGAGTCAAGGATTAATTTGAATTAAATTGATTTGATTTAGTATTCTCACATGATTTATTATACAGTAAAGCAAATTGTTTCTTGCACGTAAAGAAAAGGATACTGAATATAGAGAAAAGGAGAAGGTGCAGAATATCGTGCCACAGTCACAGCTAGCGTCTAGAGAAAGAGCATCCAGACGGCAGCAGGGAGGAAATTGTTCATTGGTCAGTTGGTATGTGACTGCAGACGTTTGCATTTTTTTCCCCGATGGAATGATCTGGAAGATTGATGGAGAACTTACTGACGTCATACCAGTTCATTCCTGTCATCATCTCATTCATCATTGTTTGACATCTGATCCACATCACTGCAATGATATCATCAGCAAACTTGAAAATCGAGTTGGAGAGAAATTTGGCCACACAGTCATAGGTGTATAAGGAGCATAGTAGGGGGCTGAGCAAACACATTTGTGGGGCATCAGTGTTGAGAATGATCATGCAGGAGGTGTTGCTGTTTATCCTTACTGACAGTGGTCTGCGGGTTAGAAAGTCAAGGAACCAGTCATAGCGGTAGGAGGCAAGCATCAGGTTATAGAGTTTGGAGATGAATTTTGTAGGAATAATGGTGTTGAAGGTTGAACTGTAGTTAATCAATAGGAGTCTGACATAGGTGACTTTGTTATCCAGCTTTGAGTATCCGGCAGAGGGAACGTGTCTACAGTTTATGTGTCATACCGATAGGCGAACTGCAGTTGGTCCAGGCAGTCTGAGAGACCGGACAAACCGTGACAAATCTTTCAAATGATGGATGTCAGAGTGTTAGTCATTAAGGCACCTGGCTTTTTTTTTTAGTACAGGGATGATGGTCATCCACCCGAAGCAGTTAGGAATCTCAGACTGGTGTAAATAGATGTTAAGGTAGCCTGTGAGTACCACTTTCAGCTGCTTGTGCTGGACCTGAGCGCCCACGTGAGTACCCATTAATAGCCTCGCTTTCTATGGGTTTACTTTCGAGAAGGCTTATCTGATGTCTTCAAAAGTCACCTTGGATTTCGGTTTGGCTGAAGCTTCCGAGGTGAAAGACATTGTCTCATTGATTTCTTGCTCAAAATGGACGTAGGATGCAATGATCTCAGTGAGGTGTGGTGCTTTGCTGCCAGCGATTCTAAATGACTTCTTGTTGCCGTCTGTTGTCTCATGCAGACCATGCCTCAATCGCTGCGAGTTCATGTGGCTAACCTAATACTCCAATTTGGTCCGGTACTAATTTTTGGCATCTTTGATGGATCGTTGTAGGCCGTATCTGGTTATGAAAGTCGGGAAAGAGAATGGATTAAGAGCCACAATTGGATCAGTTATGATCTTATTTAATGACATAGCAGGTTTGTGCGACCAAAGAACCAAATCTATCTCCATTTACTGTTTTCATCTAGTTCTGATGAATGCTGTTGTCCTTTGATCATCCGTCATTTAACCTGATGAGATGTTTGAGGCTGTGAATTTAAAGCTGAAGATTGGGTTCCTTGCCTTGGGGACTTAATGGATCAGTTTTGTTTGCTGTCACACTATAGTTTCCAACAGTTAGCTTGGTTCCATTCCACATTAGCAGCTTTAGTGAATGCAATTTAATATAACGACCTTGGGCCTGTGAATTGTTTTGCATCGCCATCTCTCGTTATCCAATTACTGTGACTTTAACCTCGTTGTCTTTTTTTTTATTTCACCAATTATATCAGTTTCCAAACTTTTTTTGCTGCATTTACTTCATTGGCATTTTGTGCTGTTAATAGTATCAACACGTCAACATGCATTTTGCTGTTCTGAAGGAACTATAAGAAATAAATGTATTGCAATTGCTGTATAATTGTAGATTTGGCATTAGAACCTATGTACTGATTTTATATTTCCACGTGAATGTTCCCACTGAGGCGTTGTTATTTCCTATTCCCTACAGTTAACTCAGTGGCGATTGTGATCCTGAACCGAGGGAAATGCGGCCTTTCCAAATGTATCACACAGTATCTAATGGCAAGACAACAGCAGATCTACTACTCGTCATCATTGATGTTATACTGAATCGAATTAATAATATTTATTTCCCAATCAATTTCTTATTCGTTACTCCTGTGTGTTCACTCAAAGTAGTTTTATTTCTTGTAGTTTTGCATTGCTCTGTCTGGTTCACGGTCACTTTTACATTCGATTGCTTTGTAGCTATTTCTTGCAGGAACCTCAAAGCAAGATATTGCACCAAGAGAACTGCGGTTGTGGTTGTTGTAGCTGTCAGCGTTACCAGCTGTGTACGGTCTATTCCCTTTTACTTTATATTTAAACCTGCAATAATAATGGATAATGCACCATGGTTTTGCATTCTGACGCTAGACTATTATACGTCTTCCTTTTGGGTAGTCTATGAGTGGATTGACAGTATACTAACACCGTTGCTTCCATTTGTCTTGATTTTGGTTTTCAACACTCTGACTGCGAGAAACATCATAATTGTCAATCGGCTCCGGAGGAGCCTCAGGGACCAAGGCAGACTGGAAAATCATACTGACCCAGAAGTGGAGAACCGAAGGAAATCCATCATGTTGCTCTTTGCTTTGTCCACTAATTTTGTACTGCTGTGGATTCCATATGTTGTACATTCCTTAAACTGGCAAGTTGTAAACTACAATTACACAGACAAATATGTTAACAATCCAACATACGTCATCCAGCAATGTGGATTCATGCTACGACTTCTGAGTTCATGCACAAATACTTGCATTTATGCATTAACCCAGAGGAAATTTAGAGAGGAGTTAAAGAAGGGGCTTAAATATCCATTCGTTGTAATTGTTCAGTTGTTTGAAAGCAAATGTGAAACTGAACGGCAATAAGAGCATCATTTCAAGAGTTATAACCGAGTCTCCTTTGAAATATCATTCAACATTGTCACGTAATAGTGAATACAACATGGCATATTGTTAGGGTACTTGATCAGAAATGCCAAGGTATGTGATGAAGTCAGATTAGACTACAAAAATCTACTACTTTGGTGTTAGCATGAGGAAATGGTATTTCAATCCAGGCACGAACCTACAGGCACAATGGGAGGCTTTTACCAACACAATGTTTATTTAACATCCCAATTTAAGTATAAGAAATTAATTAGCTTAAATCTTTACAATTGGAGAATACTTAAAAGCAATTACATGCTAACCGTCACTGTCAGTTCCAGTGCAAGCAATGAGCCTTGCGAGTTCCCTGGGAAGTGTAAATTGTCGATGATATTGATGTATTTGTTTTATCTGACAGCTACTTCGCTCCGCCTTGTTGTCTAACAAGGGGCATACACGCGATGGGCCGCGAGAGTACTGCTCTTGAATTTTTCGAGCGTAGCCTAGTACTTCACGTCGTTAGTGTACGCTTGACGTGCACCATTTGATGGGCAACACGACAGCTCAGTGACTATTGTGTGTTGTGCAGATACATGGATTTGGGTCTGTGTCTGTGGGAGTTTGCACATTCTCCCCGTGCTTGCGTGGGTTTTCTCCGGATGCTCCGGTTTCCTCTCACATCCCAAAGATGTGCTCTTAGGCTGATTGGCAGAACAAATTCTCCCTAAATTGTCTCAAATTTGATTCCAATGCATAGATCTATAAACGTAGACAGGGACTATGGGTAGAAGTGGGAACATCGAGGTGGTGGCGCGGGGTCGTTGGGCCAAAGAGCCTGTTTCCCGTGCTGTTTTCTTTTTTGTTCTTTGTAAGCATAACTTTACTCATCAAAACACAGACTTATTTGATTGCCCCAGCTCCCAAATTGGCTCTAAAGCTCTCAAAGATTCCTCTTCAGAAAGATCGAGAAAGATACCTCTTCCTTCTGACTGTCAGCCCTATAAGTTTCCTCCTATTAAATATATAACTCTATCTATACCAATGAACATAAACAAAATTCTCTCCCGAAACCCCAGGAGGAAGCTACACAAACAGAAGTTCACTAGCTCAGCTTAAAACAAATACCCCAGGTAATTATCGTGATCTGCCTGCTACCCAATTTAAAATAATTCTCGCACAAATTGGCACTTTGTAAATCAGACCTGAATTTTAAAAATATATCATCTTACATCCTAATCCAATCCACATCCCAAATCAACATACCGAATATTCACTGTTCATTTCATTCCAACCGTTTGTCACTTATTCGTGAACTTATAGAACAGAGAACATTACAGTGCAGAACAGGACCTTCGGCCTTCGATGTTGCGCCGACCTATTAGGAAAAAACAATGACCCTCTAACCTAAACCATTCCCTTTTCGTCCATAAACTTATCTACTAACCTCTTAAACGCCACCAAACTTGGCGCATCTACAACTGCAGCAGGCAGGCATTCCATACCCTTACCACCCTCTGGGTAAAGAACCTACCTCTGACATCCGTCCTATAACTACCACCCCTTAATTTAAGCTATGTCCCCTCGTGCTAGCTTTCTCCATCCTAGGAAAAAGGCTATCACTGTCCACCCTATCTAAACCTCTAATCATCTCATATGTTTCGATCAGGTCCCCTCTTAGCCTCCTCCTTTCTAACGAAAACAACCTCAAATCCCTCAGCCTCTCTCATAAGACCTGCCCTCCATACCAGGCAACATCCTGGTAAACCTCCTCTGTACCCTCTCCAAAGCCTCCACATCTTTCTTATAATGCGGTGACCAGAACTGCACACAATACTCCAAGTGCGGCCGCACTAGAGTTTTGTACAGTTGCAACATGACGTTGCGGCTCCGAAATTCAATCCCCCTACCAATAAAAGCTAAGACTCCATATGCCTTCTTAACAACCTTATAGACTTGATTGCCAACTTTCAGGGATCTATGCACATATACACCAAGATCCCTCTGTTCATCAACACTATTAAGAGTCCTACCATTAGCCCTATACTCTACACATTTGTTATTCCTGCCAAAGTGAATTACCTCACACTTTTCCACATTAAATTCCATTTGCCACCTCTCGGCCCATCTCTGCAACTTGTCCAAGTCTCTCTGCAAACTATAACACCCCTCTTCACTATCTACCACTCCTCCGACTTTGGTGCCATCTGCAAATTTACTAATCCATCCTTCAATACCCTCATCCAGATCATTTATAAAAATTACAAACAGCAGGGGCCCCAAAACAGACCCCTGAGGTACACCACTTGTCACCGAACTCCAAGATGAATATCTCCCATCAACCACCACCCTCTGTCTTCTATCTGCTAGCCAATTCCTAATCCCATTAGCTAAATCACCCTCTATCCCATACATCTGCATTTTCTGCAGAAGCCTTCCATGGGCCACCTTATCGAACGCCTTACTAAAGTCCATATATACCACATCAACTGCCTTACCCCCATCCACCTCTTTGGTCACTTTTTAAAAAAACTCAATAAGGTTAGTAAGGCACGACCTACCCTTCACAAAACCATGCTGACTATCCCCCATCAATTCATTTCTCTCTAAATAACTATAAATCCTATCCCTAATAATTCTCTCCAATACTTTGCCCACAACAGAAGTAAGACTCACCGCCTATAATTCCCCGGAAAGTCTCTATTCCCCTTCTTGAACAATGGGACCACATTCGCTATCCTCCAGCCTTCCGGCACTATACCCGTAACCAACGACGACCTGAAGATCAGAGCCATAGGCTCTGCAATCGCTTCTCTCGCCTCCCAGAGAATACTAGGGTAAATCCCGTCCGGCCCAGGGGACTTATCTAACTTCAAACCCTCAAGAATATCTAGCACATCCTCCTTATCTACTTCAATACTTTCCAGTTTGCAACCCTGTATCCCAGTGTTCTCCACAACTACATTTACATCTCCCTGCGTGAATAACGAAGAGAAATATTTGTTCAGTGCCTGTCCAATCTCTTCAGGCTCCACGCACAACTTCCCACTGCTGTCTATGACTGGCCTAATCTTGCCCTAACCAATCTTCTATTCTTAACATATCTAAAGAAAGCTTTAGGATTCTCCTTGATCCTATCAGCCAAAGTGTTCTCGTGTCCCCTTTTAGCTCTCTCCTCAACTCACTCTTTTGCTCACTCCTGGCTAATCTATACCTATCCATTGCACTAACTATGCCTTCAAGCGTCATCCTAACATAAGCCTCCTTTTTCCTTTTAACCAGCGAACTAACTTTTTTGGTACACCATGGTTCCCTTACTCGACCATTTCCTCCTTGCCTGACAGGGACATACTTATCAAGGACTCGCAGTAGCTGCTCCTTGAATAAGCTCCACATTTCAGATGTTCCCAGTACCTATAGTTTCCTAGTCTAATCTATGCACCCCAATTCCCTCCTTATGACCTCATAATTACCATTCCCCCAGTTATAACTACTGCCCCCAGCTTCATGCCTGTCCCTATCCATCGCTCAGGTGAACGTAACTGAATTGTGGTCACTATCACCAAAATGTTCACCAACTTACAAGCCTAACACCTGGTGTGGCTCATTGCCCAACACCAAATCCAATGTAGCCTCACCTCTAGTTGGCCTATCCACATACTGAGTCAAAAAACCTTCCTGCACACTTTGTACAAAAACTGATCCCTCTAACGTGCTAGAGCTATAGCTATTCCAATCAATGTTAGTAAAGTTAAAGCCCCCCATATCAATTACCCTATTACTTTCACTCCTGCCCAGGATCGACTTTGCAATCCTTTCCTCTACCTCTCTAGTACTTTTAGGAGGTCTATAAAAGACTCCCATCAGGGTGACCTCTCCTCTCCTGTTTCTAATCTCAGCCCATACTACTTCAACAGAGAAGTCCTCATCAAACTTCCTTTCTGTCACTGTAATGCAGTCTTTGACTGATAATGCCACTCCTTCTCCCCTTCTACCTCCTCTACTCCGACTGAAGCATTTGAACCCCGGAACCTGCAACAACCATTCCTGTCCCTGCTCTATCCATGTCTCTGAAATGGCCACAACATCGAAGTTCCAGGTCCTGTTCCAGGCTGCAAGTTCCTCCCCCTTATTGCGAATACTTCTTGTATTAAAGTATACTTATTTCAAACCATGCCCTACTCCACCCATACGCTGCTGTGCTTTACAGTTCTCATCTATGATCCCGCTATTCTCATCCCTCTTAACATCCAAGCTACTCAGGATCCCTCCCCCCCTCTGAATCAGTTTAAAGCCCCCTTCACAGCCTTTGCAAATTATCCCCCCACAAGATATTGGTTCCCCTTTGTTCCACTATTTAAAGAAGTGTCGTGAGTTGCATGCCCAGATTCTGTAAAGCGCTCCAGAGAAACCCTTCACCCTCAACTTATCTCCCTTTCTTTAAAAATTCTGCTAAAACGGCTTGTTCAAAGCACCTTATCCCAACACCTTCTACACATCTTCCACTGACTTGCCACTCAATTACGTTTGAGCATGATTCTATGATGTGGCATGGGATTTTGGGATATGCTTCCTGCATTAAAAGTTATCATTTAATACATTTTGTTCTTGTTTTCTTGTATGTAGTTCCCTGCTTTTAAAATTCATAGCACAGAAAGAAGTCGTTTACCCACCACATTTCTGCAGCTTGCCTTAAAATTGAAATGGTTAGATCAATTGACAGGATATTACATTGTCGTTTTTTTATAATTTCTTGATCTCTACAATAAAACTATTGTTCTTTCATTTATGAGCTATTAATGTTAAATTATCTTACCTCATGTCGGTCTGACCACATATTAGAAATGATGCAAATCTTCAGAATTTTAAACGTTTTAGCAGACTACAAGTCAGATGTTTTAGTTTTAATTGACATGATTTATAGTAACAACACAGATTACAGATCAGTGGGGTTAGTCATGTTATTTGATATTTGTGTGTACTGGCAAAGGCAAGGCCAGAATTCATGGCTATCTAATTATGCTGTGAAGATCGTGTAACTCTGCAGATCATGATCTGCATTTGATCATGCAAACGTTACAGGGGGGAAAAGTCCAATATATTGACACAGCAATAATGAAATCAGGGCCAATTTAAAACTAATCACAATGCTACTTTGCTTGGAAACTATGGAACCATAGTACACTGCAGCACAGAAACAGGTATTTTGGCCATTCTTGGCTGTGCTGAACGATGGGTCGTGAGAGGACTGCTCTTGGACCTTTTTCGAGAGTATCCCACTGCTTCACGCTGTTAGTGTATGCTTGACCTGGACCTTCTGATGGACAACACGACAGCTCAGTGAGCATCGCTGTGCTGTGCAGATACATGGATTTGGGCCCGTGTCTGTGGGTGTTTGCACATTCTCCCCGTGCTTGCGTGGGTTTTCTCCAGGAGTTCCGGTTTCCTCCCAAATCCCAAAGATATGCCCTTAGGCTAATTGTCAAAACAAATTCTCCCGAAATTGTCTCAAATTTGCTTTTTTATCCATAGATCTATAAACAAGGTCAGGGATCTTGGGAAGAGATGGGAACATCGAGGTGGCGGCGCGAGCTCGTTGGGCCGAAGCGCCTGCTTCCCGTGCTGTTTTGTTCTTTGTTCTTTGTTCTATTTTACTGCCTGGTCCCACTGACCTGCACCCGGAACATATCCCTCCACACCACTTTCATCCATGCACCTGTCCAAGGTTTTCTTAAATGTTTTAAATGAGTCCGCATTCACCACTTTATCTGGCAGCTCATTGTACATTCCCACCACTCTCTGCATGAAGATCCCCCCACCACGTTCCTTTTCCCCCTTCACACTTAAACCATGTCGTCTAGTTTTTTTTTTCTCCCCTAGCCTCAGTAGAAAAAAAAAACTACTTGCATTCACTCTATCCATATCCATCATATTTGTATACACCTCTATCAAATCTCCCCTCATTCTTCAATGCTCCAGGGAATAAAGTCCAAAGCTATTCAAACTTACTTTGCAACTCAGTTTCTGAAGTCCCGGAAGCATTCTTGTAAACCTTCTATGCACTCTTTCAACCTTATTAATATCTTCCTGTAATGAGGTGATCAAAACTGCATACCATACTCTAACTTCGGCCTCACTAATACAAACTCACCATAACATTCCAACTATTCCACTCAATGCTTTGATTTGTAAAGGCCAATGTTACCTTTCCCTATGAAGTGGGGATTTTTTTTTTCAAATGATGGCCAGATTCCTTAGCAAAATGAAGTAATTTGAAAAAAAAAATACATGTCACGAATGCAATTTGTTTTAATGTGTTCTAAGATTTATCAAAGCATTTCAAACTTACAACAGCAGGCAAACACATGAAACAACGAAGAAGGGACATTTCTCAGATTGCTGAACAAAACAGAGTACCACAAGCCTTCCAAAGATTTCATCATTGTGCCAAAATTCAATGTAATTATACCCTTCTTTCTGATCTAAACCTTCCTTACTAATTAGCTTCATTCAATTTCATTGCATGCAGAGTTATCACTTTTATCATGTCAAATGCCTCAATCAATTAAAATATGCCAACTGATAAAATGAAATTTTACTGATGCATCCGAATATTTCATTGCCTTGACATTTATGCATTTCCTCTTTGTTTTGTACCCAGGGATCCAACTCCTTGTGTCACTTATCAATGGCATGTCACCATGGCATAGTTAACACAAGCTTCAGGTTCATAAGCTTGACTCTATTAGATGCCTGGACAACACTTGTTTTGCTGTTCTAAATGAAATGTGTTTTATTAACTGTACCTACGTTTACATATTGCATTTCTTTACTAACTAAGTTATGAGTTTCTAAATTTGTGCTTAACTGCATAATTTGCATTTCTTGACCGGGATTTTAAAATCACATTACTGCATTCCTTTTAATTTAAATATAAACCTTCCACATTTAGAATCAATATTCATGTCAAAATATTGAACTTAAAATTATTACATACCTTTTTTATTATAAGTTAAGAACGTCCATACATAAACAAACATTCCAAATTCAATGTTGCATTGTTTGCTCTTATATTGAAATATTATGTTACTGGTTAAGCAAAAACACGAACATTAAAATTCTATTTTAGCCGTTCTGTATTTTACAGATATATTAAATTTTAGTCTATACATTTTTGTTAAAAAAAGTTTTCTCAATTGAATAAACGTACTTCACATACAGAGTCAAAATACGTCATTTTAGTTCAATTAAATGCATTCACATATGATTAAAATGACGTCAACATCAAATGTTGATTAAAAATAATGTTGACTCTTTACTTACAATTCTAGCTAATATCATATGCCCCTCTACACCCTGCCATGTTCCCTCCTGGCCCTTGGAATGCCCAAGACCAGGCCACTAAATGTTTGTTGCAAGCTTGTATTCTCATATACCACCTGAACAAATATTACTTCTGCTGTACTACATATAGAATTCCCAGCTAAAGAATAGCAGCATATAATCATCCATAAAATTACAATGAACATCAGCATACCAATAAAGGGAAAAAACACCTTCTGCTGGGCTATTCTCAAGGAACCCATCCAGCCAGTTTTCCAGTTGCTTGGAGAAAAGTATGTTGGTTGTTTGAGTTTTTAAAGCGTCATTCTATTTATTTTAAGTCCGAATTGATTATGTTCTCTGAAGTATTCCGTATGTATGCCAAACAATCTGATCCAAATAACATGCATGTTCTGCTTTCAGATGCCAAGATAATATGTGGTGCCATTCGATTATATAACATCAACGTACACATAGCAATCATCTCATCATTAATTTCTTTGAGGGCAGTTATTGTATCATTGGCTAACAGTCCCAAAACTGAAATAATGATTTTACTCACAATTGCCAGCTTTGCACATGAGTACAGGGCTTCATTATACAAGAAAGTCGTCAAACCCACAAGTGAACGCCGTTTGCTGCTAAAGAGAGATGGTGGGAATGATAGATATATGGAACCACACATCCAGGGTAACATGATTCCTTCAATCGTACAGGTAACCATGTGTACACCTTGTTTTCGCAAATCGAATAAGTGCTACTGAGAGTTCGTTAGGTGTGCTCGCCCTTGATGCAATATAGAATATTGTAAGTATGATCATTGCTGCATGCATGCATGCATATCTAACTCTTTAAACTCACTGAGTTATGGCATCCGCTTGTGCTCAGGTCCCGTTCAGGGCATTCCTTTCTTTCAAAACACAATATCCCACCTTACCTTTGATCCCATTTCTCCAAAAATAAATCTTGGTGTTGGGCTGTGTATTAAAAATAGGCGTGTACCTATTCTTCTGACCTGGTCCACTGTCCAAGAATTACTTTGATAAACTCTACTGTATCACAAAACTTAGGAAAACTTGATGCTAATTTTCCAGGATCTCTAATAGTGAATATTAGCTGATATCATATAATTAACCCGGAGAACGACAGAGGCATTATTTGCAAAGTTATTCCTACACGGCATATTGGAATGAATTTCCTAATGTGCTGTCTGTGACAAAAAATGGACTCAAGAGCAAAAGAATAGAAACAATTACAATAATTTGTTTTACTTCTCAACTGAGAGTTTCTATCGTCTCTTTTAAATCTCTCAGCTGCAGATCAGTATTAAAACAGACACACATTTAATTATAGATCCGCCCCCCACCCCCTCCCCCCCCATCACGAAGCTTTTAATTTCAGGCCAGATTCTTGCTAATCAGTCTTGGGAATATAACATGGAAACATAGAAACATAGGAACATAGAAACATCGAAGATAGGAGCAGGAGGAGGCCGTTGGCCCTTTAAGCCTGCTCCATCATTCATTACAACCATGGGTGATTAGCCGACACAATAGCTTAATTCTACTTTTCACCATACATTTTGATCCAGTTTGTCTCAAGTTCTACATCTAGCGCCTTCTGAATACATTCGATGCTTTGGAATCAACTACTTCTGTGGTAATGAATTCAACAGGTCAGCACTCTTTAATGAAGACATTTCTCCTCACCTCCGTCCTAAAGGGTGTACGCTGAATCCTCAGACTGCGATCCTCTGGTTCTGGACTCCACCATCAGGAACATCCTCTCTGCATCTGTTCTGTCTAGTCCTGCTGTAATTTTATACGTCTCTATGAGATCCCCCTCATTCATCTGAACTCCAGCGAAAAGAATCCTAACGTAGTCAATCTCTTCTCGTACATCAGGCCTGCCACCCCTGGAATCAGCCTGGTTAACCTTCGCTGCACACCCTTAAGAGCATGAATATCCTTCCTCAGGAAAGGAAACCAAATGTGCAGACAAAAAAAAATACTAGGTGGCGCCTCAGCCGGGCCATGGATAATTGCAACAACACATCCCTGCTACTGCACCCGAAAGCTCTCACAATGAACAGAAACATGCAATTTGCCTTCTTTACTGCCTGCTGCACCTGCATGCTTTAATTCAAACAGTGTTGCACAAGGACAACAGGTCCTGCTGCACATTCCACTCTTCCAATTTTCAACCAGTCAAGTAGTAACCTGTCATTTAGCCCATCGAGTCTGTACCGACCACAATTCCACCCACGCCCTACCCCCATATCCTTACATATTTACCCAATAATCAAACCAACATTTTTATCTCAGGACACTAAGAGCAATTTTGTTAGCATGACCAATCAATCTAACCGGCACACCTTTGGACTGTGGGAAGAAACCGAAGCACCCGAGGAAACTCACGGAGACACGAAGGAGAATGTGAAAACTCCACACAGACAGTGACCCAAGTCGCGAATTGAAACCAGGTCCCTGGAGCTGTGAAGCAACAATGTTAACTATTGTGCTAGTGTGCCGCCCCAAATGTCATATGACAAATTGAATGACATAATTAAATTTCACTTCACTTTTTCACGCAGCAATTTATGTGATCAAATATTTAATCCTATTATTACTTCACCAGAAGCAGCTTTAACATTTAAGGTGGAATTTCTTAACTTGACTGCAGTATTCAGCCATAGAGTTATAGAGATTTATAACATGGAAACAGGTTCTTCGGCCCAACTTGTCCATGACACTCTTTTGTTTTTTTTTAACCCATAAGCTAATCCCAATTGCCCACATTTGGTACATATCTCTCTATATTAATTGTACCCATGTAACTGTGTAAACTTTTTAAAAGACAAAATTGTACCTGCCTCTACTATTCCTTCTGGCAGCTTTTCTCAGACACTCACGACCCTCTGTGTGAAATAATTGCCTCTCTGGACAAAATACTTTTGTATTTCTCTCCTCTCATCTTAAATCTATGTCCTCTACTTTTAAAGTCCCGTATCTTTGGGAAAAATTACTGATATCCAGCTGGTCTGAACCTTTCATTATTTTATAGAACTCTGTAAGATCACTCCTTCAGCCTCCTACGCTCCACAGAAGAAAAACAAAGTCCCAGTCTATCCAGCCTCTCCTTATAACTCAATACATCAAGTCCCGATAGTATCCTAGTGAATCCTTTTTTTTTCCTGCACTTTTTCTAGTTTATTAATACCCTTTCTATAATAGGCTGACCAGAATTGCACACAGCATTCGAAGTGTGACCTTACCAATGCCTTGTACAACTTTTACAAGAAATTCCAACTCCGATATTCGATGTTCTGACTGATGAAACCAAGCATGCCAAAAGCTTCCTTTCATCATTCTGTCCGCCTGTGACTCCAACTTCATGGAGCTATGAACATGTACCTCTACATCTCTTTGTTCTGTACTTCTCCCAACGCCCTTGTTGACTGTGAAAGTTCTCCCTGGTTCAATCTACCAAAATGCATCACCTCATATTTGTCTATGTTAAACTCCATCTGCCATTCATCAGCACACGACCCAATTGATCAAGATCCCATTGCATTTGGAGGTAACTTTCTTCGCCGTCCATTATGCCACCAATTTTTACGTTATCTGAAAACATACTAACCATGCCTTCTATATTCTCACCCAAATCATCACTATAAATGACAAATAACAGTGGGCCCAACACTGAGCCATGATGCACATCGGTGGTCAGTTTGAAAAAAAAACTATTCTCCACAAACACTAAGTACAAACAATAAGCCTTTTTTTTGAATACCTTTAGATACCTCATTCTGAATCCTGTGAGATTTAACCTTATGCAACAACTTACAATGTGGCGCCTTGTGGAAGGACTTGCTAAACCCCTGTAGACAAAATCAACTGCACTGCTCTTATCTACCTTCTTTGTTACACCTTCAAAAAACTCAAAATGTGTGGAAACCAATTTTCTACAATGCTGTTGGGTAACGTAATGAGATTGTATATAGATGCCTAATTCTTTCAGATTCATGGCGGCACAGTAGCGGAGAGAGCGGTACGGTAGCACACTGGTTAGCACTGCTGCTTCACAGCTCCACGGTCCTGGGTTCAATTCCCAGCTTGGGTCACTGTCTGTGTGGAGTTTGCACATTTCCCTTGTGTCTGCGCGGGTTTCCTCCCACAGTCCAAAGATGTGCCGGTTAGGTTGATTGCCTAGGCTAAGAAATTGCCACTTAGTACTCAAAGATGCGTAGGTTTGAGGGATTAGTAGGTAAAATATGTAGACATATGCGGGTAGGCGCTGGGTGGGATTGTGTTTGGTGCACACTCGATGGGCCAAAGGTCTGCACTGTAAGGTTCTATGATTCTAAGTACAATTAGAGAGGGTTTTAATCTATGCTAGAAAATGGTTTAAAATAAACTTTAATGTTTCACACAGAAATGTAACTTGTATCTCATTTATTATTGGCAAGCAGTAGAATAAATGTGCAGGGAGATAGAACATAGAACATAGAACATTACAGCACAGAACAGGCCCTTCGTCCTTCGATGTTGCACCGACCAATATAAAAAGCAATGCCCCTCCAAACTAAACCATTCCCTTCTCTTCCATATACTTATCAACTAACCTCTTAAACGCCACAAACTTGGCGCATCTACAACCGCTGCAGGCAGGGCATTCCACTCCCGAACCACCCTTTGGGTAAAGAACCTGCCTTTGATATCCGTCCTATAACTATCACCCCTTAATTTAAAGCTGTGTCCCCTCGTGCTAGCTTTTTCCATCCTAGGAAAAAGGCTATCACTATCCACCCTATCTATACCTCTAATCATCTTATATATTTCGATTAGGTCCCCTCTTAGCCGCCTCCTTTCTAACGAAAACAACCTCAAATCCCTCAGCCTCTCTTCATAAGACCTGCCCTCCATACCAGGCAACATCCTGGTAAACCTCCTCTTGTACCCTCTCCAATGCCTCCACATCTTTCTTATAATGCGGGGACCAGAACTGCACACAATACTCCAAGTGCGGCCACACTAGAGTTTTGTACAGTTGCAACATGACGTTGCGGCTCCGAAATTCAATCCCTCCACCAATAAAAGCCAAGACTCCATATGCCTTCCTAACCACCTTCTCGACCTGACTGCCTACTTTCAGGGATCTATGCACATACACACCAAGATCCTTCTGTTCATCTAGACTACTAAGAATCCTACCATTTGCTCTATACTCTACACATTTATTATTTCTGCCATAGTGCATTACCTCACACTTTTCCACATTAAACTCCATTTGCCACCTCTCAGCCCAGCTCTGCAACTTGTCCAATCCCTCTGCAAACTATAACACCCCTCTTCACTATCTACCACTCCACCGACTTTAGTGTCATCTGCAAATTTACTAATCCATCCTTCATACCCTCATCCAGATCATTTATAAAAATTACAAACAGCAGGGGCCCCAAAACAGACCCTGAGGTACACCACTTGTCACCGAACTCCACGATGAATATCTCCCATCAACCACCACCCTCTGTCTTCTATCTGCTAGCCAATTCCTAACCCAATTAGCTAATCACCCTCTATCCCATACATCTGCATTTTCTGCAGAAGTCTTCCATGGGCCACCTTACCAAACGCCTTACTAAAGTCCATATATACCACATCAACCGCCTTACCCCCATCCACCTCTTTAGTCACTTTTTCAAAAAACTCAATGAGGTTAGTAAGGCACGACCTACCTTCACAAAACCATGCTGACTATCCCCAATCAATTCATTTCTCTCTAAATAACTATGAATCCTATCCCTAATAATTCTCTCCAATACCTTGCCCACAACAGAAGTAAGACTCACTGGCCTATAATTCCCTGGAAGGTCTGTCTTCCCCTTCTTGAACAACGGGACCACATTCGCTATCCTCCAGTCCTCCGGAACCACACCCGTAACCAACGACGACCTGAAGATCAGAGCCAGAGGTTCTGCAATCTCCTCTCTTGCCTCCCAGAGAATCCTAGGGTAAATCCCGTCCGGCCCAGGGGACTTATCCAACTTCAAACCCTCGAGAATATCTATCACATCCTCCCTATCTACTTCAATACTTTCCAGTTTGCAACCCTGTACCTCAGTGTTCTCCATAACTACATTTACATCACCCTGCGTGAATACCGAAGAGAAATATTTATTCAGTACCTCTCCAATCTCCTCAGGCTCCACGCACAATTTCCCACTGCTGTCTATGTCTGGCCCTAATCTTGCCCTAACCAATCTTCTATTCTTAACATATCTAAAGAAAGCTTTAGGGTTCTTCCTAATCCTATCAGCCAGATATAAATAACTTCTTCAGCTCCTCTCGGAATTGTCTCTGAGTCACTGCATAAATACACGTATTTGGACAGGAGCTCAAAAATTTCATCATTGTTCCAACTTCTGTGATGATATATTTCAGGTTTGCACGGTCACCCTGGTAAGCATTGATACTTACCAGTTTAGAAATTGTAAGACCAATGACAGATGGTAACCACAAGATTAAAAAGCTGCCTGATACAGTGAAGAGTAAGATGATGGTTTTTCTCCGTTTCTCTATCTCTGGATCAAACTTTTTCTCAGTTGTGTGAGACCCGAGTTTCTTTCGGGTTCTGCTGGCCACTACAATACGCCTGATCGTCAAAGAATTGAACAAGACAATTAAAGTAAAGGGAAGCCAAACAAGAGAAGATATGTGAAACCAGAAGAATGCTATACCGAATGGGGAAGACAACAAATCCAGACTTGGCTGACAACCCCACTGCACATTATTAATTACTTGATGATGGTCAAATCCAAAGAAATATGGGATATCTTTTAAAAAGATTAAAACTGTGGCCATTGTTATAACCACAATAGCACTTCTCTTGGTGAAATGCTTTGTTTTGAACTTCTGGCAGCATATTGCCACAAACCGGTCAAATGTGAAGAAGACGGTGAACCAAACAGACAAATCGAGTGCTACAGCAGTCATGTACAGCACAGACTTACAAACGGGAGTGCAGTTTAAAAATGAAAATGTAAAAG
Organism: Sphyrna mokarran; assembly: GCA_024679065.1. Lineage (NCBI taxonomy): Eukaryota > Metazoa > Chordata > Chondrichthyes > Carcharhiniformes > Carcharhinidae > Sphyrna > Sphyrna mokarran. The sequence goes on along the minus strand of JAGIQG010000014.1, from coordinate 9,095,237 downwards.
TATAACTGAATATATGATACATCATTACATTGATAATCATGACCAGTAGATCTGCTGTCGCCATGGCTAAAATGATTAAAGAGATACGATTGGACAGACCACATTTTCCTCGGCAAAGAATCACAATGGTCACCAAGTTAGCTGAAAGAAGGAAAGAAAATTAAATAGTTCTCCAGCATCTGCTTAACAGATATGTAGCCTTAATTCGTCCAAAAGACGACAATAAAGTTGAGTTAGCTCAAATGATTCAAAAACCAACAGTTTTCTAACGACTCACCAGGAATACCAATAGTTGCAATAATTGGGTAGTAAATCTCTTTTGCCAACAAAATAGCAGGCTTATCCATCATCTGAGAATGGATGAATGACATAAATGTTTAAGTTCTAATGATATATTGTATTTATTTACATCAATTCCCGAGATAACCAATAAAGTGAAGTAATCGTTGTCATTACCAACAGTAATTTAACAAACATAGTTTACCTATTTTTAGCTCTTTGTGCTTGACTGAGAAGATTTCAACATGTTCAATGTGAAGTAAAAAAAAAGCTCCAAGATATTGTATTTATATTGTTATTCTGTTAGATAAAGAGGAGAAAGTCTATTTTCCTTTGAATAGTTAAAATTGCTAATTATTTTATAAAGAAATCTACTTTAGTCATAATATTTTTGGAAGTAACTCATGAAGCATTGCGGATGAAAATGCAGTTAGTGCCATAACACTAGAATTGTCTCCATACAGCGTGATTCAATCTTGGGTGCATCAATAATAACAACATAAGAACAGAGGAAGAGAAGCAGGTCATACAGCCCATCAAGCCTTTTCCTATTATACACTGAGATCAAGGCTGATCTGTAGCCTAACTCCACAGGCCTGTCTTTTGCCCTAAATAACTTTGCTTGACAACATATGATCTATCTCAATTCTAAAAAAAAACAACTGACTTTGCATCTGGTGCCTTTTTGATGAGACTTCCAAATGTCTACCCTCCTTTGTATATAAACATGCTTCCTGACGTCTCTGCTGAATGTTCAGACTTTTCTTTTAGTGTCTGCCCTTGCAACTAAATGTCGAAACAGTGGAAACACTTCACTTTTGCCTTTTTCAGTTGGTATCTCAAAGACTTCAATCAGATTCCCCTATAACTATCTAACTTCTAGATAAAACAGCTCCAATTTATACAATAATTCCTGATAATGAAACTACAGAAATCCAGGAACCATTTCTTTTTTCTTTTTGTAAACGTACGTTGTGCTCCCTACAAAACCAAAATATCTTTCCAAATGTGTGGTGCCCAGATCTGCTCACATTACTACATTTTGGATGTAGTCAAAGTTTTGTATAGCTGCAGCACAACATCAATTCATTTTGAAGCATTACAATATAACTTCCAAATCAGACAATACATGCAAGTACCAAGTGTTATCAGACTGCAAAGTTATTACAAAAAACACAGTAGAATTCACCTTGCCTTCAATCAGCGTGCTCCTCCGTGAGAATGCAGTTCAACGTCTCACAGCATCCCAAGATATGTTAAAACAAAATGTTCTTCTCTGGCCCTTAGATAACGTCTATTGCCTGCACTACTTCGGACCAGACAGCAAAAGAGATGATGCAATATTGTGAAAGACAGACTCTGTAGAATTAGAGATAAAAAAATTACAAAACGTCGCATCAATGATAATAGGGATACCAAAAACCTTTTGGTGCAAGAGAAGCATAGAAGCTCAAAGATAATGATCTTCCACCATTCCTAGTATCCCTGTCTTTCCACTGGTGGCGACTGCCCGGATGATAGTACTAAGTTCTATACTTACTTTGAGAGGATGCTTTTCCTTTGGAACTACTGTGATCATGAACTAGTATTACTAGTGATAGGAAATAACACCACGAGTATAAAGCAAAAAAAAAAAGGCCACTCAGCTCCTCTTAGCTTTACATTATACAACCATCATGGCTGATCTTGGTGTAAATCCATGTAGCTGCCCTTAACTTTTCTTAACAAGCATCTATAACTATCAGGATTAAATGTTGTAATTGATAGAGCACTAATAGCCATTTACAGAAATGTGGTTGAAATGTTGCCACCACTTCTTTATATATAAAAAAATCGAAAACCATATCTCATATGGCTTTTTCTAAAGTTTAGATCCTGTTGCTTTGACTGTGACTTCACTAGCGGCCCCAATGCCATTTTTTTTATTTAAATCTGACACATTTTATTCAACTTGCCCATTAAACATTTTTATTTTCAATGATTGGAATCATATTTTATCCAATCTCTCCTTGCAATATAAAGACTTGAGTTCAGGACTTATTCTATTAAATTTATTCTGCACAGCATCCAACACAAATACTCAATTAACTCCACATCCCTCACCACATTTCTCATTACCTTATTTTTATTTAGCTAGGGATATACTATTCCAGAAAAAAAAAAAATCATAAACTTACATCAAAAACACTTTAGGCTATTAATATTCTACTTTATATTCAGAAAACTGAAATGCCATTGAATCACTATTCTGTAATTTTTGTACTTCTCTAACTTCTGTGCATCTATATTACCTTTTCTATGAGTTGTTAGTCATTAGAATACTGTGACAAAATATCTGTAGTATGGGCATAGCTTCGAACAAAATTGTTGTAATGAGATTAATAATGCAGAAAATATATTTAGACATCAAAACAAATAGCGTGGGGAAATTGAATTCCGATTCCTTGGGCATTGGTGCCACAACTTGGGAGTAAATTGTTTTGCCTCCTTGGTTCTCTATTCACCGTTATGGGACTAGTGTTGTGCCGATTTAGGTAGGAATTTACAGTAAATAATGAACATCAAACAACTTATTGTAAAATAAAGAGAGAGGCTAATGAAACAGTGAAAGAGAGAACAAGTGAAATGGTGATCAAATTGTTCATGACGCACTGAATAAAGACGCATAAGGGTGTTTCGACTATTAAGGGCATGGATAATGAAAACAAAATCAGAATTTAAACTCTATAATTGAATATGTGTCACTTTGGAAACAATGTAAATTAATTGACACAAGAAATAGGAGCATGCAGGCACCGGGTGAAACAAGCAGAACATTGTTTTCTTCAGTTCTTTCAAGGCATGTTGGCTTCACAGGATCGGCCAACATTTGTTGCCCTTTGTTACATGCTGTTGCATTAGGTTTGATTTATTAGGCTATTTCTGAAGCCATCGTTGCTCTGGTCTCGGAGTCGCATGTGGCCCAAATTGCCTCCATGAAGGATATTCAACACAATGGGCTTTTGCAACTTTTTTTTGAATAGCTTTCATTACATTTTTAGTCCCAGATGATTGTACTGAATTTCAATCATTTGTTGTGATGTGATTCCAACATCCGTCAACAGGGTATTACCGTCCATCTCTGAATTAGAGCCCAGTGAAAATACCATGAGGCCACCACCTCCTCAGGTTGCCTGATTGCAATTTTGAAGAAGAATAGGGAAAAAAGGAAAAGCTGTGTGCTGTCACTTTGAATAAAGAATGGGTTCGATAATTCAATAAAATAGGACCTTAGATAAGAAGAGAACGATGCACAATCAGTTCGCTTGTATCTAAGAAACCAAGAAGAATAAAAATGTGGACAGGATTTACCTATTTGTCAACAAGTAATAATGATATTTCAGAAAGGGAGTAATCATGAAATTCAAAGGGCCTGAAAACAAGGATAAAAAAAAGTTAATCATGCGGAACCTCAGTATACAGTTAATCTGCATTAATTCTGAGAAAAACAAATCGCTGAATTATACACCTGATGGTTTTCCAGTACAAAATGTTGAGATATTAACCACAGGCTAGGTTATTTTAATCCACTATTCTGCAATGAGAACGTGCAATCTAATAGGAATATTTTAAACTGTTCTTGAGGGAAACTTGCCCACATTATTGTAAAATTTTATGCGACATTTGAAAGTGATATAACCTAATCAAAAATTAGGATATTTAATTTGAAGATCGAATCTCGACAGTAAGAGGAGCAATTAGGCGAGGGCAAATTTGAGGACGTCATTTAAGGCTTCGACGGGTAAGAGCTATTCAGTTAATCAATTCATTGTGTATAACAGATTTGTGCTTTTTAAAACAACAACAAAAATTGTTAAAAGAAAATTTGAACTCATTACAGACAGAACTAGAGAATATATGAATAGTAATAAAAATGGTAGAGAAACTAAACAAATGACTTATGACTCTTTTCGTGGAGTAATAAAACAAAAACACTGAAAATATCATGGGCCGGGGATTAATAACGTGACCCCCATTCAATATTGGATTTAAACAAAATATCTTGTGCTGGAGAAGTTGGCTGGAAGTTAACAATTACCGTCGGGTTATTGCTCAACTTTAAAGAGTCTTGGGAAACGTGACAACAGAGATAGGCTGGACACTGTCACAACTTTATAGAAGCTGAAAAATGCGTGCTGATTGGATAGCAACAAACGTGCTCTCACTATCGACGTGAAGGGTGGGGGGAGGGGAACAGTCAGGGAATTACAGACAATATACTATTTTCTCAGAGATAGGGAACATTTTACAGTCTATTCTAAACAATGTGATAAACTGGATGCTGAGATAATAACGGTGATAGTGGCATGATGCAGTAATGAAAGGAAGCCAACGTTTGATAAACTCGTTGTAATTTTTCCGGAATTTGACACCAGCAGCGTTCACTGAAAAAAAAACAGTGAATCTAGTATATTTGCAATTTCATTCAAGTTCTATGCTGGAAAAATAAAGAATTTGGGATTGGTGGAAATATACTCTCATGGATGAAAGATTAATTATTACACAGACAACGTAGAGTAGGGATAAACTGATTAATCACAGGTTGGAAGGAGTTTATGAATGGGATACCAAGAGGATCAGTGTTTTTGTTCCCCAACTATTTATATATTCAACTCATGATTTTTGAAATGGAGAACAAATGTAATGCTTAGTTACGTCTAAAATATAAACTTTGATGTTGACATAAAGCTTGGTGACAATTTGAGTTGTTAGTCGTATGCCAAGCCATTTTAAGGAGACTCAGATAGTGAAAGTCACTGGATAACAACATGATGAATGGAATATGATGTAAAAAGTACTGTGTTTCCACGTTTCAGGGAAAATAGAAGCACCGGGATTTTTTTTTTAAATGGCGGAGATATATAACTGCTGAGCTCCAACTACAATTGAACATTCTTGTCCGTAAGATAAGGGAAACTAACGTCTCAAAAATGAAGAAGATAAACAGATAGACAGGAGGGGGTTAGCGCTATTTTTCAACCTGTATTTCATGGCATTTACGCTCAGGCACAAGGAAGTTTTGCTGCACCTCCATACAACCTTCTTGAGACCAGAACTGAGATATTACATAGTTTTGGTCTCCTTGCCTCCGGATAGCTATACTAATCATAGAGGGAGTTAATTTCCCTAAATTTCAATTGGTTAAATTGATTTCTACTCCAATTGGCTATCAATTTAAAGTCTCATCATCATGTTCAAATCTCTCCCCGTTTCGATCCCAGCACCCATCCCTGAAGAACTTTGTCAATGCCACTAAACCCCTCCTGTCTATATCCCTACAATGTTGCAGCTCACGAGACCAACTTATCTCTTTATCTGAAACAATGAATAGGAAGGGTCCTTGATGGGTGGAGAGGTAACAGGAGGAGGTTGGTTACAGCATAAACACAGGCATGAACTCGATGGATTAAAAGGTCTACTTCTGTTCTATAAATTGCATATTTTTATTACAATGAAGCATTTGGTGTATTTTCAGATGTGAAATGAATTTGCATTACAAAAAAGTTCGGAAAAAGTGTGTTTTTTTGCCTTTAATCGACCTAGTGGGAAAATCTGAAATAGCCTTCCGAAACATTTCTAATAACAGATCACCTCCTAATTCCTTACTGCCCCCCACCCTCCTACACCCTTCTCTGTCTCGACATTTATGATGGGGTTCGTTATAACAAACTAAGTGCATTCTGTATGTAGATATAGAGAGAAAGAGATGTGGAGAAATGGGGAAAGGAAATGGGAAATATAAAGTTGGGAAAGGTACTGAAACAAGATCTTATCGGCATGCCGATCACCGTTGTAAAACAAATGTTTTCCTCACTGTAATTTTTCTGTCATTCTCAAATTCGGCCTGCCACATTGTCAGAATAATTAAATCCTACGGTCTTGAGCTGTCTTGAAGGGCTGGATGTTTTCTTCTTGTGGAAAAGTCGAGAACTAATGAATCACTGTCCTTTTTGAAAAAAAAAATAAGGATTAACACATTTCAGACCATAAGAGATCGGAACAAAAATATGACTTATTTACCCGGGAGCGTACTCCGCCGGTTCCTATCTAATCTGACATTCTCATGACATCTTGATTCACTTTGTGATAAAAAATCTACTCACCTCGTCCTTAAATATTCACAATGATTCTTCCAACACAGTTCTACATTGGGAAGGAGTTGCAAAAACTCACATCACTCGGAGAGAAGAAATTACTCTCTTCTCAGCCTGAAATAGACACCGCTTTATTTTTAGGCTATTCCGTCTTGTCTTAGATAATTAAGTTATTGGAGAGAACTATTATTACCTCAATTGTACATGTGGCGTGTTTGAATCACAGAGAAGCAACATCATATTGAGCTTATGAGTGCGTGTGTTAACAACACATGAGGTACACGTTCATATCTCCCACAAGATGTTCAACTTGCAACAGAGGAGATTGCCCAATAAGGCAGAAATGATTTGCTCACCGTCAGTTGAAGTGCAGCATTCACATGACTGCTGCATGAATGGAATGACCTCAAATTTCAGTCCTCTTTCACCACATCCATTTTTTTTCTCGCTGCAATATCTGAGACACTACCGTTGAGTCAAGGACTGAGGGAGAACAGTTAATAACATGATGACCATATTTACCAGTGGGAAAAAAGCAAATATCCGCATTGTGATATTTCACGTTAACGCCATAAAGAATTCTCTGATTCCGTTTATTCTAATTTTACTAATTTCGATGTCAACTGTTTTGCTTAAAATGACACATCAGACAACAACAATAACAACTATAAGCTCAACACAGTCTGTCTGTGGAAGTAAGTCTTGGGGACAACGTGTAAAATACGTGTGTCTAAACTAAAAACAAAATCTGGTTACAATCCCAGTTCAGGGCCTGATGGCCATGGTTAGAACATAGAACATAGAACATTACAGCACAGAACAGGCCCTTCGGCCTTCGATGTTGCGCCGACCAATATAAAAAGCAATGCCCCTCCAAACTAAACCATTCCCTTCTCTTCCATATACTTATCAACTAACCTCTTAAACGCCACCAAACCTGGCGCATCTACAACTGCTGCAGGCAGGGCATTCCACTCCCGAACCACCCTCTGGGTAAAGAACCTACCTCTGATATCCGTCCTATAACTATCACCCCTTAATTTAAAGCTGTGTCCCCTCGTGCTAGCTTTTTCCATCCTAGGAAAAAGCCTATCACTATCCACCCTATCTATACCTCTAATCATCTTATATGTTTCGATTAGGTCCCCTCTTAGCCGCCTCCTTTCTAACGAAAACAACCTCAAATCCCTCAGCCTCTCTTCATAAGACCTGCCCTCCATACCAGGCAACATCCTGGTAAACCTCCTCTGTACCCTCTCCAATGCCTCCACATCTTTCTTATAATGCGGGGACCAGAACTGCACACAATACTCCAAGTGCGGCCGCACTAGAGTTTTGTACAGTTGCAACATGACGTTGCGGCAAACAAGCTGGAAATCAACTTCGAAATATTTCCAACGCACTCAAAAGAAATATGTCATTGCGGCGGAGATTCTTGATCAGTTATTTGATAGTTGAACTTCGACCATCACTGTCCAACACTCCATACGACAACATACGTGGAAAAAGTTACTTTGTAGCAGCAACGGAACTTCACTGAGCGATCTGTATAACATGTCTATTTAATAAATGTTACTAATGCTTTTGGATGAGTACATAGGATTTAATGGGATTGGGAGTTACAGATAGGTCTATGGCCTGGTAGGTATAGATATGATCGGCACAACTTATGGGCCGAAGGGCCTGTTTGTGCTGTAGTGTTCTATGTTCTATGTATGATTTTGCACAATTCAGATTGTTCTGAAATTATTTTTCCTCGATGAACAGCTCCTAGTCAACATTGGGCCAATTCTGCCGTACAGTAAAAGTGGCTTTCCTCCAATTCAAAACTTTTTTTTTCTTTGAAATAATGAACTTTATTTATTTCCCAGTGTATGGTCACTACCATCAAAATGCTCCCCCACTAGCAATTATACCAACTCCTTGCTTCATTCCCTCAAATTACGTTACGTAACACCCATTCAATTGTAGGACTTTTTATCGATTTGGTCAAGCATCTCTCCTCGATTTCAATTTATATGTTCTGCCTCATCTACATTTCTCAAACTGCCTATGCCAATTAAGTTTGTTAAAGTTGAATTCCCCTACTCTTATTACTTTAATATTGTGAAACCTCTCTTAGGTTTGCTTATACAGCTTTTATCCTATTTCTCCATGACAGTTTGAAAGTCTATTATATAATTTTTGAAAAGTGATTACCACCTCATTGTTTTTCGGTTTGCACACGTGGCCTTAATTGAGCAGCTTACTAAAATATTATCTCTCCTGACCGCAGCAATGAATCCTTGATCAATATTGCAGCATTACCTCTTCTTTAACACAATGCCTGAAAATTCGAAATCCAAGAATACAGAGCGTCAGTCCATTCCTCCAACAAACATCTCTGTGAAGGCAATACCATCATTCTCCCATGTGTTAATCACCAACCTCAATTTATCTGCCTTGCCAGCAAGATTCCTTGCATCAGAATACTTTGTATCCAGCCTTGCCATAATCAATTCTTATGCTTCAACATGTCTAACTAGTCATGATTTTTAAGTTGACTTGATTTTATTCTATATTAGTCTGTCAATCCTCCAAATATCTTCCACCCCTCTCTCTCCACCACCGCCCACTTCAACAGTACTAGCACAACATCCCTACAGGGGGGCTGCTGCCATTCTAGTTGAGGTGCATCCGATAGGTATAGCTCTCTACTTCCAAGAGATGGAGCCAGTGATCCAGGAAACAAAAGCCCTCCCCCATGTACTATTGCTTCAGCAAAACATTAATTTGCTTCATCCTACTTTCCTGTACTCACCAGCACATGGTACGGGGAAATTCCAGATATTACACCATTTGTCGTCCTGCCTCTCAATCTCTAACCCAGCTCCTTAACGTTTATTCATACCTCATCGCTCTACTCTGTCATTGGTATTAATTTGAGCCACGCCGTATAACTGTACATCTCCTCTCCAGAATACCCTAGACATTCAAGCATTATACAATCATAGAATCCCTACAGCACAGAATGATGTCATTTGGTCCATCGAGTCTGCACTGACCACAATCTCAAATTGGCTCTATGTTCGTAATTCCACGTATTTGCCCTACTAATTCTCCTAGTCCGACAGGGCAATTTACTACCTCACTTGCTTAAGGTTCGAATGTGGGAGAAAACAAGACAACACGGAGGAAACGCATGAAGACAACGGGAAAACTGCACACAGTCATCTGAGGCTGTTACTTGAAGCTGGTCTCTGGCGCTGTGGGGCAGCACTGCGCCAACGTGCCGTCCCATATTAAATCATTTCGTATTTCATCTCTTTCCACTTTTCATTTATTTTCTCTGTTAAAATCTCAATGTTCCACTCAGTTATTGGAACATTTATTTTTCATTTGAATTGAAAGGGATAATATCGCGAGAAATCGGATAAAACCGTCCTCCGTCTGGAGTGAAATTGTGCAGGACGTACTCACAAATATCCAAACAATATAGAAAATATTATATTCTTATCATCAGAATATGTTGTTTTATTGTCAAATCTGAAATGTAAAAATACATGATTGCAGAGTTCACATCCAAAATCAAGTTTTTGTTTCTTAAATCTTGACAGTGAACGAATTTTAAAAGGATACAGACATTGAATAAACGGCATGTCATTATTTCGTAATTAAGAGAATAGAAACAAGGAGAGGTGCTGAAAAACAATAATATGATGGAACCAGGGAGAAGGCTGGAGAGTGAAACTAGAATACCTTTTACCTCCAACAGATAACTGGCACTGAGAAATGTGAAGATAGGGCAGTGACTGGCCGAAGAGTTGCAAATGGTTAGTCACACCTCAATGAATTCTGACACTTGAATTCTGCATTAGTTTCATTGCTCTAAGAGTCTCCGGGTGACCAGCGCTATTAATCTTAAGTTTCGTTTCATCTTTGCAGCAGAAGACATAACCTTGCCAAAGAAAGTTGCTTCCATTTACATACCGAACAGCATCGAATGAAGAACTGACACACTTACAAGAGAAGGCCGCAGAACAACTGGAAGGAGTGAAATCGATAAAGCAAAAATGAGCACCAGAACAGTGTTATATACTAATGGCCTTTCCGGAATGGTGCCGTCAAACATTTTGTCTGAACGATGTCAGAAAAATAACAATTACCCTTATGATGTTTCTCCCTTGCCAGTTTAGAATTTTTAGTGTAATTTCCTTGTTCATTCTTTGCACATTTTTCCAGCACCATTCTTTAATAAATTGTTTGTCTTATCAACCCCAGTTTTCTCATCAAGCATCTCCCTGCAAAGTCGCAGTTCTACTGAGTAGCGTAATTACCAGTGCCTTGTGGAGATGCCAACCTTAGGAGACCCATATACAGTGGCAAGTTAACACGTAATGCGCTGTCAGCTTTGTAGATTCAACGACGTACCAGAAGACAAATGGGAGAGGATGTGAACGAATCTCCCACAGGTTAGATGAGGTTAGGGAACAAGATTTTTCTACATTTTTTTTTTAATCTAATGCTTCAATATATGCCAAATTGTCGAAGACATTGATGAATCTGTCCAGAAATATATGCAGAAGACGAACCATCAAATATGGAATGCTCAACAAATCAATTAAATATTCTTGGAGTGATAAATTCCCAAGGACGTCAAGTTAATTGACAAAGTGAAATGTTCGTTTACTTCACATTCAGATGTTTCCCCCTTTATTGTAAAAGGTTTGACTATCAAATTATGCTGGGTCTACTGCATAGTTTTTTGGGGCCTGACCACTGCAAATCTCTCCATTGCAGTCAAGGCTCGGATCAGAGCTGTGACAGATGACATGTTAATCATCTCGATAAGCAGACGTTCAAAAACACGCGGGGACTCCAGGCAATTGCGGTTAGAGCAGTTGCCGAGTGTCACCAGACTTAACAAGATGACATTTACCTTCAGCAGATGACTGAGTCTGGAGTCTGAACAAGTCACAATGAGAATCAAAAAATTTAATCGAGAGAGAAAAATACCCTGCATTTCGTTTTGTGCGATTGTGGATCATTCTTTCCTCATCACTTCATCAGTAGCAAGTGGGTCCTTCAATATGAACGATGTGAGATTACCATCATTACAACAGAGTTACGCCACATTCTTGGCGAAGTATGAAAACATAAGTACCGGCTATGCCAGCGATCCCGGTATAAAAATAGTAATAAACGTGGCTAAATACATTACGTTGTAAACCTGTGGTATTATAAAAATTTGTCTCCTCAGAGATAGATATTTTAATTGTGAACCCATATTTAGTTAACCAAAAGTAGAGCAGAAAAAAATTCTCATTAAAATAATAATTTTAAAATTACAGTCATGCAATATTTTGCAGTGAAGTAAACGAACACATAAAAAAAATCATTATTCTCTAAATTGGTCTATTTGACATTCAGGGAATCCTCTGTGCCGTAAATGTTTTAGTAGTCAGAAACGAAATATAATACAAGAATAACATACATCAATAAACCACTTTTAATTAATGTACGACATGAATTCCAACATCCATGTACACTTCAGGGGCTGGGATCCAGCATGAGTGATCGACAAATCGATAGAAGGATTTTTCAGCAATTTTGGTTAGAAATATTATTTGGAGCACTAGGGTCAGTAACCAAAACACAAAAATTTCTGAGAGTTAAAAATAATAAAAACGCAAAAAAAAAATGCACATGGAAGAGATGCTTGCATCTCATTTATTCGACAAGTTGCTATGATGGGAAATGGTCTCTTAACTTGAAGAAGGACTTTTTTTTAAAGAACGCTCAATCTTTGGTTGAAATGAACACAATTTCTGTCTACTGGGAAAGAACAGGAGCAAAATGCAATTTGTTTTCTCTATCAGAGGATGGATCAAATGAACAAAGAACAAATAACATCACCACACGTGAAAAGCTCCACTGTCTTACCAAGCCTGTGCGATCACATTGCCCTTTCTAGGCCAACGGCCTGTACCCCTCGATACCAAGCATGTCCATATGCCTATCAAGTTCAATCTTAAATGTCACTAATGTATCTGCTTCAACCACCTCACTTGGCAGTGCGCATTCCAGGCCCATCACATTTTGCATAAAACAAAAAAAAACTTCCCCTGCATATCTTTACGGAAGCTTACCCTCCTTATCATGAAATGCCCTCTTGTGATTGTCATTTCTGCCCTGCAAAAAGAATTACATCTGATCACCTTGTCTATCCCCTTCATAATTTTATGAAGTTCTATCAGGTATGCCTTTAACACTCCACCAACTCGGTCTGTGTTTGGATCACCGAACGCTCCCAGTGATTGACATTGAAGCGCCCCACACAGATTATACCTTGTGTCCTTGCCACCCTCACTGCTTCATCCAATTATTGTGCAGAATGGTGGAGCAATTCATTATCGGAGAGATGCTATGATGCAAAAGTTGATCCCTTTTGAGAAACCACACCGAATGCCCCAAAGGCTGCTAACTTGTCTCGTAATATATAATGATGTTAGAAAGAAAAAATGTTCTTCTTCAACATTTAGAAGCTCATTATTATAAAGACCTGACACTCACGATCAGTGAATAATCAACAGTTAATTTATTTAGTTAACCAGGATCTTTAGCTAAACATGTAAGATATTAATTAAAGTAAGGTATTTCTGAAATACTATTCAAATAAATGGAAAGTTAATTGTTTGCCAATAAAACCCAGAAATTTACTCACTTTCCGAAAAAATTATACAACCAGGCATTTTATATTTTTAAAAAATACCTTCGGCGTTCTTCTGTTGATTCCGCTGCTGTCAGCTCTTTCTGTTTGGGGTACTCTTCGTTAGGTAGATGGAGAGTGAAGAAGGGAACTGATTAATGAACTTTGTAGTACTTAAATACTTAAGATACTTAAAGATTTGCAAATACTTAAAGATTTGCGCAAAACATTGCAAGACTTGTTTTTGCACCCCTGTAACTGTGCATGCCAGTTAACCTTTTTGTGTCAGCCTGTAGCCTTGTATGCTGGCTAAACAAACCACAGGTAGTGAAATGTGATGTAATTACACTAATGGAAGAGAATTGAGACAGTCACAGCTTCGAGACTGCTATGATTACAATGGACTATGCAAAGGACAAAACCGCTGAAGGAGCAGTCACAGGCAAGGAGGCATCCTTCTCTAACACCCAGCTTTAGACCGGTTCGTAAGAGGGGTAGCTCCTCCACGCGAATGTCAGGATTTTGAAGTGGGTGTGGAGACTGGAGGAAGAGATTCCTCGTATGTGATTTTCAGACATGAGTGAGAAAGAGACTGTCTGAGTGATCGCCCGACGAGAAGGAAATGCCGGCTTTAAGAGTAGAAGTGGTGGCACGGAGTGACCTGCTTACCCCTGATAGCTATCACAGGACTCTAATAAAGGCAACCTGGAATGGGGAGAGTGCGAAGGGAGAATAGAAGGCTCCAGGTGGTGAGTATAAACTTCTCTGTATTATGACGGGATCACAAGGACAATGGGGACCCCCGAGATTCCTGATATTCGAATATATGTCTGAGAGCTAGAAAATAATTAAACAGATGACAAAAGGAAGGAGGGTGGAATTCATCCCACCCGCTAGCCCAACAACGGAAATGTTTGCAAAAGGGAAAACAAAAGAAGACAGAACTAATTTAATTGGAGTTCTCTTCGTTGACCAGTTGGCTGGATTAATTGAACAGTTCTCAGTCTCGGATAAGAAATGGTCTGATGACAACAGAAAAACTAAAATGTTGGAAGCATGCAATAGAGAACTAGACAAGAGAAACCTAATTTTAGAGGACCCCGGTTGTGGATCCTTGCCTGCCTATGGGCCGGCTGAAAAGCCCATGGAACTTGTGGGAGACGTTGCCCTAGACTGAAGCACTGAGCTTGATGCAATGATTGAACCAATTAAACGGTTGAAGGCGGAAGTCCAATTAGTCTGAGGCAAAGCACCAACCAACTGGTCCAGAATTACCAATACTAAATAGCAAAGGGGTGAAGGAACCCCTGAATTCAGGGAGTGACTCTTTAGAGAATACCAAGAATGTTCAGGAATGTCCAAAACTGCATAAACAGATACTTGTCTTTTTTAAAAGCATTTAAAGACGGGCTGTCACTATGTAATTTAGTGTAGCTGGAATTTCTAGAATTTAGCTGAGGGACCGAGAGGGATCTGTGCCGAGCAACAACAGAGGGCTCGGGGGAATGAGTACATTGATTTTTGGCCGATCAAGAAGTCTTTGCACTAATCTGTTAAAATCGGACCTTCTCATGTGAACACTTTCGTGAAAATGTCTCATTTGTATGCATTACAGTCAAATTTGATCAAGTTCCAGGTCTGCTCACACATTCTCATGTATGGAGGAGGGGAGGGGGAACTCCTTCATTCCCCATCACTTTCCATGAGAAAGCAACAATTAAATGAAAACCACCACTCTACTTTGTTCACGTAATCAACCAGAAAGGATCTATATGCATCACTAGGAGTGGTGTTAAATCAGTGGGCGGGAGAAATTGAAACCAGAGTCTGAATATTATCACATCTACTATGTCCAGCCAACTGATACTGCTCACAAAGTACTCAAGAAAATCTACTAATACGATCGGGCAATGTCCTGTACAACATCCTATTGCATATAATGGAACATACTTTGTCAGTGAAAATAAGGCCGATCCATGGCCTCCCCAGAATAAGTTTGGATCATGCCACTTACCATATGTGGTGCCTTACCTTCACCATTATACCGATTTAAAAGACCACCCTGAGCTACACTTGTTCGGGACCAAACGAGCCATCAATGAGACAGAACATTTCTTCATGATGGACTAACCACCGTATAGGACGGGAAAGGCAACTCAAGAACTTATATACATGGCTGCAAACATTGAGATAATCACAAATGAGAAGGGAGACGTGTTCGAGGAGGTAAGCACAACTGTCTCCGAGGCATCAGCAGAGGTTGTTGCTATTCAGACTGTTTTGTTACAGAACCGATTGGCACTGGATTATGTGCTGACATCCCAGAGGGATATGCACTACAGTTGGCTCCAAATGCTGTACATTTATTGTGGATGTTTTGGAGAATATAACTCGCTTGGTAAATCACATTAAAAAGTAGTGGAAACAATACAGGATGAGGGAAACCAATATCACGATTATAGCCCTCCACGTTGGCTGGGGCAATGGTTCAGGTCATGGAGTTCATACGTGATGTATGGATTGATTGTATTAATTGTAATTGCCATTGCTTGCTGTATTTGTATGACATTATTGATCTTCTGTTGTAAAATAGTAACAGCCCGGTGATATCAAATGCAAGTATATAGGCAGAGGGGCTTCTCCCAAAAGCTTTTGTAATAAACTTGCTGTACTTTGAGTCACTAGTCTCAGAAGTATGATTTACCAACAACAGAGACTTCTCTTCAGAGAAAGATTTTAGCTCCCAGGGAGCCTCTCTTTCCTCTCTAGATATTTAGAGGTGGCAGCCGTTATGTTGAGCTGTACTGAGCAGCCAAAAGGCAGTAGAGTTCTTCTCTTTTAAAGATATGACGACTTAATCAATGTTCCTACTCCAGGATTACTCCGATGTTGTCAACACTAGCAAATGCTAATTTGATAGGTTCCCGATTGCTGGATGTCTTCTTTGAACTGGTAGGCTGTCAAAATTCAGAAGTGTGCACAATATGTTAGCGAAGCAAAATTGATATTTTGTGTTGTTACAAAAGTTGCAATCTGTGTACTATTTCTTTTTTGCATTTTAAACATTCGAACATGCAGTACAAAACCAGTTTTTAAAAGGAACCAGACTTCTGAAAACCAACTTGACAACACCTCTCCCCTTAGTGATAAAATGGACAAGCATCATGGAATGATGACTTTATTTTTATTTTATTAAATTTGCGATAACACATCTGTGATAATATTTAGGCGACACACAATATTCACCATTTGTAAAATACGTGCTTCTAACATGAAACTCGAATGAAACAATCGGGTGTTTTGTCCTTTAATATATTCAGAAATTTCAAAGTATTGTGATTGACATACACGAGCATCTCCAATATATTGCCTGTAACTTAAATGTTAAAGTGCTGAAAGGTCTTTACTGAACGCGATAACTCATTTTCGGTGGTGGAATGTTTTGTCTGGTGGTTGTTATTTCTTTTGAACAGTAGCCAAAATCCCTTTCAAGTCCACCCTCACGCTGCTGTAATAACACCACTTCGTCCCCTACATCACTGGCATTGATGGCAGTTTTGCAGGGTTTCAGGATATCTGGCATGGCTAAAAATGGTTCAGTGGTTAATATGGTTATGTCTCTCTGGCATTGTTTTGTCCACCAATCTTTTTCGTTCTTTTTCAAAAAATCCGCCAAGGGTATTGCTATGCCACTGAAGTTGGATACAGATTTTATGTGAGGCCCACTCAGTCACAGAGGGCATATCACTTCGTTTCTCAATTATGTTCTTGGAAATTACTCGATGGCCTTCGTATTCATGTTCTCCAGTGTCATCCATCCATACCCAGTGTTGTATCCTAAGCGTCTCACTTCCTGAAAATTTTGTTTCTGCCAAGTTTATGACCAACTTTGCTTTTGATAGTCTCTCGAAGAGTTCTGCCAAATGCTTGGTATGATTTTTCAAAGAATGGTTAAATTTCAGCAAATCGTCAATGTAGATAGCACAGTTAGTCAATCCTGCCACATTTCTGTTCATAAGACTTTGAAAACTGATTGGTGCATTTTTTCATACCAAGGGGCATTATTTAATATTGATCATTTAGGGTGACAATAGCATATATTAACTTTGCTTTCTCTGGCCATGGCACTTGCCAGTAACTGCAAAATAAGTCCAACTTTATAATTCAATTTGCTTGTCCTACTTTTTCCTCACAAACCTGCAATCTTGGAGAGAAATCTGAGTCAAATATGGACACTGCATTAAACTTTCAATAATCAGCAAAGACAATCATAAAGATAATAAAGGGGATAGATAGGGTAAAGATAGAGAGCTTCTTTCTGCTTCGAAAGATTGGCAGGACTAGAGGGCACAGCCTCAAAATAAGAGGGGGGGGGGTGTGGAGGGAGCAGTTTAGATCGGAGTTGAGGAGGAATTTCTTCACTCAAAGGGTGGTGAATCTCTAGAATTCTTTGCCCGTTGAAGAAGTCGAAGCTACATCACTGAATGTATCTAAGTCACAGGTAGATAGGTTTCTGATAGACAAGGGAATTCAAAGTTATAGGGAGAAAGCGGGAAAGTGGAACTGATCCACTTCAGAACAGCCATGATTTTATTGAATGACGGGACAGGCTCGAAGGGCCAGATGGTCTACTTTTGCTCCTATTTCTTATGTTCTTATGTTACAAAGAATCGTGAGTACCGTCAGATTTCGGAACCAACATTCGGCAAACTCTACTCACTTTGACTTGGTCTATGATATTGCCATGCATCATCATCTTCACTTCCTTCGGAACCTGCACTGCTTTGATATAATTAAACAAGTAAGGCTGGTCTTTTATCGGAAGAACATTCCATATGTCAACCACATTACTGTAGAAATTGATTTACTTATTCTAGTTCACTTTTTTTGAAAAAGTGACGAAGGAGGTGGATGGGGGTAAGGCGGTTGATGTGGTATATATGGACTTTAGTAAGGCGTTTGATAAGGTGGCCCATGGAAGACTTCTGCAGAAAATGCAGATGTATGGGATAGAGGGTGATTTAGCTAATTGGGTTAGGAATTGGCTAGCAGATAGAAGACAGAGGGTGGTGGTTGATGGGAGATATTCATCTTGGAGTTCGGTGACAAGTGGTGTACCTCAGGGGTCTGTTTTGGGGCCCCTGCTGTTTGTAATTTTTATAAATGATCTGGATGAGGGTATTGAAGGATGGATTAGTAAATTTGCAGATGACACTAAAGTCGGTGGAGTGGTAGATAGTGAAGAGGGGTGTTATAGTTTGCAGAGAGACTTGGACAAGTTGCAGAGCTGGGCCGAGAGGTGGCAAATGGAGTTTAATGTGGAAAAGTGTGAGGTAATGCACTATGGCAGAAATAATAAATGTGTAGAGTATAGGGCTAATGGTAGGATTCTTAGTAGTCTTGATGAACAGAGGGATCTTGGTGTGTATGTGCATAGATCCCTGAAAGTAGGCAGTCAAGTCGAGAAGGTTGTTAAGAAGGCATATGGAGTCTTAGCTTTTATTGGTAGGGGGATTGAATTTCGGAGCCGCAACGTCATGTTGCAACTGTACAAAACTCTAGTGCGGCCGCACTTGGAGTATTGTGTGCAGTTCTGGTCCCCACATTATAAGAAAGATGTGGAGGCATTGGAGAGGGTACAGAGGAGGTTTACCAGGATGTTGCCTGGTATGGAGGGCAGGTCTTATGAAGAGAGGCTGAGGGATTTGAGGTTGTTTTCGTTAGAAAGGAGGCGGCTAAGAGGGGACCTAATCGAAACATATAAGATGATTAGAGGTTTAGATAGGGTGGACAGTGATAGCCTTTTTCCTAGGATGGAAAAAGCTAGCACGAGGGGACACAGCTTTAAATTAAGGGGTGATAGTTATAGGACGGATATCAGAGGTAGGTTCTTTACCCAAAGGGTGGTTCGGGAGTGGAATGCCCTGCCTGCAGCAGTTGTAGATGCGCCAAGTTTGGTGGCGTTTTAAGAGGTTAGTTGATAAGTATATGGAAGAGAAGGGAATGGTTTAGTTTGGAGGGGCATTGCTTTTTATATTGGTCGGCGCAACATCGAAGGCCGAAGGGCCTGTTCTTTGCTGTAATGTTCTATGTTCTATGTTCTATAAACATACCCTCATGGCATTGGAGCAAGCTTTTTCAATGCAGTGCTCTGTTCTTTGGACAGGTGACCCGCCACTCTATTCCAGTCTATAAAACTTCGTTATTAGTTTACTCATGGCTACATCAAAATCGACATCAACGGGATGTTATTCCTCGCACTGAATGACATTGGTATCAGATTCCTTACTCTGAGTGGCAGTAACTAATGTATTCTAATACAACTAATCTAACATAATACAGCTAATACAGAGCAGTTTATTGGCAAAGTGGTTAGCACGACTGCCTCCCAATTGCAGCGACCTGGGTTCGATTTCTATTTTGGGTCAGCGACTGTGTAGATTTTGCACATTATCACCGTATCTGCTTCGGTTTCCTCCAATAGTTCAAAGAAGTGTGGATTAGGTGGATAGTCCATGCTATATTTCCCCTTCGTGCCCCGGGCTGCCTAGGTTTGAAGGATTAGTGTGATAAGTATGCGAGATTACTGAGATAGGGCCTAGATGGGATTGTTGTTGGTGCAGACTCAGTGGGACGAATGGGCTCCTTCTGCACTTGGATCCTATGACTCTATGAATCTTTGTTACTTGTTTCTATAAATCATTTTCTCAGTTATAATACTGCTTCAGCATGTTAATACGACATAACTTTTTTGTTGCCACTTTTACCAGACAATTTAGCTGACTTTCCTTTTCTTTCGATCTAATATGGCCCACTAAACCTCACTTTGAAGGGATCTCTGATCACTGGGAATAACAAAAAAGACTTTTAGACTTCTTCCCTGTTTCTTACTTCGTTAAGTTCGGTGCCACTTTTGAACGTTGTTTACCTAATTCAATTACTTTGTTGAACTTCTCTTTCCTTTCAGATAGACAAGCCAACGATGAGATTTTTGAGCCCATTTGCGCACCTTATTTACTTACCAATGAGGATTTCTGTCAGCTTCTTACTGTAACATGTTTCTCTCAGCACTCCTGACATTTGTTCCTGTCTTCCTTTATGAAAACTGACGCAAAATACAAATTTAATTCACCAGCCTTTTCTTTTCTCCCTAGAATCATCAAAGTTTACAACATGGAAACAAGCCCTAACTTGTCCATGCCTCCCATTTTTTTAAACCCTTAAGCTAATCCCAATTACCCACATTTGGCCCATATTGCCTCCTTGCCCATGAAATTATCTAAATGAATTTTAAAAGACAAAAGTATATCCACCTATACTGCTACCTCTGGCAGCTTGTTCCAGACATTCACTGCCCACTGTGCAAAACAAATTGTCCTTCTGGACACTTTTGTATATCTCCCCTCTCAACTTAAACGTATGCCCTCTAGCTTTAGACTCCCCTATCTTTGAGAAAATATATTGACTACCTAGCTGACCTGCATCGCTCATTATTTTATAAACGTCTATAAAATCCTCAGCCTCCTATACTCCAGAGGAAAAAAGTACCCAGTCTATTCAACAATTTCTTATACTTCAATCCACCAAGTCCTGGTAGCATCATAGAAAATCTTTTTTTGCATTCTTTCTGGTTTAATAATATCCTTTCTGTAATAAAAAGTGTGACCAGAATTGCACACAGTTTTCAAAGTATGGCCTTACCAAATTCTCGTACAACTTCAACAAGACATTGCAACTCATGCATTCAATGTTTTGACTGGTGAAACCAAGCATGCCAAATGTCTATCACTCTGTCCTCCAATGACTCCACTTTCAAGGAGCTATGAACATGTAACTGTAGATCTGTAGATCTGTTGTTTTGTAACTGCCCTCAGCACACTACAATTGACGAAGTATTTACTGCTCTGGCTCAATCTACCAAAACGTGCCACCTTGCATTTGTCCACATTAAACTGCTATTCGTCAGCCCGCTGGACTAATTGATCGAGATCCCGTTACAGTTGGAGATAACTTTCTTCATTTTCCACTATGCCATCATCTTAGTATCTTCTGCAAACTTACTAACCTTGACTCATTCATTCTCATCTAAGTTATTAAAATAAATGAAAAATAACAGTGGGCACAGCACTGATCTCTGAGGCACACCATGGTTACAGGCCACCAGTTTGCAAAAAACACCCTGTGTAAAACTGGCTCCTGTCAACCAGCCAATTTTGTATCCATATAGACAGCGCACCTAGATCCCGTGAGATTTAACCTTACGCAACAACTCTTTTCATCAGCCTTGCTAAAGTCCAGGCAGCCAACATCAAATGCATTTCCCTCAGTTACATTCGTGGTTTCCCCTTCAAAAACGCATTCAAATTTGTGAGATCTGTTATGGATATTCCCGTTTCTTACTTTTTTTTGCAAATATTTTTCTCTTTGTGCATAAACATATGTACATAAAGAGATTGGTGCTGTCCTACTTTACAGATTTTAGCCTGCTCCCGATCCTCATGCCTACTTTTTTTTTAAAATTTACAATTTGAATGCTTCTTCGTTGAATCTGATGTTATCTTTAATTTTCCTTATAAACCATGGTTTGGCCACAATTCCCTTTCTATATTGCTCCAAATAATAACAAACAATTTGTTGAGTTCATCTATTTAACATAGAACATAGAACATAGAACAATACAGCACAGAACAGGCCCTTCGGCCCTCGATGTTGTGCCGACCAAAATAAAAAGCAATGCCCCTCCTAACTAAACCATTCCCTTCTCATCCATATACTTATCAACTAACCTCTTAAACGCCACCAAACTTGGCGCATCCACACCAGCTGCAGGCAGGGCATTCCACTCCCTAATCACTCTTTGAGTAAAGAACCTACCTCTGATATCCGTCCTATAACTCATACCCCTTAATTTAAAGTTGTGTCCCCTCGTGCTAGCTTTTTCCATCCTAGGAAAAAGGCTATCACTGTCCACCCTATCCAAACCTCTAATCATCTTATATGCTTCAATAAGATCCCCCTTAGCCGCCTCCTTTCTAACGAAAACAACCTCAAATCCTTCAACCTCTCTTCATAGGACCTGCCCTCCATACCAGGCAACATCATAGTAAACCTCCTCTGTACCCTCTCCAATGCCTCCACATCTTTCTTATAATGTGGCGACCAGAACTGCACACAATACTCCAAGTGCGGCCGCACTAGAGTTTTGTACAGATGCAACATGATGCTGCGGCTCCTAAATTCAATCCCCCTACCAATAAAAGCTAAGACTCCATAAGCCTTATTAACAACTTTATCCACTTGACTGCCTACTTTCAGGATCTATTGACACATACACCAAGATCCTTCTGTTCCTCCACACTATTAAGAGCCCTACCATTAGCCCTATACTCTACACATTTATTGTTCCTGCCAAAGTGCATTACCGCACACTTTTCCACATTAAACTCCATTTGCCACCTCTCGGCCCAGCTCTGCAACTTGTCCAAGTCACTCTGTAAACTAAAACACCCCTCTTCACTATCTACCACACCACCAACTTTAGTATCATCTGCAAATTTACTGATCCATCCCTCAATACCCTCATCCAGATCTTTAAATGTCTGCCATTGCCTTTTCTCTCTCTTTTCTTTCAGTAATACTTTCCAGTCCATCAAGACTATTGTTCGCCTCATTTTGTCACTGTTGTTTTTATTGAGATTCAGGAATCTGGTCTCAGAATCAACTCTCTTATTATTCATCTTAACAAATATTTCTACCACATTATGATCACTCATTCCCAGGGCCTCTCTGACAACTAAATCTCCAACAAGCGCTTTCTCATTGCATAATTCTCTTTGCCTCCCCCCTTGTTGATTCATCAACGTATTTCTCCGCAAAACCTTCTCGTATGCACTCCAGAAATTTGTCCTTTATTGTGCTGTGATTAGTTTGACCCTTCCAATCTATATCCAGGTTTAAGTAACTCATATTCAATGGTGTTCCTTCAATAAAGTATCCGATTTCATCTCTAATCTTTGTACTAGCACTACCATTACAGCTTGGTAGCCTGTATACCACCTCACCAATGTTTTAGTCCCTTGTTCTTTTTATATTCCACTTAATCAATGCTAATATATTTCCACCATACCGTATTGATATTATCTTTAAGCAACAATGCAACCCAGCATATTTTACTTTCTACCTGCCCTTCCTATTAAGTATAACATAAATTTAGTCACTCTAAAAACAAAATATAACCAGTGTTTTGGCTTACGTCGATTCTGTTCTCTGAAAGCTCTTTCTGATTTGGGAACCTTTTGGCACAAGCTACATATGTGACTAAAGAGAGATTTGCAGGGACGCTTCCAGCACCTATGTGAATGCCAGCTTTTCTGTCCTGCGTCATTCCTTTGTGTTTGTGTTGCAGATACTAAATGCAATCGTGTGACTTCCTCCACTATCGAAGAGTCAACTTCGTTTCTGTGGACTTTCAGTCACATATCTGCCACAAAGCATCAATTTTCCATGATCATCCGTGGATTTTTAGTGGCAATTGTTTTAATGAATCACTCACCCTGGAATACCAGTCCAAACCAATGTGTCACCACTTTCTTCTAAAGTATGCTTTAAAAAGTCGTTCCAAATTCACTCAAGAAACTCATCAGTGTGAATACTCTATGGCTTGACCAATTTGCACAATAACGCGATCCAAACTACCAGCGATAGGAATCGCATGCAAAAAGCTCCTCTAAAAAGTTTGTTGCCCTTGTTATTTTTCAACTCCATCGAAGTAGATTCCACATGTTCGTCTTCCAGTATAGGATTTTTCTTTGAAAATATGTTGATCCTGTCCCTTAGAATTGGTGTGGCGCAACAAGAAATACTTAGCTTCTTTTATTTGCTTATTCTTCCTAAATTCAGAAGGTCATGGAGAATGTTCAGTTATCGGATATTGTCATCCTACAGGTATAATATCGTACTAGCGTTAATCATACTTATTTTCTGTTATTTGTGAATGCAGATAATCTGTGTTGCTGTTTAATAGATAAGTTATTTGTTCTCGTTCTGAAACCAACTACAGAAGAATTTACGTTCAATATAGTGGTCTGCGGCATGTAATGGGACAGGGTTATTAAAAAAAACAATCGGAGAGAATGCTTAGTGAATAGAGAACAAAATATGGGTATTTTTTTCTTTGCACTCAGTTTGGAAGGGAGAAATTTCTGTCCATCTCTAGCATTTCAAAATTAAATGAGGGCAACTGTGAGGGCAGAGATCTAAATTCTCTGATGTGAAGTAGGGAACTAGGCTTGAGAAAAAGTAAAAGGTATTTAAGGGAATACGTGAGGGTTCACTGACAGATTTATCCCTACTATGAGGAGAAACAACCCAAGGGGTTTATCTAACATCCATAATTAAACAACAAGTTAAGGAATTTCCAGCGACAATGGACAAATACACATAACTACATATAGCTGGGTGTCAATTGTCATGATTTGTCGGAATATAAAGAATTAGAATTTGTTAACTCAAAGATTACTCGGACAAATGAATTATGTCACACGATGAAACTATCTGGAAGTTTAAAAAAAAGACTGCAGATGTATTTTAGACTATCGTGTGACCGTGACAAAAATGTTAAGTGATTTATTTTATTGTGTTTTCTGCATGTTTTAAAAGATGTTCTGGTCTCTTGTTTTGTTGACAACACCTTTGAACAAGTTTCCTTTAATTGGATGTGAAACAATATAATGGCTTATTATTAATCCTGGTCTACTGCAATGTCCTGGAACTTTACCACCTCTTCCAATTGTTGGACGGAACATGATTGTCAAGTTAAGTGGTGCCTTGGTTTCAGCTTCATTTTTGGATGGAAACTATTTGTACTGCAGACTGAAAGCAATGGTTTCTGTTTCTCCCTCTCTGCCACTGAAAAGTCTGCTGTCTGTCAGTTGCGCCTTGAAGCGAGACACACACAATGTGTCTGTCTCTCCCTATAAGTGTTCTGGAAGTTCCATGACTCCAAAGCCTAGTTGTAACCCAACACTTGAAAGGACAAATTCACAGCAGGTGTTAAAAACCTTCAAATTCAAGGATCATGGAAGCATACTTGCTTTTTGTACCGAAGCTACTTTTTTGGTGATGGTTATTTGCTTTGGAATATTACACTTAGCTGTAAGATATACACATTTCTGTATTTAGTAATAACTATGCTAGGTTTTATTTATATGCTATCTGCATTTTTAAATGAACTTCTATTTGTTGGAAGCTTCATTGTGAGTCGCTCGCATCATACCTGGAGTTTTACAGTATATACTCACCTGTGCTACAATGAAAAGTGCAAAACCTATGGTCTGGGTCAACTTTGTAAAACACTTTGCAGTTTCTTGTAAAACGAAACGAGTAGGTACAGTAACTGTTGGATTCCAGAAAATGAGCTACGGATTGTAACAAGGAACAAGAACATGACACACCAGATTTTAGCAAATTTTGCATTGCCTTTGCTACATAAAACATAAAAATCCCAATAATGGTTGTAAATTGGGAGGTGGAAATTCGACAGATATTCGTTGAAACGACAATCATTGAGTAAATCAGACCTTGAAGGATATCATCTTCGGATCTCAAGTAGCTGGTTAGTGAGACAATAGAAGCATCATTGTTAATCTTCCAAAATTCCCAAGATTGGATTCCGGTCCCATTACACTGATAAGAGGCAAATATAACCCCCATTTCAACGAGGGTGGGAGAGGTGGAGGGAGAGGAACCCAAGAATTTAAAGGCAAGTTAGCTTGAGGACTGCCAATGGAATGGTGTTCCAATCAATTATTCTGGAGGTTACGGCTCCGCACTAGAGAAAAGCAACAAAATTAAGAAAAGATGGTATGATTTTATGAACGGATATTCATGTTTAATCACTGCATCTTGGAGCCCTTTGAATGAATAACATGCGCAGTGAATAAAGGAGACCCAAAGACAAATAGAACTTCATTTGCATAAGGCTCTTCGTTGGGTGCCACAACAGGCATAGATGGAAAAAAAAATGTGTCCATAGCATTCAGGGCAACATATAAGACTGAATAGAAATTTGATTGAATGGTGGAATATTTTCATGCATAAATCGGGTCCTTTCTGGTCAGTAGTATCTGGCAAACAATTTATTGCATTTTCCTATACTGTTGTATTAAACTTTTACAATTGATGCCAATGAGGGCATATGAGGGCATTTAAGGTGTGGTAGCTAAATTTTCAGCAAATAAAACGAATATTGTGAAGAGGCTATAAAATGTGTTACTAACGGAGATAGATTGCTTTAGTTATTGGGCAGAAATCTTTAAGATACTGTATAATCTGGCAATCCGTGAAGTTATTCACTTTGACAGAAAGAATTAAAAAAAGGAAACAGTGAACGACTGCAGAAGGAAACTGCTGCCCTGTATATGTGTTACAAAAGCAAGCATAGAGCTACATCAAGCTGATAAGAAGGGACATGGAACGTGTTCCTTTATTACAAGAGGAATTCACCAAATTACAGAATTGTTATGATGCAGAAGGAGGCAATATGGCTCATCATTATGTACTGGCTCTTCAAAGGAGCATCATGACTCACTGCCATTTCCCTAACAATTCCCTTAGAACAGCATACCGTTGCTGTATAAATAATCCAACGTAATTTTGAATATAGTAGTTGAACATAGTTCCACAGAGCTTCTGAATTGTGCGTTTCAGACACAAATAGTTCTTTGTATGAAAAGCCTTATGTCACTTTTTTCTTTTTACAAATCACTTTAACTTCTTTCCTATTTTGCTTCATCCTTTTATAAGCAGAAAAAAAAAGTAATCCCAATCTGCTCTGATTTTGAATATCGCTATGGAATCTCTGCTTAACCTTCATACGGAGCAGAACAGTCGCAAACTCTGCAATCTGTCCTCAAGATCGAAGCTACTCATTTATTGAACCTTTTTAATGTAAATTAATGAATGGAACATTATCCGCAGAGTCTTAGCACGACCATATCTCTAACATTACAGAAAGTTTAGTTCCCAGTAATTCAGGAAAGATGTAAACACGTTGGCGGTGGTTCAGACGATGTTCTCTGGATTAACACCTGAAATGAGCGGGTTATTTCAGGTGGGAAGTTTGGACAGACTGGGCGTGATCCACCATGTTGAGAGAAGATTTATCAAATATATATCATAAATTGCCTCAACAATATGAATGGAAGAAGTAT
This sequence comes from Sphyrna mokarran, assembly GCA_024679065.1. Taxonomy (NCBI): domain Eukaryota; kingdom Metazoa; phylum Chordata; class Chondrichthyes; order Carcharhiniformes; family Carcharhinidae; genus Sphyrna; species Sphyrna mokarran. Next base: position 9,067,926 of record JAGIQG010000014.1, on the reverse strand, counting down.
GTTGCCTTATTCGGATGAGTCTATTTTATGACTGTGAGCCAAATTTATAGGAAAAAAATGATTTTTTTTCTTCTGTGAAGTTGTTTTGCAACATTGGAACTTTTGGCTTAAAGCACTACTACGGAACTGTCAACTGAATATTTTGAAGAGATATATAGATATCACATTGCTATGCAAGGATATCTTTTTTTTTCACTGTTAGGATGGAATGTGGAGTTCTGAAGATAATCAGATCAATTATCTTTTGAATGGTAGATTTGGTTAGGACAGAATGACTTAAATCTGGCCATTTCTTTTGATTGTATATTGATTTCTTTTGATTGTATATTGAATGTTGCATGCAATTGGGTAAGGTGTCACTTAGCAATGACATGATTTCATAGGCTCAGCTTTATTGCCTCTCAACTTCTTCTTGCCAGACTTCTAATTTTGCTTGCTACTTTTCTGCCCCCCTTTGCCAGGGTTATTTTCTTTCAGTTTGAACGCCGCTTCAGGTTCACATTTGTTTACAAATTAGTTCAACTCTTCCTTAGCAAATCTTCCTGCAAAGATATTAGTCCCAGACCTATTAACAAATAACCTGTTCACTGCATAGATTTTCCACCTGTTCCAGAATCAGGCTAAATGGATACAGACCACATCTTTAATCATTCATGTTCAATCACTTAATACAGTTTTTCCTGTGCTTACTGGTTAGTAACAGCTGGAATAATCCTGAGAATACTTCTGAGGTTTTTATTTTAATTTGCTTCATTACTCCCCAAAGACTCATTTCACGACTTCCTCAAATTTTATACCTATACCATTGATACCAAAATGGAATAAAAGACTGTCTTGTCCCCGCTTTCTTCCTTTCTCCAGATTGATCATCCGTAGCTATTCCCCATAACATCCTTCACCCTGGCACCACCTAGGCAGCAGTCTACCCCAAAGGTACAATTGCTGCCACAGAAACGGATGCCAGATCTCTTGGCTGTGGAATCAATAATGTTCTTCACGGTTTCATCTGTGTTGGAGACAAGGTGGTGCTACAGAGTCGGATCTGTGTGCATTTCTCAGGTAAATATTTACCCCAATCATTACTCAACATTCCACACTGATAAGAAAATACGATAGTTTGGAGCGTTTCAGTTTCTGCCTGGCTCTCTTACCTCCCTGACGCTCACTCATTCCATCTTCATTGGTGCACTCTAAACCTGTTGTATTAAGTGTATGCATACACTTAAATGTGCTTTACAAGCAATTAGTGGACTCTCAGATAAATATAATGATTCCAGCAACGTTCCAGCTACAAAGCCAAGAGTACAATGTTCTGCTGTTGGTGACAATTGCTACATCTGCTTTACCCAGGACACATAATGCGTCCACGACTTGGATCTGAAGTTCTGAATGAACAAAAAACTCTCTCTTTCTCTCTCTCTTGGTGCAGCTTTCTGACTTACTACCTGTCAAGGGAGTACTGCCTTTGATAATTTAATTCTATTCTGAATGTCTAATTTTCCATAAATGTACTTCAGGTTTTCTTTCAATTCTGTTTGAGAAAGCAGGGATAAAAGAACATCAAATAAGCCAATGGGAAAGAAGAGATAGGAGACTATGGGAATTTGGAATGGAGTGGAACTAGAGTGAAGAAATTGGAGGATGGTCCAAATGTCTGGTCAATAAGAGGGACAAGTGTGAAGATATGTTTTTGTACAAATCGGGGAGAAGATGAAAGGTTAATTATTTTTCCCAGAAAGTGTCAAAATCCTGTTGGATATGTGAATAAAGTTCTAAACTTCTGTTGTTTCACAGTGACTAGGTTATTATTTTTTATCACGGAAGTAATTGCATAATTGTGCAAAGGGGTATGTCAACATATCCTTCAGCTGCTTTCGGAAACTAGTCTGTGTCACGCCATAAATAATAGTATTTGTACAACAACTCAGGAGTTGAAGCATGAAGCCAACATCCAAAACAAAAGTATCTATCCAAAAAGACCGATACCCCCAAAAATACATCCGTCTCCATATGGAATAAAACATTAACGTTGACCATAACACAATGAAATTGGCCGAGATAACGAAGAGCAGAATTATTGATTTCCTTCGACTTTCCATTTCTGGGTCTCTGCGACTTTCACCATTGTTTTGAAGCCGGAGTCTCCTACGAGCTCTGCTAGTCAATATGATCTGACTCATGGTGGAAATATTGAGGAGCAGAATCAGGACAAATGGAACGCATGGATTTAAAATGTTGTGCAGGAACTCGATTGTAACCCATGTCTGAGAATATAGAATAAACATTGTGTATTCACAAAACCAGGGGACGTTGGTCAGCCAATATCCACCTTCTAACATGAAATACCAAAAAATGTTACTTAAGAAGTTTAACACAGCCACGATTCCCAGTACTATAGCTGCATTTTTCTCAGTGCAATATTTCTGTTTCAAATTTGGACAGCAAATTGCCACAAATCGATCGAAGGTGAAAGTGACAGTAAACCAGACAGAACAGTCTGTGGCTGCATAAAGTATGACGGCATGAATATTGCATACACGAATGGATCTCATGAAATAAAAAATGCCCTCATAAACAATTGGAATGTGCCTCAATATCAAGTCGAAGATAACGACCAGTAGATCTGCCACTGCCATGGACACCAGGTAACGAGTGACACATTTGGAAAGACCACATTTTTTGCGCAATAGTACCACAATCGTCAAAATATTAGCTGTGAGGAAGGAAAGAAACATTTCATCGTGGAATAGACTGGGGACATATTTTGGAGTTTCATTGATGACCTCTTTAAATTTTCACATGTTAGTCCCACCTTGCAGCTGAGAGCTACTGACATCCACAATTCTGCTGAACGCCCTCCGTCTCGGCTACAAAATGCTAATTACAGTAATCAATCAATGTACTTAGATTAGGAAACTACGACTTGGGAAAGAAAACACATTTTTTTTAATCATTAGAATCCTGGAAATGGAAAGCATCAATTCGTTACTCCATAACATCATGCTTACAATTTTTGAACGCCTGAAGGATGTCACCTCTTATCTTGAAGGCAAATGGAGAAGATAGATTTTTGGATGGCTGTATGGACTGTGGTTCAGTCTCTCTTTTCAAAGACAGGAGACAGCAGATAAGCTGTATTCATCCCCTTTAGTGACTGACCTGACATCTCAACATTTTTATTTGCTGGAGAAGGATGTGTTATCTCAAAGTCACACTTTCTTCAGTTAACTGAATTTCAGACATTTAGAAAATGTCAGATCTCGATTGTATCAATAATTTTCTTTCTATCAGTTGTAAAGTGACTTTTATCCCTTTGCTCATAAATGGTTTGCCTCTCCTTGTGACCATTCATCCTCAGAGAAAGGTTGCTCCTCTCTGTAACTATTTGTTGAACTTTTCTGTTTAATTAGGCTATGACAAGGGAAACGTTGGATGTCCCGCATTTCTACTTGAATAGCGGGAAATTTGAATAGATACCCCATATTTCTCACCATATATTCCAGCCAAAAACCCAAACAACTTTCTGCTGATGTCAAAATGTCCATTGTCGTATTGATTACTAACTTGATCTCCAATATGCATTACCCCATTCTGCTTCTTATCCCTTGCCCCAATTGCATGATGTTCACTGCCGCACAACTGTCAGTTTGCTATGACTGTGTAGTGCATACTACCTGGAAGTGTACTTTTTGTTTTTTGCCCAGACAACATGGTGCACCCTGCACAAGGCTTCACTCTGCTTTCTACTCCAGGCTATATGCTACGCCCTGCGCCAGAACTGCTTTTACATTCCGCTGGAAGTGCATGATGCCCACTGCGACATGGCTATCACTGCTGTCTCGCCCAGGCTACACGATGTGCCCTGTACAATGCCTGTGTCGTCGTTCTTGTACAGCGCACATATTGTTCTCCACGTTATAGAACAACAAGAACAAAGAGCAACACAGCACGGGAAAGAGGCCCTTCGGCCCAATGAGCCCACGCCGCTGTCCTAACGTCTTAATGACATATCCATGACTTTAGGCTATGCCTATTGTGGAAGATTCCCATATAGGGACCAATATAGGGACAATTTGTTACCCAATCAGCCTAAGAGCACATTTTTGGGATCTGGGAGGAAACCGGAGCACCCGGAGAAAACACACACAACCATGGGGAGAACGCACAAACTCGCGCACACACAGGCCCAAATCCATGTGTCTGCACAGCCACAGCGATAGTCTCTGAGCTGTCATGTTGCCCATCAGATGGTCCAGTTTGAGCATACAATAACGACGTGAAGCACAAGGGAACTCCTGAAGGAACCTCCAAGAGCAACCCTCGCACGACCTGCCTCATGCATGCCCCTTGTTGGATAACAAGCTGGACCGAATTGCCTGTGGAAACAAATAAGACATTATTAAACATGCAAAAAACTGAGACATGCCTGAGATGAAACTAAAAGATAGTCTAGTACTATTTTGTCGTCCCAAAGCTCCCGATATTTAGACAGTCCTGCGATATCCCTCTATCTGCAGACCGCTCATGTCGTTGTCCATGAGACCCTTAAACAACCCTAGCGTGCCTGCTCCCACCACCTTACTAGGCAGTGCATTCCACACCCCCACTACCCTTTGTGTGAAAAACTGCCCTCTAATATTCGTCTTATACATAGCCCCACTCACCCTGAGCCCGTAACCCCTCGTTCTATCCATTTCTAATGGTGGAAAAAGCTTACCACCATTTGCTCTATCTAAACCCCTCATAATCTTATATACGTCTAATAGATCCCCTCTCAGCCGACGTCTTTCAAGGGAAAACAACCCCAGTGTGTTCAATCTTTCCTCGTAAGACAGCCCTTCCATACCAGGCAGCATCCTGGTAAATCTCCTCTGCACTTTCTCCAAGGCCTCTACATTATGCCTGTTTTTTTGTTTGTGCCCCCATCACATCATCTGCACAGCCACAGAACTGTCTCTGTTTTCTAATCATCACTGCGTGGTATATACTGCTGTAGCACTATGATTTTAGGCTCTGTCTCCATGGCGGGCAGAACCCCGAAACTGTCATTTCTTTCTGTCCCCAAGAGTGCTTTACCATGTCTGCTGCTAATTTTGTATCAGATTATCTCTTGAACACTGCCCAGGGCAGTTTCATTTTTCTTGTCCTGATGCACACTCGCCAAAGTCTATAAATTAAGGCTCTGACAACATGATGCGCCATCCATGAAGTCTAACTCTTTTTTCTGGCCCGAACGGCATTATGTGCACTTCTCCAGGAATCTATCTAATATCAAGTCGGACAAGTTTTGCACAGTGGTCAAAGACAGTACCTGATTTATGGCTTCATTTGCATTTTGCACATGTTCCTAAGGATGTTTGCTCTCAGGGGACGGATACTTGGCGTTAGAAGCCCGGAGCTTTATTTGTATTCTATCTCAGACTTCATGTTATGCACTGCAACTGGACTGTCTTTGTTTTTTTTTGGTCCAGAATGTATGTTGTGTACCTCGCCAAGAAATTTTCTATCCTTGCCTTCGACTCGATACCCTCCGGCACCCTTTCGTAGCCGCCAGTGCTATGTTCGATTTGTCCTATGACTGCTTTTGTTTTCTGCATCAGAATATTGCCCAGCACTGTCTCTGCTTTTTAATTCTAGCTACATAGTGCGCTTTTCCCCATGAATGTGCTAGTGTCCTGGTGATGATACACTTTGCCCCAGGGCTGCTTTGGCGTTCTGGTCCAACTATATGTTGTGAATTGTCCAAAGACATTCTATGTTCGGAATCTGAGTCTAGATAGTGCGCTCTTCCAGATGCTGCCATGGATTCCTTGCTGCAACAAATGTTGTGCACTACCTTATACTACTTCTGCTTTCTTGATTTGACTTGAGTCCCTGAGTGATGAAGTGCCGAACAGTCTATGCCTGAGCAACTCAAGCATATGGCGGCATCTCCCCAGGATCTTTTCTACTGTACAGACCATTGTAACATTGGAGAATGGGGTTTTGGAAGTTAGCGATGGGGAACGTGATCCTATCATATATAATATCCAACAGCCTTCCTGTGTCGAATGTGTTGAGGAAACATTGTCGCTGCATTCTTTTCCTTCTGCAGAACAATTCTTCATATTTTGTGTCCCAGTTTACTCTTTAGATGATTCTGATTATATGAAAGATGCCACAGACCAACATAAAGAAGTATTTCTTCACCCAACATTTACGACATGGCTCACTCTGATGGAGTCAAGAATCAGAAGTGTTATTTGATCAAATCGATGATCTGAACCATGCTTCATCGTAGCGTTATTGCTAGAGATGTACTAGTCTTTTTTCACGCTGTCAGCTGGCGTTGGGAAGTGGGGGGAGAGGGAGAGGTGGCGTGGGGCATTTGAACCATGTATAGAAGGGACAACCTTCACCTCCAGGAAGCCACCTTCTGATTATCTGTTGATATCAGAAGATGTTTAGAAAAATAAACGAATTTTGAGAATGAAGATATCAAGGCTGTTACCGGAATGATTAACATTCATCAACGTAACAAACTGCGCGTCTTCCAATCCAAGCTCCATTTTAATAGTTTGAGATTTCTTTCATTTCTTGAGCAGCTCTCCATTAACACATGGAGTCAGCAGACGTATACATTTATGCATCCAGTTATCCTGGGAAAACCATGTTACTTATCATTCTGATTCACTCTTGCTGAATGAAAACAATGTATTCAGCTTGCGATATGTGTATTGCTTTTGTCAGATCGTGTAAACATTGATGAAGGCCATAATGGGAGGAAATGTCTTTATGACCTGATCCTGGCTGGAAGTTACAGAATTTTTTTTTTAAGTTCAAATAAACTGAGACAACAATTGACAATAGACTCAATACCGTGTTGAGAGATTTCAGATCTTGTTGAAGGAGGTAAAACAGCTTGTTGACCGCGTTCTTATTGAATTAGATACCTCAAAATTTATTACTTGATTAGCTTTATGTGTAAAGTTTTCTTGCGTTCTGGTGGATGCACCTGGTGGAGACGTACCTCTTCTCACAAAAATTCTACTCTTCGCAGCCTAAACACCATCTTGTTCATCGTGATACACACCCAGATGCACTGTAACCAAATAGCCAATATCTGTTCATACTTGGATTGTCAAATCCTCTGACTTCCCTCATTGTATGTTATATCTTACATTGTACGCCAACAAATGTTTTCATATTTTCCGAAATCTGTCACGACAGCAGCAGTGCGTCTATGGGTTGACATTCCAAGTGAGATGTACAAGAAGTCAAGAACACACCAAGCTAGATACTTTATATACACTCAATGATGAAAAATACCTGGGATCTGAAAATAAATGATTTGACCAATTGGAGATGTGAAGCCACACAAAACTATCAAATATAAGTGTATGAATAAGAAATTCCAGGTGTTGATGGATCAGTTGAAAGGCTTGGAAGTTTCACCGTTAGATCCTGCCTAACGGTACCAACCCAGACGGGAGAGAATAACTGCCCTTCATGGAAAGAAAAACGGGGGAAACGGAAAGAACCGGCATTGCAGCTCTCACTACTTGTTGTTTCCGATTTTTAATGCACCAGTAAAATGATGGGAGGGGACTATAAAAGTGAAAACCCGTCTCTGACAGACATTAGGAGGAGTGGGTGGGGGGGGGGCGTGCAGTGGTGATTTGGCTGTGGCTGGTGAAGGAGTTGATTTAATTTAAATATAATTGTCTTCTAATTGGAAATGGAGGACATCAGGCAATCAGCGGGACAAACACATTGATGGGTTTAACCACATGATTGAGGCAAACAACATTATGGTATTCCTGGAGATATGAGCCAGTGACCACAAGGTTGATGTTTGATATGAATTTGCTATGAGTTCAGGCATCTACATCAGTAAATGGATTAGATTTGAGCCTGCAACTTTACAACTGATAATTAATGCTCCATTTGGGCTGCATGATATCAGTAGTCGCGTGCTTCGGAGTCACATGGCTCTGGCAAACCGCAGAAAACAATAAATGACAGAAGAGGAACGCATTTCTTCATTTTTGGGAACAGGTTTGCCTGGAATTAAGAAAAACATAATCGAGACTGAAAATGATTTAATACAGGCAATGATATCCTGCAAGTTCTATCAAGTAGGATTGGGAACGAAAAGTGTACCAGATCTGACAGCAGAGTATAGGGATCGGTTCAGTTGTGATGTATCTGCACGAGTCTCAGATATTGGTAAAATGAAGCAATGGGAGTCAATAAAAAGGAACCCGTTTGTGTGAGTAGAAGTGATGTCAATTCTCTCTATGTTTTTCGTTCTGGAATAACAAGGAGTGTAATAAAATCAAACATGTACAACAGGCATAACAACTGAAGATATAAGCTTCCAGGAGCCCACCAGAAGAAAAGAGGAGACAGATAATTACCAAAAAAAAACTACCAGTTTGCAGTGTTTTGTGCAGTTAATAGCTGGATGCAGGATTTCAAATGAAGAAACAATGGCTGCAAACCGAGTAAACAGAAAGAACAAAAGTACATATAAACCTGTTTAATGACAAGAAAGAAATGTATAGAAAGAGACTTACCAGGGACACCAAAAATAGCGAGGATGGGATAGTAGAAGTATTGAATAATGGAAATTGCGTAGAAGATCCGATCAGCTAGTGTTATCTGCCAATTATCGACAGAAAGCATTTGGACAAAATATGATATACTCTTGTCGATTGTTGAAAAATTCAAAACAACAGTCCTGAGATCCCGATTCATTGCAATAGCATTCCAATCCGTTGTGCTCGCATTCCGACCCATTGCATTGACATTCAAATCTATTGTTCTCAGTTTTGGATCTTTCTCCTTCCAATTTTTATGTTAGCTGATTTGTGTTAATATCAGGAGTGGTGCTCCCGCTGGTTCGATGGAACAATACGTTGAAAGGAATTCCCTATTAATGGAAGAGTAAACTCCTCAACTAACACAATTAGGAGTCATGGGGAATCACATTAATTCCAATCAGTGAACAAACATTTTGAGTTAACCCCTTTCGATCTAAAATGAATTGCATCACAATAAATTAGATATTGGGATGGGATCATAAGAATTGGTGAGATCAAGAAGGTTGGAAAGAACTAATGCATTAACATTAATATTTCAATTGTCTTGGATGAATGATCGATGCCATCAGATAGGAAGGTTGTATAGTACTCAATATATATAAAATAGGTGAAGGCGATAAGACATCTTACATTCAGTATAGTGTCAGTCATGAAGAAATTTCGGAAGAATACAATCCTGCATGAAACATACAGTATTTAGATAAACGAGTTTATAAGTGGCTACTGGTATAGACATGCTAATGTTAAATAACATTGCACAAATTGAGTGGAAACATCTGTAGTTTTGGAGAGTGTTTTTGAGGCGAGTGTTTTTGAAGTTACTTCGAGCAACTTTCAAAACGTGTGAGGTAAATACATTTAAAAGAGTCATAATGAACACGTTAAAAGGGATAAAACAAACAGTCAAAGTATGACAAAAATAATGGATAAGAGAGAGAAAGCATAGATAAGTGATGAACGATGGTTATTCAGACTGCGTGCAAGTCACCCTAAAGTTAAAAATTGCATTGCAATTTACTCAGGCAGCAACTTCCAATTCTGCCACTGCTACAAACTTTACTGACAAGGCGACAAACAAAGGGGAATTGAATCTCCTTTAAATTCGGTTCACAACACCAGTCAGACTGGCTTTGAGATGTGTGGCTGGTCCTTTGTTGCCATTGCGTTAACACCTGGCACTCCCTAGGATGATCGGCCATTCTAAATTGTCCCTTAGTGTCCCGGGATGCATAAGGCAGGGGGATTAGAGGGTAAATATGTAGGGATATGGGGATAGAGCCTGGGTGGTATTGTGGTTGGTGCAGGTTCGATAGGCCAAATTACTTTTTTTTTCTCTGTACTGTAGTCTATAAGGATGTGAAGTGAGTTTGTTCTTCAAGCAACTGACAGAAAGAGAGAGGGTAGTGGGCTGAAACATTTTGCTGAGGGAGAGTTGAATGCAAAGCAGTTCGTTACAGAAGTAAGAAGTTTGCTCCACTCAGTGGAGATTTGAAGAGGGATTTCACTTTCAGAGATAATTTCAGATCGTAAAAAGTCTCACGACACCAGGTTAAAGTCTAACTTGCTCATTTGGCAGCACAAGCTTTCGAAACCTCGCTTCTTCATCAATTGAGTGAGGACTTGTGTTCACAAACAGGGCATACAGAGACATAAATTCAATTTACAAGATAATGGATGGAATGTGAGTCTTTACAGGTACTCAAGTCTTAAAGGTACAGGAGAGGGGGCCAGGCATAATTTAAAGAGGTGTGCAATGTCTCCCGGCAGTACAGTTACCGAAAGTTTGCAAGCTAGGCAAGTCGTGAGGGTTACAAATAGTGTGACATGAACCTGATAGTTGGCGGTTGCACCCACTCACACTGTCTGCACCTTTAAGACTTGATGATCTGCAAAGATTAACATTCCAACCATAATCTTGTAAATTGAGTTTGTGTATGTATATATGCCTGTTCGTAAACACAGATCCCCACTCACCTGAAAATCTCGGGTACATGTAATAGTTTCTATGACCCAAACGGCTTGCCTGGACATTGCAAAATCTCACGATCTGTCCTGGCTGGAGACAATACACACCTCTTTAAATTATGTTTGGCCGTATCTCCATTCACATTGTTTGTACGTTTAAGACTTGGTTATCTGTAAAGATTTGCATTCTATACATTATCTTGTAAATTGAGTTTATGTCTGTATGTGCCTTGTATGTGATCACAAGTTCTCACTACCGGATGAAGGAGAAGATTCTAAAAGTTTGTGCTACCAAATAAACCTATTGGACTTTAACCAGGCGTTGTGAGACTTATTACTGTGCTTACACCATTCCAAACCGGCATTTCCACATCATAATTTCAGATATCCATACAAAGCTAGGGCACGTGGAACTTCCGCAAATTGGACTGACTCTGCAGATTGGCACATAGTGCGGTGATATATAAGTTTGTAGGACTGGAGAAGTTTATTGAGATAGAGATGGGATGAGGACGTGAAAGCTCTTTAAAATAAATATGAATGATTTAAATATAAATGATTCTGGTCAGAAAACAGCGCAATTCAGAATATAAGAAGAATTATATTCTCGGCTACAGTAAGAGTTGATTCCATTGCAGCGATTTAAATCTGTATCATTTGGATTTTGAACTGTTTGCCAATGAATAGAGTTTTTTTTTTCAATCCATCTATTTGTGATTTTGAAATCCTCTACATTTTTTCTAATCTTTATTTTCTAGAAGAGGTCAGCTCTACCTCCTCTAATCTACGTTACTGAAGGCTCTAAGCAATGCATTATTTTTCCGAACTTTTTACTCCGTCTCTAATTTTCCATACCTGTTAGCAACTGTATTGGACGATTTGGACTGAAATAGTTTGATTTTAAATCTTTCTCTATCATTGCCAGTTTCTGGCGCACTTATTTTGTCTTTTCACATTTTTATTCGAAACATTCAAGATTCTTTTTCTGTCATCTCCTTCTTTTACGCAGCGTTACACGCTTTGACTTTTTTTCCCATCCAATATACTTGCATTTTCATATGTGACACTTTCTTCCGCTTCCAAAATTCTCTATCTCAACGTCAACGAATAGATTCGGCATGAACACTTACTATAAACTAGAATTCCAAAGTGAAATTGTCCGTGCTTCCACTTAGTCTGTTTCTCTACAGCCTCTATATAATTTCCCCTTAACTTTTGTGTTTGTTTGGATGACGCAAATCCTCTGCTTCAGAAGCGGTGTTCTTAACCTCAGAAGTTGAATCCCCACACTATAATCTGAAGAGACTCCTGCCATTCTGCTCATTTGCAAAAATATTGTCCACACCCCTTGCTCTGCAGAAAGGAAACTTATTCGTTCCTTCAATCTCAATCTCCGCCATATGCACCATTCCCAGCTGCCCCATTCTCAAAGTGTTAAACTTTATTCACAGATTTTTTCTTTTTTTGTGAAAACTAAGAGTCAACCTGATAGACGATTACCAAATCACGAGAGCAATCGGTAGAATGGATTGTCGGAGTCTCTTTTTTTTCGGGTTGAAATGTCAATTGCTACTGGACACAGTTTTATGACAACGGGGAAACTAAAAGAAATGCGAGAGTGCAAGTTTTTTAGAACACCGAGGATGGTAAGTGCCTGCATTACGCTGCAGGAGTGGGTGATGGAAGCAGCTACAATATCAACGGTCAAAAAACATGGAGATGAGTACGGTCAAAAAGCATGGAGATGGAGATTTTGTCATACTTTGACTGTTCGTTTTATCCCTTTTAACGTGTTCATTATGACTCTTTTAAATGTATTTACCTCACACGTTTTGAAAGTTGCTCGAAGTAACTTCAAAAACACTCGCCTCAAAAACACTCTCCAAAACTACAGATGTTTCCACTCAATTAACAGATGAGTACATGAAGAGGCAGGGAATAGAAGAGTACAGACCACATAGAGGCAATGAATCTTTAGTTTTGAATAACATCATGAGTCGGCACAAGCTTAATTGGACTTTTTCTTTCTTTTGTGCTTCTCTCTGTTCCTCTTCCATTTCAAAACAATAGACTCTTCAATCATACCCAACACATGTTTACTGCAAACCTCGACCCAAACTCCAGCCAACTAAACCCTCCTCTCGTTCCTTTCTATGAACCTGCAGGACGTGGAACACGTGTTCTTTCAGCTCAGCTCATTAGGTTGTCAGACCCAGAGGCAAGGGGCAATCCGACCCAGGAATCATGTCTCACGGTGAAATAATATAATTATTGATATGACTAATAGGGCCACACAGTGGCACAGTAATTAGCACAGCAGCCACCATGCACAAGGACATCGGTTTAATTGAGGCCTTGATTGACTGATTGTCTGGAGTTTGTCATTCTCTCCATGTTTGCATGTTTTCCTTTGGGGGCTTTGGTTTCCTCCCAAAAGCTAACGATGTGCAGGTTCAGTCGATTGCCCATGCTAAAGTACCCGTTATTGACTAAGTTGGATTGATTAGGCATAGGAAAGCGTGAGATGGTGTACCTGGGCAAATTTCTCGATGAGAAAATCGATGCGGATGCGGACACAATGCGCCGAATTACCTTGTTCTGTACTCTGTGGACTCTATGGCGCTATGAAATTGTCATTTTCGTGCAAGGACATCCTTGTCCCTCTGTATCACAGTATTCTGTTCAGTTTTCAGTATGAACAATGGTCTGCTTTTGTATCCTTACTAACCAAGTTGGCGACCTCAAATTTCCCACATCGTATGCAACATGTCCAAGCTTTGCCTCCTCGTTTAATCGATACAGGAATTTTGTGTAACCCTCATAACCATGTACTTTCATACCTATCTTGGAATTTTCAGAATAATTGAGTGCATTTAATTAATTCATATTTGTTACAAGTCAGTGAGCCAGAAGGATTCATTCCTGCGAATTCAATACTTACGTTATACCAACTTTAAAATAAACGGTTTATCCCAATTCTACGATTCCAATTTGTGAACTAATCCGATATCCATGCTAATCTATTAACACTGAGAGCTAAAACCTTTTATGTAGCACACTAACGAATTCGGTTTTGTTTTGTAGAATAAATGCATTACATCACTTGATGTCTATTATCTAAACTTCCTGCTAAATCCTTAGAACATTCTAGTGAATCCTTAAAACATAATGTCCTTTCGTGAAACCATATTTCCTTATCTCGATGGTGTTCTGATTTTCTAAAGTTCCTGCTACTCTTCCATTTAATGAATTCGGGTATTTATCCAATTACATATATGAGGCCAATTGTACTAGAATTTTCTGATTTTTTGTCTTCCTCATTTCATGAACAGACATATGATGGTGCCATTTTCCAAAACACTGAAATGTTCAGAATCTGCATTAGCTCAGAATCTCAGAAGTAATATCTACTTATGTTTGCACCCTCTCAATCGAAGGCCTCGGATGCATAAAATTGGATTATGTGGCCCTAGTATGTTTCAGGCCCTTTTCTCTCTTTTTTAATTTCCATCATCCATTTCACTCTTTGTGGTTGCGAAGCTGGTATGAAATACAAAGATAAACACATTTATGAGGAGTTTACGCGTATGTGAGACGCTTGTGTGATAGTTATATTTTGAGATTTCAGTTATTTGATTACACATGAGTGCTAATATTAATTTAAAGGGCAGAGGCGGGCAAGAGTTTCCAGAGTGCGTTCAGGGTAATTTTACAGCAATAAGCTTATCATCTAAAGATAAATTTGAGAGATAACAATGTTGTGTCATGAGGTTTATGTTAACAATTCAGAAGGACTAAGGATCATTTCGATCGTGATTAATTAACTTCAGCGATAGAATAAGAGTACATTTCACCCAGAACAACTGCAAAAAGTGGAAGATATTGTCTGAATAACTGGTGGTGTTAAGAGAGATATTTCCTTTGCAAATTTGATTAATCCTGTCAATATGCATATTTAAATCACTCGCGATTACTGCTGCACTATTCTCAGAGACATTCATTTTATTTGTTATTTTATACCATACCTATTTTGAAATTAAAGGTCAGGACCCTCAAATTATTCCTACCAGGATATGCTTTCCTTTGTTGTTTCTTATTTCAAACTGATCGAAGCAATATTTTTTGTCCTTCATGCCTATAGCTTTATATTTTCTAACCAGTAAAGTAACCCCACCTCCTGTTCTACCACTTGTATCATTTTAGAATGCTGAGTAGCTTTGGGCATTCAACTTCGAATCCTTGTCCTCCTGTTACTATTGAATTAACATGAGAACAAGGCATGGGAGTCATTATTGTTGCAGAATAATTATATCAGTTTTGTTTGCTATTTAATATTATCTCCAATTATGAATAAGCATTGCATATAATGACGCTTGCTCAGTAAATGAAACAAGTGTTGATTCAATTTAGTCTCAGCGTCTAGTCTGTTCAATCCACAGGGAATTTATCCCCTTGTCACAAGGTATTTGTTCTAAGATAAGAACAACACATTTTTGAACATTTTTTCAACATCAGTATCTCCGCGGAGATATCGGGGACGCATAAAGGTTAATGCAGAGGGACGTATCGCATCAGATTTTAATTCAGAGGAATAACTTGCGAAACGAAGGAAGAAAGCCATTCCACACAGAAAATGCATCGACCAATGCAATGGGTCAGGAAAATATTCTATCTAATTCTTGCCTTAGTTGGTGTTCCTGGTAAGTAGCTAAAATAAATTGTGTAGTGTACATAAGCTTGTTTCTGTTATGATTTTTTTTCTTATAATGTTGCATTATATTGAATTGGCATAATCATTTGGATTCTAATGAAACAAAGAATTTGGAGCAAATGAATTTCCTGAATTATTCTTGCTGTCATATTATTTAGCACGAATTATTTCTTGCTCACCCATAGCAATAATTTGTTGGAGTTGACATAAGTTATACTGAATACGTTGACCAATTGGAATATAGCATCTGACTTCAGTATTGAAAAGAAATAGTTTATTTTTAATCAAAATAAAATAACCTTGTGCTTAGGTTAGTAACTGGATTATAGACAAAAAAAATATAAATGCACAGTACAATTCAGTCAAGGAAGAAACGTAACTCATACTACGGAAAGTCAATGGCCACATTGTCTTGTAAAGATTGATCTTGTTCCCCAAGTGTAGTCCCTGATAATCATTAGGTCCTGGTTTTTAAGAGGTTATCTGTGTTTTAAAGTATTTTTAAGAGGTTATCTGTACGAATGGTATGAAATAAACCATGATATCAATGACCATGTAATACTCAAGTTTCAGATCCTAAAACGTGCAAACTGGCCCCAACTGCTTTACTTCAATCTTTGTTTTGGCCTCAGACTATCTCTATTACAGCTGGTCTAATCTCCATTCCTTCCTCTCCATGGTGAAAACTCACTATGTGAACATTTCTAACATTTCATAAACATTTTAAATACATTCCGTCTACGTATGTAACTATAGGTGAGAAAGATGTGAAGGCTTTGGAAAGTGTATAGAGGAAATTCAGAAGAGTGATTCCAGTGAGTGAACGAACTGTAGCTATGTGGATGGATTGGAGAGAGTAAGTCTATCTTCCGTGGAGAAAATAAGGCTGAAGTGCCACTTGATGTGGGTGTTCAAGATCTTGAGGGCCACAGATAGACTAAATAATGAGAAGCTGCTCCCAATCAAGAGAGAATCAAGAACTAGAGAAGAGATGCAGCAACATAATGGATACAACGTTTGGGAGTAAATGTGAGTTTATTTCATCCAGACTGTTGTTGGAATCTGGATTGAATTTCCACAAAAAAGAGATGATGGAATATCCTTTCAAGGCATTGAAAGGAAATCGGCATGCAAACTACAATTAATAATGTGTAATGTTACGTGGATAGGTCATGGTTGTGGTAATAGGTTGAATGTTTTTTTTCAGAGAGCCAGTTTCAATATAATGTGCCGAAGGTCTCCTCCACTTTAAGTACTCTTAGATTCTATGCAGTAGCAATTGCATCTTTACACCACTCATGGAAAAAAAAAATGCTTGTTTTGTTTGGATTCATGAATGCTTTCACCTAGTTTTGATGAAACCGAGGTTTGCACAGCGTCGTAAGTGGAACAGGCATCTTATCCACATTCAAAATCTCACACCACTCGAAAAATTGAAATTCTTCTATTGCGTAAATGCTTATCCTTCTCGTCTCTATGTAGTAGAAACATGCTATTTTTAGTTAATACACACCTCCACAGTTTTGGTGTAGCTTCCGTAATAATACACCTGCGCAAAAACAACTTTTATTTCAGCTGAAGATTGCAAGACAAACAGCAGGCAAAGGGCGTCTCACCAAAAATAACACAACTTTTCTTAATTTAATAATCTCTATGTAGAAAATAATGCTGTAATTTGATCATGCTTGAATATTCACATCGTTATTCTTCTGAATGCAAATCACTGAAACATCAATAGCTCTGTTCTATAATCCAGGGAATGGCCCGAGACGAATAATGCTCTCTGTTTGAGGGAGTGTTTTGAGTTTGCAAGGGGACCTGGAAAAGTGTTATTGCTGCTAAAAATGCATGTTATGTGTAGAAAGGGACTTGTGTAAAAATGCTTCTTGGTAGCTTATAATATGTGTTCTTCCTATTGTTTGCAGTGAACTCAGTGGCAATTGTCATTCTGTCCAAAGGAAAATGCGGCCTTTCCAGTTGCACCACGTACTATCTGATGGGAATGAACATAGCGGATCTACTGGTCATTATTACTGAGGTCGTTCTCAACCGAATCAATGATTATTATTTCCCACTGAATTTCCTCAAAATTACGCCTGTATGTAGTGTTCGTTATGTCTTGCTCCGTGCAGCCACAGACTGTTCTGTCTGGTTCACCGTCGCTTTCACTTTTGATAGATTTGTTGCCATTTGTTGCCAAAGGCTAACATCAAAATATTGCACCAAGAAAACTGCGTCCATAGTTCTAGGGACAACCAGTACTTTGTTCTGCTTAAAAAATATCCCCATCTATTTTCGATTTAAACCTAGAAGGATTGTTGATAATATACCATGGCGCTGTTCCAATAAGCAAAGCTATTTCACTGACCCTAGATGGATTGGATTTAGAAAATTTGAAAAGATTATAACACCGTTGATACCATTCGGGTTAATTCTGTTGCTCAACGCTCTGACAGTCAGACACATTTTAGTGGCCAGTCGAGTCCGAGAGGGACTGAGGGGTCAGAAAAAGACAGATAATTGCAATGATCCAGAGATGGAGAACAGAAGGAAATCTATAGTTTTACTATTCACAATATCCGGCAGCTTTATATTTCTGTGGTTGATGTACGTTTTATATTTCTTTGATGTTGCAGATGGCTTAGATGATAGTTCATTTGATATATTTGAAAACATGGCATATATGCTGCGCAATTTAAGTTGCTGCACAAACACATTTATTTATGTAGCAACACAGTCGAAATTCAGAGAGCAGTTCAAGGAAGCAGTGAAATATCCTGCTACATCAATTATTAAATTGATTAGTAAAAAGAAACAATGAAAGCAGTTCACTGACATAGCGTTATGCTGCAATCGTTGGTCTTCAGAGAACAGGAAGTATTTGGAAGAGCAGAAACCTGAAAACACTATTAACGATGGGCCAGGAGGCAATAGAGGCAGGATGTGAAACAAAATAGCAGCAGGTAAATCATACAGAATAAGTTCATGACCCAGGAGAAACAGCAGCCAATTCAAGGACTGGAGAGAGAGAAAAAAAAATAAGTGAAAAAGAATACAGACGAAACAAACGATAATGGAACGGATAATAAACGAATTGATGAGCGCACGGGAATAGTTTGGGTGATATGTAGCAACTATGCAGGTGGAATTAGGCATAACAAAGTAACGCAGCAAAACGGCTATTGTTGGCATGCAAATTATTAGAAGGAAATAACGGGAGGTCTGTCTGCCTGGCTGTCTGTCTCTCTATCATTCATCTCTCCATCCATCACCCGGCTGTCTGTCCGTCCATCTGGCCGTCCGTCCGTCTGGTTATCTATCTATTTATATGTCTACCTGTCTACCTGTCAACCTTACTGTCTGACAGCCTGCCTACTTGAATGCCAGTCTGTCTACCTTTTTGTTTATCTGTCTCTCTATCCGTTCCTCTGCCTATCTGTCTGTCTTCCCATAATTGTACCTATTATTCTGTCTCTCTTTTTCTCTCTTTCTCTCTTTGTTTCTGGACCACACGCTTATAGATCAAAAGAGAACATATCAAAGCTCACACATTCTTAAAACCATCAAAACCATTAAAACAATTGCCATGGAGTAAAAGCATTTAGGAACACACTGAACTCAAATAGACAATCAGTCGTACTTTGCCCTCCCTAACTGTTTCTGCTTCTCTTGTCTCGTGTTCTCTTTTGCTATGAGATTTCGATGGAACAAATGCAGGGGACACTTCGACCTTCCACCTAGCAGTAGTTCCGCTGGAGCTAACCCAGTTTTCAATTGTAATGTGAAAGAATACGTGAATAAAAATCTTCTGATCTTTGTACTCAAGGAATCACCTACCACTTTTTCTTTCAATCTCTACTCCAGAGCTCTGCCAAATCTGTGAAATCACATGAAATGGGTATATGCCAGTGTTTTGCACAAATTATTAAAAAAAAACATTGTGTACGTCGTTCCATTATCCGAAACAGATGTATCATGTAGATCGTGAGTTGCTAATATTTGATGTAGTTTCTCACTTTAACAGTAGTTGTAATATTAACTATGAATACTGTTCCCAAATAAGGTCGAAACGACCATCCGTGAGCCCCACAGTATACATACATCCTGCATACATAACCAATCCCAATTCAGCATACTCTATGATAATTGCCTATCTATGCAACACAAATCGATTAACTTCTGACAGAATAGGATCTCTGTCTGTGAACTGTTCAATGTGTTTCGAAGATTGGAAAAAAAAAGTTTCCAGTTAAAAAAATACCATGGGAACACACAATGCCTTGAATGGCAAATCCAAGAAAGAGAGATGACTCAACACATTCACAGTCTCGTTGCTTTCCCATGTTCTGTGCGCAACGACTTGGCAATCAAGTCGATAAGGTTGTTAAGAAGGCATACGAAGTCTTAGCTTTTATTGGTAGGGGGATTGAATTTCGGAGCCGCAACATCATGTTGCAACTGTACAAAACAATAGTACGGCCGCACTTGGATTTTTGTGTACAGTTCTAGTCCCCGCATTATAAGAAAGATGTGGAGGCATTGGAGAGGGTACAGAGGAGGTTTACCAGGATTTGCCTGGTATGGAGGCAGGTCTTATGAAGAGAGGCTGAGGATTTGAGTTGTTTTCGTTAGAAAAAGGCGGCTAAGAGGAGACCTTATTGAAACATATAAGATGATTAGAGGTTTAGATAGGGTGGACAGTGATAGCCTTTTTCCTAGGATGGAGAAAGCTAGCACGAGGGGACATAGCTTTAAATTAAGGGGTGGTGGTTTAGGACAGATTCAGAGGTAGGTTCTTTACCCAGAGGGTGGTAAGGGTATGGAATGCCTTGCCTCGTCAGTTGTAGATGCGCCAAGTTTGGTGGCGTTTAAGAGGTTAGTAGATAAGTTTATGGATGAAAGGGGAATGGTTTAGTTAGAGGGTCACTGCTTGTTCCTAATTGGTCGGCGCAACATCGAAGGCCGAAGGGCCTGTTCTGCGCTGTAATGTTCTATGTTCTATGTTCAATATCGCCCTGATTAACTGGCAATGGGAAGAATGCATTTGGACTCACATAAATGACTTCCCAATGACTTTTGATCTGTTGACAGGGTGAAAGAATGACTATAGGGGTCCGAATAGATTCTACCGCAAACGAAGTCTGCTGAAGTAGTGTGGGCTGAGATTAGAAACAAGAAAGGAGAGGTCACACTGTTGGGAGTTTTTTATAGGCCTCCAAAAAGTTCCAGAGAAGTAGAGGAAGGGATTGCAAAGTTGATCCTGGATAGGTGTGAAAGTAACAGGGTAGTTGTTATGGAGGACTTTAACTTTACTAATATCGATTGGAACATCTATAGTTCAAGTTCGTTAGAGTTTTTGTTCAATGTGTGCAGGAAGGTTTCATGACTCAGTATGTAGATAGGCCAACAAGAGGCGAGGCTATATTGGATTTTTTACTGGGTAATGAACCAGACCAGGTGTTAGACTTGGAGGTGGGTGTGCACTTTGGTGATAGTGACCACAATTCGGTTACGTTTACCTTAGTGATGGAAAGGGATGGGCACGTACCGAATAACAGTAGTTATAGCTGGGGGAAAGGTAATTATGAGGCTATTAGGAGAGATTTAGGATGCATAGGGTGGAGCAGGAAATTGCAGGGGCTGGGGACATCTGAAATGTGGAGCATATTTAAGGAACAGCTTCTGCAAGTCCTTAATGAATATGTACCTGCCAGGCAGGGAGGAAGTGGTCGAGTGAGGGAACCTTGGTGTACTAGGGAAGTTGAATCTCTGGTGAAGAGGAAGAAGGAGGCTTATATAATGATGAGACGTGAAGGCTCAGTTAGGGCAATGGAGAGCTATAAATCAGCCAGGAAGGAGCTAAAGAGGGAGTTGAGAAGAGCTAGAAGAGGACACGAGAAGACTTTGGCTGATAGGATTAAGGAGAATCCTAAAGCTTTTTACAGGTATATAAATAATAAAAGATTGGTTAGGGCAAGATTAGGGCCAGTCAGAGATAGCAGTGGGAAGTTGTGTGTGGAGCCTGAGGAGATAGGAGAGACACTGAATGAATATTTTTCGTCATTCACGCAGGAGAAAGTACAATGTTGTCGTGGAGAATACTGCGATACCAGGTTGTAGACTGGGTAGGATTGAGGTTCATAAGGAGGAGGTGTTAGCGAATCTTGAGGGCTTAAAACTGATAAGCCCCTGGGCCAGATGGGATTTACCCTAGGATTCTCTGGGAGGCTAGAGAGGAGATTGCAGAGCCTTTGGCTCTGTCGTCGTTAGCTACAGGTATAGTGCCGGAAGACTGGAGGATACGCAAATGTTGTCCCTTTGTTCAAAAAGGGGAATAGGGACCATTCTGGAAATTATAGACCGGTGAGCCTTACTTCTGTTGTGGGCAAAGTATTGGAAAGAATTATAAGGGATAGGATTTATAATCATCTAGAGAGAAATAAATTGATTAGGGATAGTCAGCATGGTTTTGTGAAGGGTAGGTCGTGCCTCACTAACCTTATTGAGTTTTTTGAAAAAGTGACCAAAGAGGTAGATAAGGGTAAGGCAGTTGATGTAGTATATATGGACTTTAGCAAAGCGTTCGATAAGGTTCCCCATGGTAGGCTACTGCAGAAAATGCAGATGCATGGGATTGAAGGTGATTTAGCAGATTGGATTAGGAATTGGCTAGCTGATAGAAGACAGAGGGTGGTGGTTGATGGGAAATATTCAACCTGGAGTTCAGTTACAAGTGGTGTACCTCAAGGATCTGTTTTAGGGCCACTGCTGTTTGTCATTTTTATAAATGACCTAGATGAGGGTGAAGAGATGGATTAGTAAATTTGCTGATGACACCAAAGTCGGTGGAGTTGTAGATAGCGAGGATGGATGTTACAGTTTGCAGAGGGACATAGACAAGTTGCAGAGCTGGACCGAGAGGTGGCAAATGGAGTTCAATACGGAAAAGTGTGAGGTGATTCACTTTGGCAGGAATAACAAATATGAAATATAGGGCTAATGGAAGGACTCTTAATAGTGTTGACGAACAGAGGGATCTTGGTGTACAAGTACATAGATCCCTGAAAGTAGGCACCCAAGTCGATAAAGTTGTTAAGAAGGCATACGGAGTCTTAGCTTTTATTGGTAGAGGGATTGAATTTAGGAGCCGCAACGTCATGTTACAACTGTACAAAACTCTCGTGCAGCCGCACTTGGAGTATTGCGTACAGTTCTGGTCCCCACATTATAAGAAAGATGTGGAAGCATTGGAAAGGTGCAGAGGAGGTTTACCAGGATGTTGCCTGGTATGGAGGGCAGGCCTTATGAGGAAAGGCTGAGGGACCTGAGGTTGTTTTCATTAGAAAGAAGAAGGTTAAGAGGAGACCTAATCGAAACATATAAGATGATCAAGGGATTAGATAGGGTGGACAGTGATAGCCTTTTTCCTAGGATGGAGAAAGCCAACACGAGGGGACATAACTTTAAATTAAGAGGTGATAGTTATAGGACGGATATCAGACAGGTTCTTTACACAGAGGTGGTTAGGGAGTGGAATGCCCTGCCTGCAGCAGTTGTAGATTCGCCAACTTTGGTGGCATTCAAAAGTTCAGTTGATAAGCATATGGAAAATAAAGGAATAGTTTAGTTTAGAGGGTCCACTGGCTGGCGCAACATCGAAAGCCAAAGGGCCTGTTCTGCGATGTAATGTTCTATGTTCTATGTTCTTTGTTCTAAGTTAGATTTTTTTTGCCCTCGTGTGAATATCCCTTATCAGCTATTTTTTTCAGAAAACCAATGGACCTTTCGGACCTGCCCTCCCTTAAATGAAAATAAATCTGCCCGACACAGTGGCGCAATTCGTCATAACACGGGATATGTTCAAAATGCACTAGCAGATACGTTGGTTCCGATAAGTTATTCGCATTCTTGTACTGCTTCCATTCTGCACACATTACATAATTGCATTATCTAGGGATAATTGAATGTGAGATCTGAAACTCATTTTAAAAATCTCCAGCGTCTCACTGAAGGAAGATCCCAAGTCATATATTATCTTTGCATTTCCACTGAGTGATGTCTGTAGTATCATGAGCAATTGGAGCAGTCAGGTCATAGAGTTCTCAAACATTCAAGAACTTCCTGTCTAAATTTTTCGCCTCAATAATTGTCAATTCTCACTGACACATAGATAAAGAGTTCCCAGTAACGCTGCAGAAAAAAAAAATGGATCCGATTCCAAATGTTCTTTTGTTAGATGACGCCGAGTTAGTGAGTGAATGTGTTTGTGTAATGAAACGAAAAGTGACCCTGAATTAGAATCTGAGTGCTACCTCGTGCTGTTTCTCTCCGACATGCTTCAAATTCCTTGTCCAACCCTATGTTCCTCTGTGTCCTCTTTATCAACACGAAAATTGATTTAAATCAATCATCCAACATGAGGAAATACTTTGTCAAAAGACAAATGGCGTTGCAGAGGACAAAGACAAAAAAAATGAAATATTGGTAAGGAGTCAGAATGTTTAGTTCAAACACGTTTTATACAGCTCCAACATGACTGCCAGCTAAAAGCAATTACAACTGGAGTACGAGGTTTTTTGGATAAAATACAAGTACCAAGGTTATCTTGGCTGGTTAAGAACGTGCAAGCTTTATTGACAAGTGCAGGGAACGAACCAGCGACTTTAGCATTATTAGCAGCACAATCTAACCACGTGACATCCAGAGCAACGAGTGGAATAGACTATCGTGGGGAAACGACAAATCTGTTTCTGTCCTACGCCGTGGAAATTGGAATATTGTGATTTCTTCATGAAAGGATAGGTTATATATGCGTTCTTCAATGTAGGAACAGTGAAATAACTCGTCGAGATCGGTGACCTTTCATCAAACTTGATTTATTTAGCCAGTAAACAGCACTCATACATCCTCTTGCGGAGTATTAACTCCTACACTCTTTCACTTCGCATTAAGCACACATGCAGCGCTCCCTGATTAGACACGCAATTACTGCGTACTCCAACAAATCATCATTGTGGGTCTCCTTAAAATGATTACAGACTACAGTTGAGTTTCAACTGGTATTGAGAGAAAAACTTGGTGCACAGTGTGGGTGTTGGGGGCGCGGTGGGAGGGAGAGAGAGGAGGAGGGGGAATAGTAATGAGGCGAAAGAGCGAGGATAATGGTCTTGTTGCCAAAATGTTACAAATTAGCGCAGAGACTAGCAAATGTACGTGGTCCATTTCAAAATGCTGGTTTGACGTTCAGTGCTGAGATGTTCAAATGGCAAGCAGTTGTTACAGAGATCAAAACGTCAGACTTGCCTTGGTAATTAGTATGCAGGTGTTTGTTTTTGTTTTGGCCTATGAGTTTAAAGAAAACACTCAGCTAATATGACCGTATCAAATTTGAACTTTACTGTTTTTGCCACACTCAGATTAACCCGATTATAGGGAATGGATAGATCATCATGTATATAACCAGGAATTCAACTGCCTTCAGTGAATTTAGTTCTGTTACTGAATTCAATTGAGTTCAACGGAGAACCAGCACAAAACGGCTATCGCTAGAGCGGACCTCCATTCTGCTAGAAGAGCTATCTCTGAGGACAATTTCCCATCTTTCTTACAACAGGACATCAAGACAAAACGATCTTACAGACAAATAAATCACTAGACAAAATCCTAAATCTTCCGAAAGTTACTAGACGTAATTGTATGCAGTTCTGAGACTGGCGAACATCCTGCTGTGACTGTTTTGATATTAAATTGTCCTTGTGTTCATTTCAAAAGCTTTTCAGTCGACAATTCCTTTAATTAAGTTGCTACTTGCTTAAAGTTGCTGTTGGTTAAATAAAACAACTTGCTAATTGTTCAATAAAAGCGAGTGGCATGTCTTTCTGTTAATTAATCTCTGAATATTACAGTATAATAGTTAACACTTTCTCAGACACTGTTACCAGAAAAGAAAGTGATGGAAAGGGGACAACCTCTGCATCGTATCAGATTACGGGCTCCAGATCCGGGATTTGAACAGGCGAGTTCCGTGATCTGAAGGGTCTTAAACCTTCAAATCAACCCAAAGTGAAGATTCTAAACAGTCTTCACTAAAAAAAAACTGAGTGAGGAATTAGTTCTGCACATTCTTAAGGAGATTCTGAGGTTCGCAGATGCTTCGCAAGTTTGCCAATAAACCTTTGGGAAAGACAAGGATGGCAATTATAGAATTCGAATTAGATTAAAATTGACATCATTCAGGGATGGTAAAAACGTTCAGATTGCACCGCAGTTATTCAAGCAATGAAATCGAGCAGATAAATCGTGGTGTAGTCGGGTTAGAAAAAAAATGCAAATGAAAGTAAAGAAAACAAAGGTTAGAAACTGAAATCAAAGAGCCAGAGTGAGAAAGAAAAGAAAGGGAACATGAGGGAGAAGAAAGAGAAAGGAGAAAAGAGAAAAAAATGCTAAAGAGAACATGAAAGAGAGTAGAAGACACTAGCAGGAAAAAGGTAAAATGGGGAGAAGAGAGAGAAAAGGAAAGAGGGAGGAAGGACCTGGCCATAAAAGGGAGAACGTAAGTTAGGAATGGGAAAGTTGGGCATTCAAGAAAAATGTTTTCAACCGACAGGAGAGAGCTCAAGATAGAAGTTATGATCAGCGGACTCCTCATGGACAACCACCTGGTAAGAAGCTATACGAGCATGACTATGCATTACGAAAATTTGACCAGAAGGACGCAAAAGCCTTTTTTATCTGCTTTGAGAAATTTGCTAGATAGAAAAGTGGCCAGAGGAGGTGTGGTCATTGCCCCTTCCGAACAAGTCGTTAGGCAGGGCTACTGAGGTGTTTGCAGCTATGTCTGAGGAGGTGTCAAGGAAATATGAAGATGAAAAAAAAGTTGTTTTGAGTGCTTAAGAATTGGTAGGAGAAGCATATAGGCAACATTTCAGAAATGTGAGGAAGAAACCAGGACAGGCATCTATCGAGTTTGAAATAATTAAGCAGAACAACTTCATAGATGGGTGAGAACTTTAACGATGGAAAAGATAAATGAGTCCTTTGGAGAGTATGTTTTGCTTGAGGAGTTTAAAAGCTCACATTCAGGAGTAGTAACTCATGTTGAGAACAGAAAATGAAGGCAGGGAAAAAAAAGCTGCAGAGATAACCAATAAATATGCATTAGTTCATAAACTGAATTAAATGGATTCTGGAATCCATCCCTGTGCCTCTTGAATTTCAGGAACTAATACCTACCTGAAATAAATATAATTTTGAAAGCTGTAAAGATCCAGTGCCGATACCTGGGTGACAGCAGTTGTCACATCTCACGTCTCTCGTAAGCAAAGAGTAGTCTGTACAAGTTAGATGATCTTTTTTGAAAGAAAGCCAAAGGGACGCTGCTAGTCTGCCTATAAGGAAAATACGCTGGAGAGACCAAAATACCTAATGAGCCTATACAAAAGACGCTCATGACAGTGAAGATAGCGGCTATGAAAAAGCTGCACAGCATTTTAATCCAATACTCCAGTTTCAAATACCTGGATAGACGCTATTTTAGGCAGAAGTGTACTTCCCCAGGGAGCGGCAGGCAAACGAATATTGGGTGCATTGAATTACAGACATTGATGGCAAGGGTGAGTATTCGTCCCTTTGAGTCTGCTCCGTTATTCATCAAAATCATCACTGACAAAACAACTGAGTAACCTGTTTCCGCATTTGCACTTGAATGGACTTCGTCCCAAGAGCTAGATCTAACTCCTTCCTGAAAGCAGTAAAGTTTTAGCCTCAAATGTTCTCTGTGCCAACGAATTCCACAGACTCGCCACTGTCTGGATCAAATAATGTCTCCTTTTCTCAGTCATAAACGCTACTTTCCTTATGCTTCAGGGAAACTGAAAGCAACGTGAAAGGAACGTGAAGGCAGGAGGAGGCTTGACGACACATTGGTTAGCACCGCTGCCTAATAGCTCACGGGAACTCAGTTCGATTCCCGGCTTTAGTCACTGTATGGAGTTTACACATTCTTTCTGTGTTTGCATGTGTTCTTTCCGGGTTCCTCCCACAGTCTAACTGTGAGTTAGGGTGATTGGCTGACCTATATTGATGCCAGTTTCAGGGGTTTACCAGGGTAAATATGCGTGGTTTTGAACACTTGGCAGTTGATGTTTAATAAATTACCTGTTTCTCATGCTGTAATTTTTCAACGTTTCAGCAACAGCGGTCTGAAGTGAATTTCTGCCTATCACACGGAACATAAATCATATCAAAGTTACTTGCTTCGAGTTGAATTATTTTTATAATATTCGCTGAAATCAATGGAATCCTTTCCTGGTGGTCAATTATGTAGTATTTGGCACTTTCACTCCCATAACCAGGGTTAGATTCCCGGTCAATAAAGTGCATTTTACGTTCCTTGAGATCAATGAGAATTTTTGAATTAAACACGGGAAGTTATTTCCCCTCTGAGAAGAATGATTTGGTATTGATTTTTGGCCTCACTGACCCACAGTGAAAATGCCAACCTGTAGAAAATTTCGGAAACACTTCATACAAAAAGATGAGTCCAA